>JAGFNQ010004338.1:0-23600 GCA_024364735.1 Boesenbergia rotunda
TGAAGACAAGCTGAACAAATCAGATTCAAGGCAGAAATCTGTGCCATGAAGAAAAATCTGAAATTAATGGAGTTGGTAGCACAAGAGGGTTTGGATCAAGTAGGAATTATGGAAGATGAAATCAGTAACTCTTTGTTTAATCTGGATTGAAGTTGTAAAGTTTGAATTGAAGCAGAAATCTGTGCAGAGTTGAGGAACCAAGGTGGAAACAAGTGAAGAGAAAAAAAAAATCTGTGTAAAGGAAAAATCAGGAAATTTTGTGCCCAAGTGAAAAAGAGTGCTATGAAATTGTTTTGGCTACTTTCTAGGAGCTGAATTGCAGTTGGATATTTCTGAATCAATGCAGGGGTTGCTGGAATTTAAAGAAAAAAAAAAGAAGAAACAAAACAGTTTGTATCCATTTGAAAGTGAGTGTACCATGGATGGAACTTGAATATGGAGCTGAAATTCAAGTGAACTTTCCACTGTTATTTGAGGCTAATTGTTCTGAGCAAGATCATTCGACAACAAGGTGAAGAAGTGAGCTGGAAATGCAGTTGGAAAAGAGAAAAATCAGAAATTAAATTGCCATGAGTCAGTTTGGTATCAAGAAGAGGTTGAAAATTGGGTTTTTGTATCATTTGATTGCAAGAATTAATTGATGCTACTGAATTTGGAGGAGCTGATCACATCATCAATAAAATAAGGAGAAGCTGCAGTAAAATCAGTGAGCTAGCAGCTGAAAAAAAAACAGTTTGAAAAAAAAAACAGTTGGAAAAAAAAAACAAAGAGATAAAGAAGCAAGTTGGCACATCCATGAGTTTCGGCACCTTGAATTCATTGGAGTTTTCTCATCCAAATTACAGCCTTGTATCAATACATTCTGAGCTCCACTAGAGAGAAAGAAAGAGAAAGAAAAAGATTTGATGAAAAGAGAATGAAGAAAGGAATTTGGCACACAATAGAAGAAAATGGCACATTGAAACCAAGAAAGCGTTTTTCATCCAAACCAAAGGAATTACTCAAGATTTACTTCACCCATACTTTTGATATCATTAGAGGACTGTCAAGAGGGGGCAAAGCACATTGGAAACATTTTTAGCACTCAAGTCTTCTACCTTTCACATTTTTTCCATTTTCTTAGTCTTTTACTCCATTCTTATCATTTCCTTGTTTTTACTTGTTTTTATAGTTGTTGATCCTAATCATGATTAATGGTGGAGAGTAGATAATAAGCAAGCCTATGGTAGTGCAAGAAGCATGTGTGTTTGAGTGAGCTCCACTTCCATCATCAACTTAGAACTTAGGAGAGAGCCACCAGAATTTTCCTTGAAAGGCTAGAGATTTAAATTCATCTCAATGATCCATGATGGATGAAAAGGCTAAGTTGTTGATTTAAAGACAAGATAGTAATCCATAGAGCTTAGATTTATGAGAATTGGCAACCCTAGGTAATTTCTTTTCATTTGCTTCTAATTATGCTTAAGAAAATCTATGGGATACATGTTTAGTTATTTCGCGAGACGCTCAAGGCTAAGTGTGGGGGAGTTGATAAGCACCATTTTATTGATTATTTTAAGTGCTAAAATCCATGATTGACCTGTGTTTTTATTGCTTAATTGTGATTTTACCCTAGGTTTTAGGATTTCCTATTATTTTGGACTTAATTGCAAAATTACATAATTTTTGGATTATTTGGCCACTAATTTTCTGATATATTTTTGTAGGCAAGAAAGGGTCCTGGACCTAGGGCATATTGGGTCAGATTTGAGTCGGATGTGAACCGGATCGAACTATCAAGCCTACGATTAATCCGGGCCGTCCGATTCAAGAGAGGCTAGATCTGAGCCATCCGGGACGATCTGAAGCAATCCGAGCTAGGGTTAGGGTTGATCAGGCTATATGATCAAGATCTGAAGGTTTCATCCAAATCAGAGCTAGATCAACCGTTGGATCAAGCAAGGAGGGCTCTAGAGCGTCCAATCACAGATAGAGTTGTTCTGGACCATCCGTTGCATATCTGGAGGATCCGAGCTACCACAAGGCAGATCCTGACCCCAGATCATCATCATAAAAGTTTGGCTCCAATCAGAGCAAGATCAGCCGTTGGATTTCCTCAAATCAATCACAGCCGTCCATGCTTAAGTATTTAATCAGAAATGTGCCCAGCTCTTCCCTGGTCGCGTCCTCGCCGCAGCTCGTTTGCCTTGGTTTCATCCTCGTTTTCCTTCGTTTCTTCAGCAGTTTCTTCGTTTTGAAGGCGTGACCACCTCGATTCGAGCTCATCCTTGAGTGACAGCAAGGAATCGGATTGAGGATTAGTTTAATTTCGTTTTTAAAAGTAGATTTCATTTCTGGCGTTAAATTCTGAAATTCTGATCAAAATTCTGTAATTTTTTCGTTTCCAAATAGTTTTTGCTTCGAATAGAGTTTTAATTCAGTGCTTTAGTTAGCTAGATTGTGTGTGTAATGAATTATGGCAATTAGATCAGTTTATTTAGCTTCACTGCATTTCTGAATTTGGTTCCCTGTTGCGTGCCGTTTCTTTCCTTGCGTATCAGAATTTCTTCCTGCGTATCACTTTTGTTTATCTGCAATTCAATTAGTTCTTTTGAATTGAGATTGAAATTTCGTTTGTCCTCTGAATTTACACTGCAATTTGTTTCTATTACAGTGAATCTGATTTCAATTGTGCGTGCCAAATTCAGATTGCTCACCAATTAAATTTCTGCAGTTCAAATCTGCAAGTTCTTTTCAGCTGTAGTTTCTGAATTTCGAGTCAAGTAATCTTAGTTTCTCTATTTATTATCTGAACAAGGGATGATGCATTCGTATCTAGCTTGTCTTGGCATGTTTGTTCTGCATTTGTAATGTTGTCTGCAAAGCTGTAATGTCTCGGAATTTTCTGATTTCTGCACTGTTCTTCACCTCATTTTTGAATTCTAACTTCAGTTTTCAGTTTCATCCAAACGATAGCTTACCATTCCAAGCAATGAGGGCTAGTTGCATTTCTGAATCTGATAGCTTCTAGTGTTGCATTTACCAGAATTTTGGCACAGCAGCTTCCTCTTTGTATCAAGTTTTACCTTTGCTACACTTTTGTATCAAGTAAAGGCTTGGCATTAAGTTTGTAGCTGTTTTGTTATAGATTGCTTGGCAATTTGATTGTTTGAATTGAAATCTCTGAAGCAAAACTCTGCATTTGTAGCAATTGAAAATCCTAGAATGGGTATAACTAGCTTAACATTTGGATTGCTTTGAGTTCTAAATTTTTTCCTGCATTTTAGAATTTATTGCTGCCTGTGTACCAAGTGGAGATTCGGTTTTGAATGGCGATTCATTTCTGCAATTATTGATCTTTCTTGAAAATTCAGAATTGAGGACTTAACAGCTTGCTTGAATTCCATTTGAATGGTTAGAGTTAATTTCCTTATTGGTTGAGTATAACTTGCTATTGCTTGTTGATTCATTGAGTTGAGTTCTCTCATTTTTATTGTGATTTCATTCTTGATTGCAATCCAAACCCAGATTCACACTTGAAACCCAAAATTCACAAACGACACCTAAATACAAGCTCGAATCAAACAACGTCAACTAGCCCCGAGAAAAATACGACCTGTGGCCCCTTTACTACGTTTCCATATTTTGATTGTAAAAGGGTTTCCAGCAATTCATTGATATTTAAATTTGATGAGCCCATACATTTCGTGACAACTTTAATTAGTATAATTTGGGCTCGTCAACCCTCAAACTTGCTTTAAGGCAAGGCCTTAGTTAAAGGATCCGCTAAATTCCTTTCAGTGGAAATTTTCTCAATTTGTATATCATTCCTACTTATAATCTCTCTGATCAGATGATAGCGGCGAAGCACATGTTTGGATCATTGATGAGACCTTTGTTCCTTTACTTGTGCAATAGCTCCATTGTTGTCGCAATAAACCGGTATTGCTTCATCAATGGTTAGAACCACACCAAGTTCTGAGACAAACTTCTTGATCCTGACTGCTTCCTTTGCTGCTTCCGAAGCTGCAATATATTCCGCTTCCGTGGTAGAGTCCGCTACGGTGTCTTGCTTGGAACTCTTCCAACTTATTGCGCCTCCATTCAAAATAAATACGTATCCGGACTGAGATTTGGAGTCATCCTTATCTGTCTGGAAACTGGCATCTGTATACCCACGTATTATCATATCACCTTCTCCATATATTAGGAACACATCCTTAGTTCTTCTTAAGTACTTGAGGATTGTCTTGACAGCCGCCCAATGATCCATTCCTGGATCAGACTGGTATCTGCTTGTGACGCTCAGAGCATACGATACATCGGGCCTAGTACATAACATAGCATACATGATAGATCCTATCGTGGATGCATAAGGAATCTTATTCATGCAAATCCTCTCGTCTTCTGTGCGCGGTCACATAGACTTTGAAAGGTTGATCCCATGCCTGATGGGAAGGTAACCTTTCTTGGATTCCGACATGCTAAACCTTTCTAGCACTCGGTCTATATATGTAGACTGCGAAAGACCAAGCAATCATTTTGATCTATCTCTATAGATTCTAATCCCAAGGATATAGGTTGCTTCTCCCAGGTCTTTCATGGAGAAAGTTTTGGACAACCAAATTTTAACTGACTGTAAGACTGATATATCGTTTCCTATAAGTAATATGTCATCGACATATAACACTAGGAATACGACTGCACTCCCACTAACCTTCTTATACACACAAGCTTCGTCAGGATTTTGTGAGAAATCAAACTCTTTGATTGTCTCATCAAAACGGATGTTCCAGCTCCTGGATGCTTGCTTTAGTCCATATATGGATCGTCGAAGCTTGCATACTTTGGTTTTATCAACCGATGTGAAACCTTTAGGTTGTATCATGTATACATCCTCAAGCAGGTTTCCATTAAGGAAAGTTGTTTTCACATCCATTTGTCATATCTCATAATCATAATGAGCTGCTATGACCAGGAGCATCCGAATGGATTTAAGCATAGCTACTGGCGAATAAGTTTCGTCATAATCAATTCCTTGTTTATGACGATATCCTTTTGCCACTAATCTAGCCTTAAAGGTAACAACATTACCTTCCATGTCGGTTTTCTTCTTGAAAATCCACTTGCACCCTATGGGCTTAATCCCTTCAGGTGGGTTAACCAAGTCCCATACTTGATTTTCGTACATGGAATCCATTTCCGACTTCATGGCTTCAAGCCATTTATCCCTTTCTGAATTTTTCAGAACATCTTCATAACTGATAGGTTCGGCATCGCTAATGAGTAACACGTCGTTCGATTCACTTATGAGAAATCCATATCTCTCTGGAATATTGCGTGTCCTATCAGACCTACGAAGAAGTGGTATTTTTTTAGGTTCAACTGATAGCTCATCATTATGAATTATTGGTTGTGAGTCTAGACTAGGTGTCTCTGTAATGTCTATTGGAGTTCCTTGAACTTCTTCAAGTTCAATGCTACTCCCACTATTTTCTTGTAAAAGAAATTCTTTTTCTAGAAATACAGCATGCCTTGAAACAAACACCTTTTGTTCCAAGGGATGATAGAATTGGTAACCTTTCGTTTCCTTAGGGTATCCAATAAATAGACATTTATCAGACTTAGCATCCAATTTGTCTGATACATTCCGCTTCACATAAGCAGGACAACCCCATATCATTAGGTGAGATAAATGAGGTTTCTTACTATTCCACGTCTCATATGGAGTAGTAGAGACTACCTTGGTCGGGACTCTGTTTAGCAAGTAAACAGCTGTCTTAAGCGCATAGCCCCAAAAGGATTTTGGAAGAGTTGCATGATTCATCATAGATCTAACCATGTCCATCAAGGTTCGGTTACGCCTCTCAGATACACCATTATGCTGTGGTGTATATGGCGGAGTCCATTGAGACAATATCCCATTGTCCCTAAGATAATCTTGAAACTCTTGACTTAAGTATTCACCACCTCGATCGGATCGAAATATCTTAATACTTTTGCCAAGCTGTTTCTCTACTTCACTTCTGAATTCTTTGAATTTCTCAAAAGCTTCAGATTTGTGTTTCATTAAGAACACATACCCGAATCGTGAGTGATCATCGATAAAGGTAATGAAGTAGCTATAGCCTCCTTGTGTAAGAGTTGACATTGGTCCACATACATCAGTATGTATTAGACCAAGCAATTCTCCCACTGGTTTACCTTTTTCGAAAAAGGGTAATTTGGTCATCTTGCCTTTTAAGCATGATTCGCATGTATCAAATAAACCAGTTTCAAATGATTCCAGAATTCCACATCGGTGTAATTTGGTCATGCGTTTCTTGCTTACATGGCCAAGACGACAATGTCACGTATAGGAGTCTATTTGATAATATATTCGAGCACGTTTGTTGCTAACTTCGATATTGAAAAAGTCACCGGATAAATCTAACGTGTAGATACCATTGCATAAAGTTCCGGTCCCATAAAGAACACCATTTAAAGTTATGTAACAACAATTGTTACTAAAAGTTAAATAGTAACCCTTTTCATTCAAGCATGAAATAGATACAATGTTCTTTATTAATGAAGGAACAAAATAACAATTATCCAATTCTAAGACAAGTCCAGTAGGGAGCTTTAGCAAATATGTTCCGATGGAAATAGCAGCAATCTTTGCTCCATTTCCAACTCGCAAATTCGCTTCTCCCTTGACGAGTCTTCTTCTATTCCTTAGCCCCCGTATGTCATTACATATATGTGAGCTACACCTAGTATCAAGTACCCATGTGTACGAGGAAATAGAGTGACATTCAATAACGAAGATGCCTGAAGAGGATGGGGCATCGGATGCCTTCTTCTTCAAGGACTCAAGATAAACCTTGCAGTTTCTTCGCCAGTGGCCCTCCTTGCCGCAGTGATGGCAAGTGCCTTTTTGTGTTTTTTTAAATCCTTTTGTCCTTAGTTAACTTATTGGTGTCCAAAATGGAACGCAAATTCAGAGAAGACATGATCAGGTGATTATCCTAGAAATACAAATTGAGGTTATGTGATGAGAATGATAAAGAATGCATCAATATATATTAATTAAATCCTATTTATTTTTCGAATTGAATAACCCTTTTTATCAATTCGGGAGATCGCAGGAACATCTCCAAATAGGTTGATATCCAACCATAGATAAGAACAACCATGGCTGGGGCCATCAAGTTTTTCTTAGCTATGAAGGTAGGTAATTATACCGATTACATATTACATATATGTAACTATCACATTATGCTATCAACTAATTGAATGTTTGCATAAATCATTGGGTTGTTAACTCATTAACAAGTATGCAACATTATACATAGCACCCAACTGCACCTCTCTTTACATCGACCTTGGCTGTGGCACAACAAATCGATGCTCCAAGCTTAAGGCTGACCCCATTAATCAAGAAATAGTTTTAATATGGTTGGAGCTCATTCAACCGTTTAGTCAGGCTTGGATGTGTCCAACAACCAAAACTAAGGATTGACCTCTGACTCCAACTATATTAATCATAAACTAATTCCATGGTTTGAACATGTTGAGGTTCAAGTCGGGCATGGATGTGTCCATCAACCCAAACGAGAAACAAAACTCCGGTTCTGACCATATTAATGGAAGGTGTTGGCCTTAATATTTTGTATGGGGTTTTGGGTCTCATCCTTTTTCTTTTAAGCACATTCATGACATATAATTATGTCATGTTCTAACGATTTCCTTAATAGAGTATGTATGTGACTTAATTTATCAAGTCTTATTAATTGAATTAGGAACCGGATTTCCTAATTCTAATTTCACACTTTATTCAAAGAATTGTTTTGGGAAATAATTTCCTAAATTGTCGTAATCAATTTCGGAATTAATATGTTTAAGACTTTGATTTCTCTAAATCAAATCTTATTAAATTAAGAGACAGATTCCCTTAATTCAACTACATATTATTTTCATGAAAATCTTATTTAAGGAAATATACTCTATGGGAAACAATTTTCCTAATTAATTTTGGAGACAATAATATGTAAGAGCATCACCTCATAAATCAAATAAGGAAATTATCGTTTGAGAATCACCTCAAAAATTTCCAAGATTTGATCACATATTCTATTTATGGAAAATTAATATCAATAAATAACTTAATTTGGACGGCTCCCCGAGGCTCAATCCAAAATAAGAACTTATTGATAATATAATTTGGACGGCTCCCCGAGGCTCAATCCAAATTAAACATTTGACAATTTAAATTCAATTTAGGAAATTTAATTATAACAACTAACTTTAAATTGGACTGCTCCCCGAGGCTCAATCCAAAATAACGAATTTTGTAAATAATTTAATTTCCAATTATGAATTTAAATGCCAATTAATATTCCCATAATTTGTCTAGACATTCTTGAAAGAAAGTGCCCGAAATTGCGAGCTTTCCATAAATGGAAAGTTTCCAAAAATTAAAAAAAATTTAGAATAATTGTAAGTTTCCGGTACAAAAAAACTTACGTATTTCCAAGATTGGAAAATTTCTCAAATTATTTAACCACACATCTAAGCATGCAACCTTATCTTGTGTAGACATGATCATATATTTAAAATTTTGCAGAAACGTAAACTAATTTACGTATTACCTCGCGTAACTCGAAGGAAGGGACGAGATCCAACCGTAAGCGTCCCTCGGAAACTCCGCCTCTATTCGCGTCCACGCCGAGTATCTTCGGGATGACTTCGCAAAGCCACGAGTTTCGTGTTCTGGAGAACTACTAGATTCTCCGAGAACGCGACAAGAAAAACCAAGAGAAGTAATCACATCGGAAAAACTCACCACCAAGGTTGGCCGGAATCACAATTCCGGCGAGAAGGAGGAAGATGACTTGCGCCCAATCCCAAGGTGATGATGGCCAGAGAGGAAGATCGTCCCAACAGAAGAACTTCGTCGCCTCGGTGCTTGTCCTTGTGCTCACGGCAAGAAGAAAGGGGGAGAGGCTTGTGGCCGACAAAGAGGAAGAAGGGAGGAGAGGGAGAGAGCCCAAGCAAGAATACTCGGATTATTTCGAATGATATCCAAGCCTTGCCTTGGGTCCTTTATATAGTGGCCTCTCAACCGCCAAGTCTCTTTTTTCTTATGGAATAAATTTTCATAAGAATTTTATCATATAAATTTTTTATGACTTATTCCATCATGTCAAGTCTTGATTTTATATCATGGTTAAAATCATATTTTAATTCATGATAAAAATCAACCAAATCTCTTTTTCTTATGGAATAAATTTTCATAAGAATTTTATCATATAAATTTCTTTATATAAATTTCTTTATCATGGTAAATCAATCCATGATTGATTTTATAAAATAAAATAAATCAATCCATGGTTCATTTTAATTTCCATGAAAAATAAATTTTATATAAATTTCTTAATATAAATTTCATTATCATGGTAAATCAATCCATGACTGATTTTATAAAATAAAATAAACCAATCCATGGTTCATTTTAATTTCCATGAAAAATAAATTTTATATAAATTTCTTTATATAAATTTCTTTATCATGGTAAATCAATCCATGATTGATTTTATAAAATAAAATAAATCAATCCATGGTTCATTTTAATTTTCATGAAAAATAAACCAAACCTTGGTTTATATAAAAATTTATATCATCCATAATTTTATAAAACAAACCACACTTGATTTATTTTATAAATTTAACCAAACAATTTGGTTCCCTCCCTTTGTTGTGGCCGGCCAAGCAAAGAGGGTGGGGACTCTCTTTGGCCGGCCTATCCAGGCCACTCCCCAATGAATTAAACTCATTTAATTCATCTATTAAGTCTTCAAAAGACTTTAGCCATTTTACGCTTCCGATGCGTCTCTGAAAAATTCAGATTCGACTTATCATATGGCTCAACCAAACCTAATCTGTCTTGATTGGAAAATCCAATTTTCAACTCGTTTTAAATCCCTCGGATTACTCGTAGTGCGTGTGACTAAATAGGCTTTCGATTTATGTTGGCCGTCTATAATTAATCAATTATAGAACGATCATGAGTGGCACCTAGTAGTACATCATGATCCCCAATTAATCGAAAGATCAACGGTTGACCTCAGAAATAATTCTGAAACCATTCAGCAGCAATAATGAATCATGCCCCATTCCCTTCACCATCTTATACCCACTTGGTTTAGGACATGGTCTATGTGTGTCAGTCCCCACTAGGCTGACTACGTCACACCTAGCCCAAGGAACGTTTTCTCGTCCTACGGATTCTAATTACTCTCATGTATCTAAGAGATTCAAACTCTGAACACGTCATGCTCTGGCCAGAGACTTCGAGTAACAATCCGACGATAGGCCTTGGGTATGCATCTCCTCACAAGGAGTGGTGAATCCTTTGTAGGCTGTTCAAACATCGTCGGGCACTTCGGCTTACACCCAATCATCCTGGATCCACACCTCCTTGGAGATGCTTGCTTAAGATGTCAAAGTATAAGTCTCCATGACCAAGATGACTTGAACACCGCAAGTCAAAGGAACATCGCACTTAAGCTGCAGTAAGAACTTCATTGACATTTCTATATGTAGACTACCATATGAAGTTTTACAGCCAGTCACTCCAATGAACTCGTTCCCTTAACTAGCATTTATGTTTATCTTCGGACATCCCAATGACATCAGCCAGTGAGAATCAGCTGATTAGAGAATAACCCATGCTAGTCTCAACAGAATTGATAGTGTCCGTATTTATCAATTCATCGACTAGGGACAATTTCAATACTTCACAATTGCACATGTAGAGATAATCACTAGTTGTGAATTCGTCACAAATTCTCTCATGCTGTGAATTGTATTACGGACATTCAGTAAATGAGTTTAAGATCTCAATCAAATACATAAACATGTATACTCAAATATTGAATATTAAAATAAATGATTACAATCATAAGGCGATTGCCTTAGGATACTTTTTTCATATCACTAACAGCTACGCCCCGGCAAACTCCGACTTCGAGATTCCAGCGCCGACAACGACCCTCTGCTCCTAAATACGATCCACATCGGGCGTCGGTAACGAAAAGTGTAGCTATTTTCATTTTTTGCAATATTCCTATACTCAACTTGTAAACTGTTTTGCGCGATTATAGTATGACCCAAAGTAAACGGTCAAGGACCGTGGGCCTTGGAGTAGGAGCCGACCGCGACTCCGAACCAAGTAAAAATCTTGTGTTCCTATGTGCATTTAATTATTTTCGCTGCGTTTTCGCTCTTTATTCTATCTGAAAAGTTTTAACGATATTCACCCCCCCTCTATCATTTTACTCGATCCAACAAGTGGTATCAAAGCAGGTGGCTCAAATTTGGTGCAACCACCAATTTGAGAGTTTTTCGGATCTTACGATTTTTTTTTATTTTCTTTCGAATTTTTCTCGTTAATCGAGGTTGGTGCAACACCACTCGATCATTTTTTTTATTATCTTGTTCCCGCACTACTAATCCAAGACCAAGTCTTGGGATAGAATTTCTCTTTTTTTGTTGTTTCAGAAATCTTAAATAGCCATGTAAGAGGGTTTCAGCACAACCAGACCACCACTTTTCGTGGAGAAGACTTCTCCTACTGGAAGAATCGGATGGAAGTCCACCTGAAAACTCAGGTGGATATGTGGATCATAATCCAATCTGGTCTGAAAATCCCCAAGAATACTGAAGGAGTGGCACAGCATTACATAGAATGGGACGCCTCGCTGAAGAAGAAGATCGAGGCTGATGCAAAAGCAACCCAGACACTCCAATGCGGACTAACCAAAGAAGAACTGAACCGGGTGGGACCCTTCAACAGTGCGAAGGAACTTTGGAGTAAGTTGATCGAATTGCACGAAGGCACCTCCGATACAAGAATCAGCAAATGGGACCTACTGCTGAACAAATTGTACACAATCAAAATGAACGAAGGCGAGTCAGCAGCCCGGCTCCACGCCAGGATCCAGGAGCTGATGAACGGTCTACACACAATCGGTCACAAGGTAGAAAACCGTGACCTTATCAGGTATACCCTAAATGCCTTCCCGAGAAATACTTTGTGGGCATCTATGGTAGATGCTTATAAAGTTTCTAGGGACCTTTTCAAAATTAAATTAGACGAATTATTTTCTGAACTAGAATTACATGAGCAGACTAACTGCACCTTAGTCGAGAAAGGTATTGCTTTTCTTGCAGGAAAAATAGGAAAGGTGACCAAGAAAAAGCCTCAACCTGCACCTGAGTCTGACTCAGACTCAGACTCAGAAGACAGCGAAGGAGATCGACCCAAACTGGTTCGGCTAGCCCGAGACTACTACAAGGAGCTGAAGCATCAAACCAACAGAAGAAAAGCCAGCCAAAAGAAGGAAGATCCAGCTGAACCATTAATGTCTAAGACCAAATCAAACGTGACCTACTATGAATGCAACAAGAAGGGACACTACAAATCGGAGTGCCCTAATCTGAAAGAAGCCAAGAAGACAAGAAGGAAGAAGGCTCTTCAAGCCACGTGGGACGAGTCTTCCTCCAAAGAAGAAGAAGAGGCCCCACAATCGAACCTGCTCGCCTTGACCGCTTCAGAAGAGATCAACACCGGATCAGAATCGGAGCCGAACGACGGAAAGCTCACAATCTTGGAGGACGGCAAAATAACTGTAAGTGGTTATTCTAAAGTTGAATTAGCAGAATTAATTGCTTACCTCTCTAGTAACTTGGCGAAAGCCAAAATCCGAGTCGAGTCCCTCCGACAGGAAGTAAAACTCCTGAAAGAGGGAGCTAACTCTAGATCTTTGACCAAGAAGGTTCAAGAAGGAACCTCTGCTCAAGTTGAAAAGCTTGAGAAAGAGAACTCCTCCTTGAAAACTTAAGTCAAGGACCTTAGAACGGCTTTAGAACAATTCACTTCGGGTTCCAAGGGTCTTGACATGATCCTTGGAAAACAGAAGTTTGTTCTAAATCGATCCGTGTTAGGGTATCGAACCAAGGCTAGACAAAGGTCATACTATGCTGTATTGAACCAATCTAGGCCCAAAGTTCAGGCATGGGTACCCAAACTTTGCCTGAACAACCAAGCTGGACCAAACCAGTATTAGATCCCCAAGGACAAGATTCATATCTTGCTTAATCATTACTGTGACTTTAGTCCAGGGGGAGGCAACTTAAAAATAATTTTTATAGTTAGATAAATTCTTGTCTTATTTTAAAATTGCATGCTTGCTTGTTTATTTACTTTCTACAATTTACCATGCTTAGACCTAGGACTGGTTAGATTAAGGACTAAAATGATTAACTAAAATTTGAACAACATAGTATTGGGTGGAGGTGAGATGATAGTACGTTAGGGAAGCCATTTTGGCGGAACTAGCCAAAGCTATCGATCCAAGACCCAAACAATTTAGACCAAAATCTTTTAAGGAGTAACTTGAAGATGGATTTTCAATAAAAGGCTTTGTCAAGGAAAGGGTTGATGATCCAATAAGGCTATGGCCAAAGAAGGCCTAGTGCCTCGCCAAGACCTGGAAGCCGATTATTGAAAACCAAATTCACTTTACTATTGTCAGATTTGAATCTAACACAGATTTCAATTAATCTTAGATTCAACCATTTTTCTCAAAAATAAAATTTAAAGCATAATAAATTATTTTTAAAATTAATTTAGCTTTTCAAAATTAGTCATGGTTTTTCAAAATAAATTTCTTACTTCTATTAAAACTTGTCTCACAAAACCCATAAGGTTAACATGATTGATAACTTTAGATTGGGACAAACTAGGTTGTGAAAATCAATTCAGGCTATCCTTAATTCTAATTCGATCCAAATCAACAAATTCTTTATGTGTAGGAACATAAAAATTTGGACCAATGGATGTTGGATAGCGGATACTCCAGACACATGACTGGAGACGAATTGAAATTCACCAAACTCAAGTTCAAGAACCTAGGCTCAGCAGCATTTGGCAACAATGCTACACTCAGAGTCATTGGGTCAGGTAACATTGAACTCAAATCTGATTTTGTAATTAATAAGGTACTCTTGGTTAAGAACTTTAAGTTTAATTTGCTTAGTATAAGTCAATTATGTGATACTGACTATGACGAAACCTATGCCCTAGTAGCCAGACTTGAGTTTATTAGAATGTTGCTAGCTTTTGCAGCCCATAAAGGATTTAAACTCTACCAAATGGATGTAAAATTAGCTTTTCTGAATGGGTTTATTAGAGAAAAAGTCTATATAGGACAACCCCCCGGTTTTGAGGACCTAGAAAAACCTGACCAAGTTTACAAACTCAATAAGGCACTGTATGGACTAAAACAAGCACCTAGGGCATGGTATGAATGTCTATCGACCTACCTCATTTCTAAGGAATTTAACCAAGGACAAATTGACTCAACCCTTTTTGTTAAAACCTTAGAAAAAGACAACTTTATTGCCCAAATCTATGTTGACGATATAATTTTTGGATCCACCAACTCAAATTTCTTAAAAAAATTTGTATAAATAATGGAAACTGAATTCGAAATGAGCTTAGTTGGTGAGCTCAATTTCTTTCTAGGATTACAAATTAAGCAAACTAGGGATGGAAATTATGTCCATCAATCCAAATATGCTAAGGAGTTAATAAAGAAATTTAAAATGGATAACTCCAAAAGCATAAGTACCCCTATGGCCACAAATGTAAAAATAGATAGTGACCCTGATGGTAAACCTGTAGACCTTAAACTATATCGAAGTATGATTTGTAGTCTACTTTACCTTACAGCCAGCAGACCTGATATCCTTTTTGCTGTAGGAATGTGTGCTAGATACCAATCCTATGCTAAGGAAACACACTTAGCAGCCCTAAAAAGAATACTTAGGTACATTAAGGGCACCCTAAATGTAGGGATTTGGTATCCTAGGACCTCAACTTTTGACCTGTCAGGATACTCGGATTCTGACTATGCTGGCTGTAAACTAGATAGAAAGAGTACAAGTGGAAGCTGCCAACTTTTAGGAAATAGTCTAGTGAATTGGTGCAGCAGAAAGCAGCACTGCGTAGCTCTATCCACAACCGAAGCTGAGTATGTTGCTTTAGGAGAGTGTGTAGCACAACTTTTATGGATGATTCACACTCTTAAGGACTTCCAGCTTGATTACACCCAAACCCAAGTCTACATTGATAATATAAGTTTAATTAATCTAACTAAGAACCCAATCCAACACTCTAGAACTAAACACATAGAAGTTAAATACCACTTCGTAAGAGATCATGTAGCCAGGGGTAAGATAGTCCTTAAGCATGTAGACTCAAAATCTAACTTAGCTGATATCTTCACCAAACCCTTATCTGAGTCTGAGTTCAGCTCACCAAGAAGGCAGTTAGGGTTATGCTTGGTAGAATAGGACTGCTCTACTTATACTTCTTTTCAAAAACTATGTTATTTCTTAGTTAATTTGAAAAATCAATTTTATTTATTATTTTATTCAAAATGATTTTCTGACTTAGTTTTTTAAAAAAACTTACCCCCTTCAAAAATAGGGCTTTTTCGCAAATGGACTTAGCCCAGGCCCTAACCCTAGAACTGCATGCACCTATAGATCTAGAAGCCAGCATCTCACAAGCACCTTAGGATACTTTTGATTGATAACCTAGACTGGGTTAAGATGCTTAGGTCTATGCCTTGATTCAAGATACTTTAAGTGCATTGCAGTAATTTGGGCACTAAATACAAATTAAACAGTAATCAGGTTAAGTGTCAAGCTTAGAAAATCTAACTTGATCAGATCACTTAACTTGACTAACCCTAGCGAAAGCTACTGTTTATTGTTGGGACCGGGTGCATGTTGACATGGATGCGGATTCGTAATTTTAAAATTAATTACGTGCAGTGGAAGGTTTAGCATAAATAATTTCTCTAAATCATTTAACCATACATCTAAGCATGCAATTTTATTTTGTGTAGACATGATCATATATTTGAAATTTTGCAGAAACATAAACTAATTTACGTATTACCTCGCGTAACTCGAAGGAAGGGACGAGATCCAACCGTAAGCGTCCCTTGGAAGCTCCGCCTCTATTTGTGTCCACGCCGAGTATCTTTGGGATGACTTCGCAAAGCCACGAGTTCCGTGTTCTCGAGAACTACTAGATTCTCCGAGAATGCGACAAGAAAAACCAAGAGAGAAGTTGGAAGACTAACCACAAAAGGATGGTCGGCTAGTGCTCCTTCTTGGGGCTGGTTGGCGCACGGCAAGAAGAGGAGAAGAGAATGAGAGAAAGAGAGGGAGAGAGCCTATGCCTTCATCTCTATGATATTACCCAAGTCTTGCCTTGGGTCCTTTATATAGTGACCTCTCAACCATCAAGCCTCTCAAATATGGAATAACTTATTCCATCATGCCAAGTTTGATTTTATATCATGGTTAAAATCATATTTTAATTCATGATAAAAAATCAATCAAGTCTCTTCTCTCCTATGGAATAAATTTCCTTATCATGGTAAATCAATCCATGATTGATTTTACAAAATAAACCAATCCATAGTTCATTTTAATTTCCATGAAAAATAAACCTAACCTTGGTTTATTATATAAAAATTTATATCATCCATAATTTTATAAAACAAACCACACATGGTTTATTTTATAAATTTAACCAAAACTTGGTTCTCTCCCTTTGTTGTGGCCGGCCAAGAAAAGAGGATCGAGGCCCTCTTTGGCCGGCCCATCCAAGCCAAGCCCCAATGAATTCAACTTATTTAATTCATCTATTAAGTCTTCAAAAGACTTAGCCATTTTACGCTTCCGATGCGTCTCTGAAAAATTCAGATTTGACTTATCATTTGGCTCAACCAAACTTAATCTCTCTTGATTGGAAAATCTAATTTTCAACTCATTTTAAATCCCTCAGATTACTCGTAGTGTGTGTGACTAAATAGGCTTTCGATTTATGTTGGTCGTCTATAATTAATCAATTATAGAACGATCATGAGTGACACCTAGTAGTACATCATGATCCCCAATTAATCGAAAGATCAACGGTTGACCTCAGAAACAATTCTGAAACCCTTCAGTAGCTATAATGAATCGTGGCCTATTCCCTTCACCATCTTATACCCACTTGGTTAAGGACATGGTCTATGTGTGTCAGTCCCCACTAGGCTGACTACGTCACACCTAGCCCAAGTAACGTTTTCTCGCCTACGGATTCTAATTACTCTCATGTATTTAAGAGATTCATACTCTGAACATGTCATGCTCTGGCCAGAGGCTTCGAGTAACAATCCGACGATAGGCCTCGGGTATACATCTCCTCGCAAGGAGTGGTGAATCCTTTGTAGGCTGTTCAAACATCTTTGGGCACTTCGGCTTATACCCAATTATCCTGGGTCCACACCTCCTTGGAGATGCTTGCTTAAGATGTCAAAGTATAAGTCTCCATGACCAAGATAACTTGAACACCGCAAGTCAAAGGATCATCGCACTTAAGCTGCAGTAAGAACTTCACTGACATATCTATATGTAGACTACCATATGAAGTTTTACAGCCAGTCACTCCAATGAACTAGTTCCCTTAACTAGCATTCATGTTTATCTTCGGACATCTCAATGTCACCAGCCAGTGAGAATCAGCTGATTAGAGAATAACCCATGCTAGTCTCAACAGAATTGATAGTGTCCGTATTTATCAATTCATCAACTAGGGACAATTTCAATGCTTCACAATTGCACATGTAGAGATAATCACTAGTTGTGAATTCATCACAAATTCTCTCATGCTTTGAATTGTATTGCGGACTTTCAGTAAATGAGTTTAAGATCTCAATCAAATACACAAACATGTATACTCAAATAGTGAATATTCATTTATTAAAATAAATGATTACAATCATAAGGCGATTGCCTTAGGACACTTCTCTCATATCACTAACAAACTCCCACTTGGCCTAATGTCAATCGCTACGGTACCTAATACCACAGGCTCTAACATGACCCTCAAACTTGCTTTGAGGCAAGGCCTTAGTTAAAGGATCCGCTAAATTCCTTTCAGTGGGAATTTTCTCAATTTGTATATCATTCCTACTTATAATCTCTCTGATCAGATGATAGCGGCGAAGCACATGTTTGGATCGCTGATGAGACCTTGGTTCCTTTGCTTGTGCAATAGCTCCATTGTTGTCACAGTAAACCGATATTGCTTCATCAATGGTTGGAACCACACCAAGTTCTGAGACAAACTTCTTGATCCAGACTGCTTCCGAAGCTGCAATATATTCCGCTTCCGTGGTAGAATCCGCTACAGTGTCTTGCTTGAAACTCTTCCAACTTATTGCGCCTCTATTCAAAATAAATATGTATCCAGACTGAGATTTGGAGTCATCCTTTTCTGTCTGGAAACTGGCATCTGTATACCCATGTATTACCATATCACCTTCTCCATATATTAGGAACACATCCTTAGTGTTTCTTAAGTACTTGAGGATTGTCTTGACAGCCGCCCAATGATCCATTCCTGGATCAGACTGGTATCTGCTTGTGACGCTCAGAGCATACGATACATCGGGCCTAGTACATAATATAGCATACATGATAGATCTTATCGCGGATGCAAAAGGAATCTTATTCATGCAAATCCTCTCGTCTTCTGTGCGCGGACACATAGACTTCGAAAGGATGATCCCATGCCTGATGGGAAGGTAACCTTTCTTGGATTCCGACATGCTAAACCTTTCTAGCACTCGGTCTATATATGTAGACTGCGAAAGACCAAGCAACCGTTTTGATCTATCTCTATAGGTCTGGGTTGAGATGCTTAGGTCTATGCCTTGATTCAAGATGCTTTAAGTGCATTGCAGTAATTTGGGCACTAAATACCAATTAAACAGTAATCAGGTTAAGTGTCAAGCTTAGAAAATCTAACTTGATCAGATCACTTAACTTGACTAATCCTAGCGAAAGCTACTGTTTATAACAGTTAATAAGTAGCTAACTGGGTTAAACAGGACCCGAAAGACAAAATTTAAATTGATTTGGTTCAGTTTATACTTAGAATTGGTTCAGTACAGCACCTTATTTTTATTACTCATTTTTCTTGCTATATTTTTTTGATATATGGCAAAGGGGGAGAGATTGGAAAGGAGAGAAAAGAAGGTTTTAAAATTTAATTTAACTTTTCAAAATTAATCTTTTTCAAAACTTTTATCTCCTTTTTCAAAAAAGTAAAGTAATTCAAAATCACTTTGAAATTTTTTTTCTAAGTGTTATAAATTCAAAATTTTGCTTGAAAATTTTTCTAAGTGTTAAAACTTCAGAAATTGTTTAGAAAATTCTTTTAAGTACTTAACTCAAATTGTTTTGAAAATTCTTTTAAGTACTTGTTTTCAAAATTCTTTTAAGTACTTAACTTAAAATTATTTTCAAAATATTCTAAGTACATACTCTAAATTTTTTCTCTGGTGCAAAATTTTCTAAGTGTTTCAAAATTCCCTTGAAAATTTTCTAAGTGCTAAAGCTAAAACGTGTTGGAAAATTTTCTAAGTGCCCAACTCAAAATATTTTTGAAAAAATTTTCTAACTTAAAAATCCCGTTTTGAAAATCTTCTAAGTATTGAAAACCTGAAAAACTTTTCAATTTTAGAAACAAAGACTTAGAAACTTTTTCAAAAACCCCACGAATATTTGAAAAACTCAGGGGGTGATTTCTTCCAGGGGTGGAAATTAAAACTGGTACTTTACTTAATGGTTGTTTAACTTAACTTTTTGAACCGAGTTGCCATAAATCAAAAAGGAGGAGATTGTTGGTGCTGGCAGCACCTAAGTCAAACCTGGGTGTTGATAATGGTAAAGGGTTCAGAAGTTAAGATGCTATTGTTGTCTAACATGTTCGCTGAGTGTGCAGGAAGAAGCCCTAGGTACACTAGGCAAGAAGTCCTGGCAAAGGGCTGGGCAAAGAAGTCCTGGTCAAGGACTGGGCAAGAAGACCTGACCGGAAGTCGGGCAAAGAAGTCCTGGTTAAGGACTGGGCACGAAATACTGGCAAGGGGCTGGGCACCGAAGACCTGACCGGAAGTTGGCCACGAAGACCTGGTCAGGTGGATCGGGCAAAAGTCCAACCAGAGGAGCTGGTTGGCAAAAGATAAACTCTCCTGAGAGGAGTAGGTGAGGACGCGTTCCCCGTCGAGGGAACAGTAGGCGTCGGTTCGACCTAGGGTTCCATATGGGAGACTCGAAGTCAGAACCAAGACAGCTATGGCTGTAATTATTACTTACTATGTTTTTGGGACTAACCTTAGTTGCAGGGTCGAAGGATTGATCGTCTGCAAGTGAAGGTTCTTCACTGGGCCTAGGCGCCCGAATGAAGTCAGGCGCCCGAATGGAGTCAGGCGCCCGAATGGGCTCAGGCGCCTGTAAGGATACGGGCGCCCAAGAGTGAAGGCAAATCCCAAATCATAGCTGCGAAGCCACTAAACCAAGGCGGATCAAGCGCCCGGGAGGTCACGGGCGCCCCCATCAGCTCAGGTGCCCAAGTGGGGAGGATAAGCGCTGATCGAGCCAGCGGATATGGATTCGTAGATCGGAGGGCACGTGTCAAACGCCTCCAACCCATCAGGCACTCGATAGAGCACTATAAAAGGGGCTCGACCCCAAGGCTTCAACAACACAATTTCTCAACGCTCCAAAGCTTTTCGTTCAAGCACTACGCCCTGGCAAACTCCGACTTCGAAATTCCAGCGTCGACGACGACCCTCTGCTCCGAAATACGATCCACACCGGGCATCGATAATGAAAAGTGCAGCTATTTTCATTTCTTGCAATATTCTTGTACTCAACTTGTAAACTATTTTGCGCGATTATAGTATTGCCCAAAGTAAACGGTCAAGGACCGTGGGCCTTGGAGTAGGAGCCGACCGCGACTCCGAACCAAGTAAAAATCCTGTGTTCCTGTGTGCATTTAATTATTTCCGCTGCGTTTTCGCTCTTTATTCTATCCAAAAAGTTTTAACGATATCCACCCCCCCCCCCTCTATCGTTTTTCTCGATCCAACATATCCTTGTAGTGTCCCTTTTCGTTGCACCCAAATCATATAATGTGTTCCTTTTTCCTTGCTTTGGTGGAGGTAGAGGCTTCTTCTTGTTCTTGTATGATTGAGGGTCTCTCCTCCCCCTCAATACTTCCGCTGCGTTTTCGCTCTTTATTCTATCCGAAAAGTTTTAATGATATCCACCCCCCCCCTCTATCGTTTTTCTCGATCCAACATATCATTGTAGTGTCCCTTTTCGTTGCACCCAAATCATATAATGTGTTCATTTTTCCTTGCTTTGGTGGAGGTAGAGGCTTCTTCTTGTTCTTGTATGATTGAGGGTCTCTCCTCCCCCTCAATACTTGATGTTGATACTTCCTCTTCTTCTCTTGAGGAAGTTGATGATTTTTCACTTTCTAGTGCTCCTTCACTTGATGACGTTGAAACTTCTTCCTCCTCTTGGACTTCTTGGACTATTGACTTTGCTTCTTCGGGCTCCTCTACTACTTGAGCTTGTGTAGGGATCTTATGAATTTCTTTCACTTTGTTCCACAATTCACATGCATTTTGGTATGCCCCTACACCATTCAAAA
Source organism: Boesenbergia rotunda (assembly GCA_024364735.1). Classification (NCBI taxonomy): domain Eukaryota; kingdom Viridiplantae; phylum Streptophyta; class Magnoliopsida; order Zingiberales; family Zingiberaceae; genus Boesenbergia; species Boesenbergia rotunda. Next base: position 21,593 of record JAGFNQ010004338.1, read on the forward strand.
TATTGTTAGGCAAAATATTGATTAAAATTACAATTACCTTTTCATTTGCTTTTGCTTGATCTTGTTGCTCTTGATTCTAATATCTAGGCCTAAACTTCTTCCCGTGCTTATCCTTTTGAATCTCGAAGGGCTCTTCAAGCGCAATTCTACACGCCCAATCCATGCTAAGCCAAGACTCCATCCTTGCTTTCCAATAGCTGAAATCCTCATGGTCGTAGGGCGGTGGAGTGTAGATATCTTCACCCAACTTATCTTCCATTGTTTTCTCCTCTAGCGTGTGCTCCCTCGGCGGTTAGTCCAATCGAGAGCGGTCCTTCGCTCTGATACCAATTGTTAGATCAATTCCGTACGCTAGAGGGGGTGAATAGCGAATCTTCGGATCTTCTTCTTCCTACGTTGTTAGTTGCACAACAGAAATACAAAATAATAAGACTAACAACAAAGAAAGCACTGCTAACAAACCGATTTACTTGGTATCCACCCCGAAGGGTAATAATCCAAGAATCCGTCGGTGGATCACTCCCCGGATAACCTCCGACTAGCCCTAGTCGCTCTTTATGGGTGGAGAAACCTTGACACAGCACCAAGCACACGATCTGGACACTAGAGACTACTAACAAGTCATAACCAAGCTTGTTCGTCAAGAGTCTCAGCCACCATGAAGTCCTCTTTAAATAGGACTCGGGCTGAAACCCTCGCCACCAGTCGACTGCTCCCAGGGCAGTCGATTGGTCCCACTGAAAATCGATCGTTGCAACCCCAACGTTCAAATTTTCAGCCAACTCACCAGCTACCTACCAGTCGACTGCTCCCAGGGCAGTCGACTGGTCCCCAGCCATAACCCTTCTATGAGTTTCATTAGTCGACTGCCCCCAGGCCAGTCGACTAGTCTACTTACCCACCTAAGGTTACCCTTCCCGAGTACATTCCACTCCGCACTCGAACCCTAGGATTTCCCGAGTACAATCACATAGCACTCATACCCTCACGACTCAACTGACTCCTCATCCGCAGCCTCGACTATTACCTTCGCGCCCTCTTCATCTTCGGCTCCCGTCCCTCGGATGCACGCAAGCCTCCAGCTTGCCTCCATGCCATCCTTCACGCATGCCTCTAAGTTCGTGCCCATCAGCTCATCGTCCTTGCTCTCCAAGGTCCCTCGGGAGCACACAAGCCTCCAGCATGTCTCCATGCCACCCTTCACCGTACCGAGGTCGTCTAATCAAGTCCATATGTGTAACCTGTACAACCTGCACACTCAACATACACATATAAGATCACAAGGGTAAACCTAACTTAAACCCTTTGCCCAAATATCAAAATACTTGGTCACTCCGGACCACAAATTACCTCAACACCCATATGTAAATATGGGGGTTGGTGAGGTGATTCAATGAAGGGCCTTTAGTGGAATGACTATTCATTAAATGGATCGGGTTTGAATCCATTAGCAGGCCAAGACCCAACTCCTCCACATGGTCCCTATTGTAGCCCTATAAATACCCCATGGTATCATGAAACCAAGGCTAATTAATCCAAAAAACCCCAAGTCTCTCCCTTGGTTTTTCTCTTGATTTTCTCTTTCCTAGGGGTATTGGTGCCGGCGGGATAGAAGGAGAAGAAGCAACCGGCTGAGGGAGATTGCAACCTCATCCTCTTGGTTTTCTTCTCTGATTCCTTCCCTTAAGCGTGCGCAAACCTTCAGGAAGAAGGATGGTGGCCGGCAGCGAGGGATAAAAGAAGTTATTCCCTTCTTTTGTTGGCGCCGGCGCCGAGAGGGAAGGAGGGAGCTGTCGGTTGGAGTTTGGTGGAAAGGAGAGCTTCTTCTTCTCCTTTCAATGCTTCTTCTTCATCCTTGATCTCTTTTCCATTGGTCGGCATCTCCTAGAAGCTGGGAGTCGGGCCGGCGGTGCATTGGAAAGGAAGCTAGGTTTTCGGCGATCGACACAAGGAAGAAGAAGGAAGAAGGACCTTGGGTCCGCTTCTTCTCTCTTCCTACACTCTTCTC
>JAGFNQ010004339.1:0-41960 GCA_024364735.1 Boesenbergia rotunda
ACAGGAATATTGCAAGAAATGAAAATAGCTACACTTTTCGTTATCGACACCCGATGTAGATCGTATTTCAGAGCAGAGAGTCGTCGTCGACACTGAGATCTCGAAAATGGAGTTTGCCGGAGCGTAGCGCTTGAACGAAAAGCTTTGGAGCGTTGAGAAATTGTGTTGTTGAAGCCTTGGGGTCGAGCCCCTTTTATAGTGCTCTATTGGGCGCCTGATGGGTTGGGGGCGCCTGACACGTGCCCTCTGATCTGCAAATCCTTATCCGCGGGCTCAGTCAGCGCTTATCCTTCCCACTTGGGCGCCTGAGCTGATAGGGGCGCCCGACCTCACGGGCGCCTGATCCACCTTGGTTCAGTGGCTTCGCAGCTATGACTTGGGATTTGCCTTCACTCTTGGGCGCCCGTATCCTTACGGGCGCCTGAGCCCATTCGGGCGCCTGACTTCATTCGGGCGCCTAGGCCCAGTGAAGAACCTTCACTTGCAGATGATCAATCCTTCGACCCTACAACTAAGGTTAGTCCAAAAACATAGTAAGTAATAATTACAGCTATAGCTGTCTTGGTTCTGACTTCGGGTCTCTCAAATGGAACCCTAGGTCGAACCGACGCCTACTGTTCCCTTGACGGGGAACACGTTCTCACCTACTTCTCTCATGAGAGTTTACCTTTTGCCAACCGGCTCTTCCGGTTGGACTTTTGCCCAATCCACCTGACCAGGTCTTCGTGCCCAACTTCCGGTCAGGTCTTCAGTGCCCAGCCTCTTGCCAGGACTTCGTGCCCAGTCCTCGACCAGGACTTCTTTGCCCGATTTCCGGTCAGGTCTTCTTGCCCAGTCCTTGACTAGGACTTCTTTGCCCAGCCCTTTGCCAGGACTTCTTGCCTAGTGTACCTAGGGCTTCTTCCTACACACTCAGTGAACATGTTAGACAACAATAACATCTTAACTTCTGAACCCTTTTCCATTATCAAAACTCAGGTTTGACTTAGGTGCTGCCTGCACCAACAGGGTCGAGGTCGGATGTCTCGAGATCTGGGAGTCTTGGAGGCCAAGCACGAAGTCTTGGTCCAGGGGACCGAGCAAAAGACTTAGCCGAGCGGGGATCGCGGACAGAAGAAGAGATGGGTCGAGGTCGGACGTCTCGAGATCCAAGTTCTTGAAGGTTGAGCAAAAGGTTAGCTTGCCGTCATCCTTTTCTGATTCAGACTCGGTCTCGACTTCATCTGAGGCGGTCAGGGCTAGAAGGTTGGACTGGGGTGCCTCTTCTTCTTCTTCTGACGAAGATTCGTCCCAGGTTGCTTGGAGTGCCTTTTTCCTTCTTGTCTTTTTAGTCTCCTTTAGGTTAGGACACTCTGACTTGTAGTGGCCCTTTTTCTTGCACTCGTAGTAGGTCACGTTGGGCTTGTTTGCGGGTTCAGCTGGTTCGTCCTTTCTTCGGCTTGTTCTCCGTGTGTTGGCTTGGTTCTTTAATTTTTTATAATAACTTCGGGCTAGTCGGACCAGCTCAGATTGATCTCCTTCTTCATCTTCTGCGTCTGAGTCTGAGGTAGACTCGGGTTCAGGTTGAGTTTTCTTCTTTGTCGATCTTCCAGTTTTTCCTGCAAAAAAGGCAATACTCTTCTCGGCCAAATTGCAGTTAGTCTGTTCATGAAGTTCTAATTCAAAAAACAATTATCTAATTTAATTTTAGATAGATCCCTTGAAACCTTGTATGCATCTACCATAGATGCCCACAAGGTATTTCTAGGGAAAGCGTTTAGGGCATACCTTATTAGGTCACAGTTTTCGACCTTGTGACCTATAGTGTGAAGACCGTTCATCAATTCTTGTATGCGTGCGGGGAGTTGGGCTGCTGTTTCAGTGTCGGCCATCTTCATGGTGTAGAGTTTGTTCAGGAGCAGATCCCTCTTACTGATCCTGGTGTCTGACGTTCCTTCATGCAGTTCGATCAGCTTTGCCCACAGCTCCTTTGCACTGTTGAAGGGGCCTACCCGATTCAGCTCTTCTTTTGTTAATCCGCATTGGAGAGTCTGGGTCGCCTTTGCATCGGCTTCAATTTTGCGTTTTAGGGCGTTGTCCCATTCTGAGTAGGTCTGCGGTACTCCTTCGACGTTTTTGGGGATCTCCAGTCCAGACTGGATGATGATCCACATGTCCACCTGAGTTTTCAGGTGGACCTCCATTCGACTTTTCCAGTAGGAAAAGTCTTCTCCACTGAAAAGTGGATGTCTGGCGGTGCTAAATCCTTCTTGCATGGCCATTTAATCTGAAATAGAAAACTAACAAAAAAAAATTTCCAAGACTAGGTCTTGGATTAGTAGTGCGGGATGAATAAAATGAAATAACGAGGGGTGTTGCACCAACCTCGATTAACGGGAAAAAGAAAATTCGAACGAAATATTTAAAGAAAATTCGAATGAGAAAAAGAAAATAAAAATCCAAAAAAAAATTTCAAACTGGTGGTTGCACCAAGTTTGAACTTCCCCGCTCTGATACCACTTGTTGGATCGAGAAAACCGATAGAGGGGGGGTGAATATCGAAAATCGTTTTTCGGAAAGAACTTAGAGCAAGTACGCAGCGGAAATTAAGAAAATAAAGTCACACAGAGACACGTTCGATTTTACTTGGTTCGGAGCCTGTGTCGACTCCTACTCCAAGGCTCACGGTCGTTGACCGTTTACTTTGGGCAATTCCATATAAGGCGCAAATAGTTTACAAAAGATAATTACAAAATTAAGTACAGTAAACTTAAATCGCTCTTTTACCAACGTTCGGAGTAGATCGACTTTTTCGGAGCAGTAGGACGTCGTCGGCTCGAGTTGGAAGGATTCCGGGGCGAAGCGCGAGAGCAGAAGAGCGTAGAAGCGTGGATTGGAAGTTAATGTTGAAGCTTGGGGTCGAGGGCCCTTTATATAGGGCCTGGGGGAGCCCGGGACGTCAGGGGAGCCCCCCCCCCCCACGTGCCATTTGATCCGTCAATGTCTCGGTCAGCATCTGATCCCTTTACCTTCGGGATCAGGTTTGACCGGGGCGCCCGGAGCGCTCGAGGCGCCCGGATTGACCGGGTCAAACTTCTATCTTCTGGCTTCGCGAGGGTGTGCTTCGGTACTTTGCTGTTGGGGGCGCCCGGAGCGCTGGGGGCGCCCGGGAGCAGCGGGGGCGCCCGGGAGCACGGGGGCGCCCGCAGGATGTACTGTCGAAGCGCGCTTCTTGTTTGTGTGTTTTGTGTTCACCTTGGGGGCGCCCGGGACACTCCGGGCGCCCTGGTCAGTTGTTGCCTCACTCCTTTGAGGCTCTCTGATCTGCAGACACTCATTCCTTCGGTCCTGCATCCAGGGTTAGTCCAAAATACAACAAAACATTAAGTGGTTAGTTTATACAGCCTTAGCTATCTTGGTTCTGACTTTGGGTCTCCAAAATGGAGCCCTAGGACGAACCGACGCCTACTGTTCCTTCGACGGGGAACGCGTCCTCACCTACTCCTCTCGGAAGAATTTACCTGATGCCAACCGTTCCTCTGGTTGGACTTTTGCCTGGTGGTCCTTTGCCAGGGCTTGGATGCCGAGCTGTCCTTCGCCCGGTGCCTAGCAGTCCTTCGCTAGGGCTTTTACTCTGGCATTCCTTCGCCAGTGCCTAGCAGTCCTTTGCTAGGGCTTTTACTCTGGCATTCCTTCGCCAGTGCCTAGCAGTCCTTTGCTAGGGCTTTTACTCTGACATTCCTTCGCCAGTGCCTAGCAGTCCTTCGCTAGGGCTTTTCCTGCACACTAGAGTGACTTGTTAGAAAACAAGTAAGACTTAACTTTTGAACCCTGTTGCCATTATCAAAACACAGGTTTGACTTGGGTGCTTTCAGCACCAACAATTTTCTAAGTGTTAAAACTTTAAAATCAATTTAGAAAATTTTTCTAAAGTGTAAAAACTATGTGTTTTGAAAATTCTTCCTTAACTCAAAAGTATTTTCGAAATTATTTTTACTTACTCTAAAATTCTTTCAGGTAGAAAATTTTCTAAGTGTTAACTTCAAAAATGTGTTAAAAATTTTCTAAGTGCTAAATATATTGAAAAATTTTCTAAGTGCCCAACTCAAAATATTTTGGAAAATTTTTCTATCTTAAAAATCCCGTTTTGAAAATTTTCTAAGTATTGAAAACCTGAAAAACTTTTCAACAAAGACTTAGAAACTTTTTTAAAAACCCCATGAATATTTGAAAACTCAGGGGGAGATTTCTTCCAGGGGAGGAAATTAAAACTGGTAATTTACCTTTTGGTTAACTTAACTTTTTAAACCGGGTTGCCATAAATCAAAAAGGGGGAGATTGTTGGTGCAGGCAACACCTAAGTCAAACCTGGGTTTTGATAATGGCAAAGGGTTTAGAAGTTAAGATGTTATTGTTGTCTAGCATGTTCACTGAGTGTCCAGGAAGAAGCCCTAGGTACACTAGGCAAGAAGTCCTAGCAAAGGGTTGGGCAAAGAAGTCCTGGTCAAGGACTGGGCAAGAAGACCTGACCGGAAGTCGGGCAAAGAAGTCCTGGTCGAGGACTGGGCACGAAGTCTTGGCAAGGGGTTGGGCACCGAAGACCTAACCGGAAGTTGGGCACGAAGACCTGGTCAGGTGGATTAGGCAAAAGTCCAACCGGAGGAGCCGGTTGGCAAAAGGTAAAGTCTCCTGAGAGGAGTAGGTGAGGACGCGATCCCCGTCGAGGGAACAGTAGGTCTCGATTCGACCTAGGGTTCCATTTGGGAGACCCGAAGTCAGAACCAAGGCAGCTACGGCTGTAATTATTACTTACTATGTTTTTGGGACTAACCTTAGTTGCAGGGTCGAAGGACTGATCGTCTGCAAGTAAAGGCTCTTCACTGGGCCTAGGCGCCCGAATGAAGTCATGCGCCCGAATGGGATCAGGCGCCCGTAAGGATACGAGCGCCCAAGAGTGAAGGCAAATCCCAAGTTATAGCTGTGAAGCCACTGAACCAAGGCGGATCAAGTGCCCGTGAGGTCACGGGCGCCCCTATCAGCTTAGGCGCCCAAGTGGGGAGGATAAGCATTGACCGAGCCCGCGGATAAGGATTCGCAGATCAGAGGGCACGTGTCAGGCGCCCCTAACCCATCAGGCGCCCGATAGAGCACTATAAAAGGGGCTCCACCCCAAGGCTTCAACAACACAATTTCTCAACGCTCCAAAGCTTTTCGTTCAAGCACTACGCTCCGGCAAACTCCGTTTTCGAGATCTCAGCGCCGACGACGACCCTCTACTCTGAAATGAGATCCACATCGGGCGTCGGTAACGAAAAGTGTAGCTATTTTCATTTCTTGCAATATTCCTATACTCAACTTGTAAACTGTTTTGAGCGATTATAGTATTGCCCAAAGTAAACGGTCAAGGACCGTGGGCCTTGGAATAGGAGTCGACCACAACTCCGAACCAAGTAAAAATCTTGTGTTCCTGTGTGCATTTAATTATTTTTGTTGCATTTTCGCTCTTTATTCTATCCGAAATGTTTTAACGATATTCACCCCCCCCCCTTTATCATTTTTCTCGATCCAACAGACCCGTCTCTACTTCTATCCATAGTCCTCGCTTGGCAAAGACTCCGTTGCCCGATCCCCGACCAAGTCTTCGCCCACCTAGCTTCACTCACTAGGACCCAACTTCACTCACCAGGATTTCTTCCACCTAGCTTCACTCACTAGGATTTCTTCCACCTAACTTCACTCACTAGAACCTAGCTTCACTCACCAGGATTTCTTCCACCTAGCTTCACTCACTAGGATTTCTTCCACCTAGCTTCACTTACTAGGATTTTGTTCCTTCATAATGACTTCTTTGCTAGTCATCTTAATCCTGACTAGACTTCTCTCTGCCAAACATGAAATCCTATTTGGCTTATCCCTTGGTCAAACTGACCAATCCTGGGTTCTATTCACTCTGCTAAACATCAGCTCCTATTTGGCTAACCCTTTGTCAAACTGATCAAACCTGGGTTTACCCTACCAAACATCAGGTCCTGTTTGGTTTAATCCTTGATCACTTTGACCAGACCTTAGTATATTATCAAACATCAAAACACTAGAGGTTGACTATTCATAACTGATGCACTTTGCACCAACAATCTTTCCTTTTTTGATGTTTGACAATAATCTTAAGTTAGGTTTTGGTTTAAGGGTTTTAGATCAATACTTTGGAGAAAAAAAAACCTAACTTAAGGTATCCTCCTCTCCCCCTTTGACACACATCAAAAATAAATAAAGAATAATAACAATGATTTGAAGTTAAAAATTTGCACCAACAATATGATTTTTGAAAATATTTAAGCTTCTATAAGAAAATATAATTTTCAAAAAAACCTTTTTTTGATTAGCAACTTCAAGTACCTTATCAGAAAATATTTTAAGAGATACTAAGTACTTGATTAAAATTTGAAAAGATAATTACTTTATTGATTTGAATTTTTCTAAATCTGACACAGTCCTAGGAATCTTATTGACTACATGAAAATTTCCTGTGTCTTAGAGATTTTCAATCAAAATAATATATTTTCAAGTCTTGATTTTTGAAAAATGATAGATTATTTGAATTGGATTCCTCCCCAATCTGACACAGTCTTAGGAAACCTTATTAACCACAAGAAAAACTTTCCTATGTGTCTTGGAGATTTTTCCAAAATTAAGATAAAGTATTTTCAAAAATATTCAAAAGACAAAAGATTTTCAATATTTTTTTTTTGAAAAATGAGAATATTGTATTTTCAAAAATAAAGTATTTTTCAAAAGATAGTATTTTTTTTGAAAATATAATATGTTTGAAACTTCTATTTGTTTCTTTAATTTGAACCTCCCCCTAAACCTGGCACAGTTCTAGGAAGCTTGTTGACTACAAGTTGATCTTTCTCTGAGTCTTAGGGTTTGATTCAAATGAAAAGAAAAAAAAATTAAGAAGTATTTTGAAGTTTTTGAAAATATAGTACTTTTGAAACTTCTAATGGTTCTTTTAATTTGAACTTCCCCTAAGTCTAACACAGTCCTAGGAAGCTTGTTGACTATAAGTTAATCTACCTCTGAGTCTTAAGGTTTGATTCATATGAAAAGAATTACAACAGAAGTTTTAAGAAATATTTTGAAATAATCAGAAATAGAAATACATTAATTTCTTTTGATTAGTGTTGGGGTTGCAAGGTTACAAACATAGTCTCGCATTGAAAACACATGGGAAAGATCATAGACTTATAAGGAAAAAAATATCTCCATTGGAATAAGGCCTTTTGGGAAAGCCCAAGAGCAAAACCATGAGGGCTTAGGCCAAAAGTGGTCAATATCATACCATTGTGGAGATATCTAAATTTCTTTCTGTCCTAACAATTGGTATCAGAGCCAGGTTGCTCTTCACCGAACTAACTGTCGGAAGAAGCACGAGCTAGAGCCATGATCCAGATCTAACCATGTTGGTTAAGCCTTGAATAAAGGATGTGTGGACTCCCGTGTCTTGATCAAGAGGACCAAATACCAGGCAAAGAAGTCCTAGTTGTGTCTAGGCGGTGAAGTCCTAGTAGGTCGGGTGGACCGAGGGGCAGAAAGTCCTAGTGGGTTGAGGATCGGATATCAAACGGAAAGGGTTTCCACTTGAGAGGGACTTGTGCTCCTTTGTTTGAAGGGGGATTGTTGGGGTTGCAAGGTTGCAAACATAGTCCCACATCGAAAACACATGGGAAAGGTCATGGGCGTATAAGAAAAAAAGATAGCTCCATTGGAATGAGGCCTTTTGGGAGAGCCCAAGAGCAAAACCATGAGGGCTTAGGCCCAAAGTGGATAATAGCATACCATTGTGGAGATATTTAAATTCCTTTCGGTCCTAACAATTAGGACTCCCCCTAAACCTACCACAATCTTAGAAATTCTTGTAGATCATAAAAAAAATTTCCTATGTGTCTTTAGAGTTTATCCAAATCAAAAGAGCAATTAGCACATATTTTTTTAAAAAAAATTAAAAGAGTATGATAATATTTGTAGAAGTATTTTTTTAAAAATATTTTGAAAAGCATAATAACCCTTTTTTAAAAAAAATCAAAAAGTATTTTGAAAGACATAATAATTTTTTGAGCAAAAACTATTTTGAAAGATATAATAATTTTTTTTAGCAAAAACTATTTTGAAAGAGATAAATTTTTGAAAAAAAATGATTTTCAAAAGAATTTAAAAAAACTCCCCCTGAACCTGATACCTTCTGGCTACCCTTGTTAACTACAAGAAACTCTACCTAAGTGTCTTAAGGGACTTTAGTGTGGACCTAGAAGGTTTGTGTCTAAGTGTAGGTCAAACAACTTTTGAAAAGATATACAATTTTTCAAATGTATTTATAGGTAAACACCCAATCAAGCATGAAATTCATTAAAACATTACTATGTTTAATCATTATTTTGAAAATAAATTTTTAAGAAAATATTCTAAGGATTTTAAAACATTTTCAAAGGCATTAATCAATTGATTAGTCCTTATCATCTCACCCATTCTAAGTGTCGCAATGCAAACAAGCATGGTAGCCTTATGGGTATTTGTGAGATGCTTAAATAATTTCTCTCAATTTAATTTTATAGATTTCTTGACCTTGAGTTAGATTCAAGTTTAACAATTAGTCAATTAAAAGTAAATTTTAATAATTGGCTTCCAGGTCTTAGCGAGGCACAGAGGCCTTCTTTGGCCTAAGCCTTATTGGATCGACAACTTGTTCCTTAAACAAAGTCTTTTAAAGAAATAAGACTTTTAATTTACTCTTTGAGAAACTCTAGTCTAACTAGTCTAGGATGTGGCGAGGTAGCTTCGGCTAGTTCCACTTAGCTAGGTCGACCAAGTCGGGTACTCCTTACCCTTCCAGACTTCCTAGACCAAGCATTCCTAAACGTACTATCATCTCGCCCCACCCTGGTACTATGTTAGGCAAGAATCAATCAATCTTTTTCCTATCTAACCTTTCTAAGTTAAGCAAAAAATAAGCTTGCATGAATGACATGGCAAATGTAAAAAAATAGACAGATGCATGGATATGGCAGTTATGCATGTATCAATTAAGTTAAATGGTTTTAATTTGGTTTCTAATAAAGTATCAAATTCTCGATTTGATACGTGTGAACCCATGAATATGTCAACCCACTTTGACATATTTATTATTATTATGTTAAATGTTTCAGTTGAGTAGGATTTTATTTAGTTTCGTAATTGATGGTAATTAATTTGAATTTTAGTTCATGGATTTTGTTGAATTAAGGATTGAATTTGTTATTAAAGTTGAATTGTTGATCAATTAAGATTTAAGAATTAATTAAGATTTTCAGTTGTGTAAAGTTTAAGTTGTTAAGACTTATTTAAAATTTAAGTTATTAAGAATTAATTAAGATTTAAGTTGTTAAAATTTAAGTTATTAATTAAAATTTAAGTTGTTAAAAAAAATTAAGTTGTTAAGAGTTATTTAAAATTTAAGTTGTCAAGAATTAATTAAAATTTAAGTTGTTAACAATTAATTAAAATTTAAGTTGTTAAAAATTAATTAAAATTTAAGTTGTTAAGAATTAATTAGGGAATAAGTTGTTAAGAATTAATTAAGGATTAATTAGTTAAAAATTAATTAAGGATTAAGTTGTTATGAATTAATTAAGGATTAAGTTGTTAAGAATTAATTAAGGATTAATTTGTTAAAATTAATTAAGGATTAAGAATTAAATTAAGAATTAAGTTGTTTAAGAATTAATTAAGAATTGAGTATTAAATTAAGAATTAAGTTGTTTAAGAATTAATTAAGAATTGGATTTAAGTTTTTAAGAATTGAATAAATATTTTGGGTCTAATTGCATCATTTCCATTAATTCAAAAAATTCTGATTCTTCAATTATTTCTTTTGTTTTTAAGTTTTTAATTTTATTTAATATTTCTGTTTTATTTGAATTTTTGTAAGTTTTTTTATTATAGCTTTAAATTTAATAAATTCATCTTTATCTTCAGAATCATATACTTTTTCAGAATTAATAAAAGTTGTATCATTATCTTCAAAATAGGTAGAATAATTTTCAGAATTTTAATTAAGGTCATAGCATTATATTCAAAATCAGTATAATTATTAGTTAAGGGTTGAGTATTATCATCAGAATTATTAAGGTTACTTTCAGAATTAATAGAATTATCTTCAAAAATATTAATGATGGGTTGAGTATTATCTTCAGTATTATCAACATTATCTCCAGAAATATTAATTAAAGTTTCCTCATTATCTTTAGAGTTATCAGAAATATTATTAATTAAAGTATTAGAATTAAATTCAAACATTATAGCATAAATATTAAAGATTAAGGAATTAATATTCAGTATTTTACTATTAACTAAATTTATTTTAGATACATTACTAGCTAATTTTGTTGGTGCCGAAAGTATGAAAGTCAAACCTATATTTTGATAATGGCAAAGGGTTCAGAAGTTAAGGTTGTGTTATGATCTAACAATGCTAATCAAGTGTGCAGGTAAAGTCCTAGGTACACTAGGCACTAAGTCCTGGCCGTGGGCTGGGCAACTAAGTCCTGACGTAAGATTGGGCACTAAGACCTGGTGAGTGAAGCTAGGCACTAATATCTGGTGAGTGAAGCTGGGCACTAAGACCTGGTCGGGGACTCGGCACCGAAGACCTGGTGAGTGAAGCTGGGCACTAAGACCTGGTGAGTGAAGCTAGGCAAAAGTCCAACCGGAGGAGTCGGTTGGCAAACAGGTAAATTCTCCCGAGAGGAGTAGGTGAGGACGTGTTCCCCGTAGGAGGGAACATTAGGCGTTGATTCGACCTAGGGTTCCATTTGGGAAGCTCAAAGTCAGAACCAAGACAGCTCAGGCTGTGAAACATGGTTTAATCTAATCATTTATATGCTTCTTGTGTTTTGGAACTAACCTTGATTGCAGGAACGAAGGAATGAAGGTTTCTGCATTTAGACGCCTCAATGGAGTGAGGCGCCTCACTAGGATAGGCGCCTGTGTTGAGACAGGCGCCCCAGCCAAAGAGGGATTCCAGCTATTCGAAGCAAACTGTCACGCAAGCCTCAGGACCAAGTCATTGAGGCGCCTGTGTTAACACAGGCACCCCAGTTAACTCAGGCACCCTAGTTGAGGGGATAAGCGCTGGCCATGTCTGCGAATTGGAGTTCTCGCAGGACAGGCCACGTGTTAGGCTCCCCCCTCAACACAGGCGCCCCTGTTAACACTATAAAAGGGGGTTCACCCCCAAGGCTTCCAAATCAATTGCTTTCAACATTTTCGTTCAAGCGCTATGCTCCGACAAGCTCCATACTCGCGACTTAAGGGCCAACGACGACCTGTTGTGTAACACCCCACTAAAATTCCCTTCAATATTATCCCTAATATTGAGTAGGATTGCATGAATAATAGCTATATTGAGTATGATTCATGAATGATAGTTAGAGTTGTGGGAATTTTAGTGTAAGTGTTAATAGGCCTTATATGGGCTCTAAATGGTGGAAATTCCTAATGGGTCTTAAATAGCACTTCATTAGTTATCATAATGGGCCCCATGAGGATAAAAGAAATAACACATTATGTAATGGGCCTTACTTTAGATTGGCTTGCAAAAGAATAAAAAAAAAATGTAATGATGTAGGTGCCAAGGATTGAACCTTGGACCTTAGAGATGTTATAAGCCTTAAGAAGGCATATGTAACCAATTCACCTAGCAAGGGAGTGCTATTAGGAGGATAAAAAAAATTACAGATAGGTGTAAGGATAAGGGAAGTGAAGAGTCACCATGAGAGGAGGCACCATGCCCTTTCACTTGCCCCCTTCACTTAGTATAAAGAGGTGGGATGAGAAGTGAAGAAGCTTAAGTTACTTTTCTCTTCTTCTCTTCCACCAAGGCCCTTCCTGTAGCGACCCGCCTTCTCTACCTTAGACGGATCGTTACTTTATCTACTTCTTGACTCTAATGCACGACTAAGAATGCGGAACTTCTTTTTTTTTCTTTTAAATTCATCTAGGGATGATATTCTAACTCTAATAGTCATGCATGATACAATGGCACGCTTCTTTTCATCTGTAGCACTTCTCTGCATTGGTACCAGTCGACTGCGATCTAACCAGTCGACTGGTATCGGCCACAGAAAGTTTCTGGGCGCGGCACCAGTCGACTGGCCTCTTGGCAGTCGACTGATGCATTGAACAGAAGTTACTGTTCGATAGGGCAGTCGACTGATACTGAACCAGTCGACTGGCACGCCTGAAAATCTGAAATTCAGATTCGAAACCTTGTCTCAATGGTCCACCAAACTTATAGTTTCAAGTCATACAAAGACACAACACCATTTCTATACTCTATACTAGTTTCCTAAACATTTTAGCCAATCCAAACAACTTCATAAACTTGAAATTAGGACTTTTGCGGAAGTAATTAAGCTATGAAAATCTATATAAACTTTAAACTAGAGTTTTGTACCAAACTTCACTCCTATGCATTCATAACACCAAAACACATGTTCTAAACATTTCTAAAGCATTGTGGAATGTGTATGCAACTTTTCTAAGCATGTTTAAGCAATAAAACTTGACTCAAAGGGAAACTACCAATATCTTGGCACATGCATCAATTAGCTCCATCAAGTATCAATATTCAAAACTACTCACACTCATACTCATCCAAGACAATCATAAGGATATGTATGCTAAATAAAATGACATGGAATCTTTACTCATGGTTTTATGACATGCAAAATATCTAAAACGTAAATACTTGGATCAATACTATATGATCTAACTTAAACTAAGACTTTATAATAAATGCACTATAAGTCCTTCATTCATCTTGTCCCAAGGACCTCTCCAAGGTCAGCCACCACACACACGTCACTCAGCACCGCCTTGTTGCCTTCCTTCAGAATTGCTTGCCTTTACCTTTACCTGCAGCAAGAGGAAATGCAACTAATAAGCAAAAGCTTAGTAAGTACTATCTAGCTCACAAAATCTCGAAATGTGCAAGCATGCTTTTTAAAACAATGTGAAATCACATGAGATACTTTTATGCTTAAAAGAAACACTAAAACAACATGTATAACTCAAGACATGCATACTAAAGCACTAATAAGTCTTAACTTACTTGTTCTTGGCTTAACTTGAAACTTTAGCAATTCTTTGACTTTTAAATCTTTCTTTAACTTTTAGAAAACTTCTTTAAACTTTAGAAAAACTTTGCTAAAGCATATACTTGAAAATAATATCTCACTTGGATCCACTTAAGACGTAAGTACCATCTTATGCGCGTTCCCTAAAAGGTTGGGGTAGCGAGCCACCAATCCTAATAGAGCAGACCTTGGTCTACCAGGGCCAAGACCTTGGAATTGGACACCTGGATTTCTTTAACGACGCCCTTGGACGCCGGGTACTGGCCTTAGAAAATAAAATACTTACTTTTTCTTATCTTGAATGCCTTGGCATTTTAACGAGCACCTTGTGTGCCCAAATCCCTAAGTCTTGACTTTTGGGGATTTCTTAAGGCCTTGGCCTTTTCTTTTCTTATCTTTATCTTCTCTTTTCTTTTCTCATAACTTTTCTTAGACCCTAACCTCATATAGGGTACTTAATTAAACTTATACAAGCATGGATTAAACTAGGTTACATGCAAAATCATAAACTAAAGGAAAATTGCATTTTTAACTTTCTAACGGGAAAAACTTGCGGAAAACCGCCTCTTACTGCAGGTGAGCAGTACTTACATTGATATCTTGGACTTACAACCAAAATTGACGTCTAGGGCTCGGGAGAAACTTGAGATCTTGATGAACCGTTCGCGCCTACGCGTTCCTCTCGTCGAGACGAACGAAACGCTCCGCACCCCTTGGTTTTTCCTTGGCCGGCCACCGGAGGAGAGCCCTAGGGCTTTGTGTGTTTTCGCCCAAGGGAGGAGAGAGGGACGGCGTGAGGGTTTGGGTGAAGAAAATAAAACTTCTCTCCTTAATTATCTATTTATACTTATGGGGGCGAATCTACCTAATTATACCTTATCTATTGTTTCGCTCAATCTGTTTCAACAAAACAAACCAGCGCAGCTGGTTTGCCCGCTCGTCTCTCACAGCGTAGGTGAAGGGTTCGAATCCCACCTACATGATTTTCTGTTTTAACCCTTTTTGCCACTTTCATTTACGGAAAAATTCTATAAAAATATCCATAAATTTGGAATAAATTCTAAGATATTTCTAAAATTAGTTTCGAGAATTTTCGGGCGTTACAATCCCCCATACCTTATAAAAAGTTCATCCTCGAACTTAGAATAATTCTGGATATCTTTCTCTCATGCTGTCTTCACGTTCCCAAGTAGCCTCTTCATGCTGTTGATTCTGCCAGATGACCTTCACTAGTGGCACTTCTTTGTTTCTTAATCTTTTAACTGCTTTGTCCACTATCTGTGATGGTCTGCTCTCATTGCTAAGATCTTCCTGAATCTGTACTGACTGAGGCTGAATCACTTGGCTAGGGTCGTGAATACACTTCTTTAGCATAGAGACATGAAAGGTACTATGGATAGCTGACATATCCTCTAGCAAGTCCAGCTCATAGGTTACCTTCCCAACCCTCTTTATAATCTTGTAGGGTCCTATGTAGCGAGGACTCAGCTTGCCCTTTTTGCCAAATCTCATCACTCCCTTCATAGGGGCGACCTTGAGAAATACTGAATCTCCAACTTGGAATTCAAGTGGCCTACGGCGTGTGTCAGCATAACTTTTCTGTCTACTCTGGGCAGTCTCAATCCTCTGGCGGATCATCTGGATAGCCTGAGTGGTCTCATCTATAAGCTCAGTCTGGCTGCCTAGTCCTGACTCCATCTCTTTCTTCTCACCAGCTTCTTGCCAACATATGGGTGATCTGCATTTCCTGCCATATAATGCTTCATAAGGTGCCATCCTGATGGTGGCCTGATAGCTATTGTTGTAGGCAAACTCAGCTAAGCACAGAAATTTGCACCAACTACCTTTAAAGTCCAACGCACAAGCCCTGAGCATGTCTTCTAAAATCTGATTTACTCTCTCTGTTTGTCCATCTGTCTGGGGATGGAAAGCTGTGCTGAACTGAAGTCTGGTGCCTAGGGCGTCCTGAACACACCTCCAAAAATGGGAGATGAACCGCCCATCTCTGTCAGAAACGATCGACTTCGGAACTCCGTGAAGCCTGATTACTTCTTTCACGTATAGCTGTGCTAACTGCTCTACCGAATGCGATAACTTGATGGCTAGGAAGTGGGCAGACTTGGTCAATCTATCCACTATCACCCATATTGCATCGTGTCCATGGGTGGTCCTTGGGAGACCTGTGATAAAATCCATGGATATCTCTTCCCACTTCCACTCTGGAATAGGAAGAGGCTGCAGAACTCCTCCTGGTCTCTGGTGCTCTGCTTTGACTCTCTGGCAGGTCAAGCAGGTACTGATATATCTGGCCACGTCTCGCTTGAGTCCAGACCACCAGAATCTTTGCTTTACATCTTGGTACATCTTGGTAGAACCAGGATGCATAGAGTACGGGGTACTGTGGGCTTCTTCTAAAATATTCTTTCTTAGTTCCTCATCATTGGGGACGCAAAGGCGGTCTCCAAGATAGAGGATGCCACTATCTGATACTCGAAACTCTGAATTTTCTGCCTCTTGGATCTCCTGCTTGATCTTCTGGATCTCTGGGTCTTGACTTTGCTTTCTTTGTATATCCACAAGCAGGGTTGACTCTAGAGTCAATGCAGAAAGTTGCCCAATTATTACCTCGACTCCAAAATCCTTTATTTCTTTCTGAAGTGGTAGAGACAGTGATGATAGGGACATCAGTGCTGCACAGGATTTTCTGCTCAGTGCATCTGCCACTTTATTAGCTTTACCTGGGTGGTAGAGGATTTCACAGTCATAATCTTTGACCAACTCTAGCCACCTGCGCTGCCTCATATTCAGATCCTTCTGAGTGAAGAAGTACTTCAAACTCTGATGGTCTGTGAAGATTCTGCACTGCACTCCATACAGGTAGTGTCTCCAGAGCTTCAGTGCAAAAACCACAGCTGCTAGCTCAAGGTCGTGGGTAGGGTAATTCTTCTCATAGTCCTTGAGCTGTCTGGAGGCATATGCTATTACTTTACCGTCTTGCATGAGGACAGCTCCAAGGCCCATCTTGGATGCATCACTGTAGATGTCAAAGGCCTTGTCACTCTCTGGAACAGTCAGGATGGGAGCACTAGTCAATCTTTTCTTCAGTTCTAGGAAACTGTGCTCGCATTTATCTGACCATTCAAACTTCTTGTTCTTTCTGGTCAAGGCTGTGAGTGGAGAGGCTATTCTGGAAAAGTCCTCCACAAATTTTCTGTAATATCCTGCCAGGCCTAAGAACTCCTGATTTCACTGGCATTCTTGGGTCTACACCAGTTGCTGACTGCTTCTATCTTGGCTGGATCAACTTGAATGCCTTCTTTGGATACAATGTGACCTAGGAAGGTCACCTGATCTAGCCAAAACTCACACTTTGAGAATTTGCATAGAGCTTCTCCTGCTGAAGGATCTGCAGCACTATCCTCAAGTGTGTAGCATGGTCCTCTGGAGTCTGTGAGTATATGAGAATATCATCAATAAATACAATGACGAATTTATCGAGATACTCCCTGAAGATGTGGTTCATCAGCTCCATGAAGACTGCTGGAGCATTGGTTACTCCAAAAGGCATCACTACAAATTCGTAGTGGCCGTATCTTGTCCTGAAGGCCGTCCTGGGGATGTCACTTTCTTTAACCTTTAGCTGATGATACCCAGAACGCAGATCTATCTTCGAGAACACTGTAGCCCCTTTGAGTTGATCAAATAAATCATCTATTCTAGGAAGGGGGTACTTGTTCTTGATGGTTACTTTGTTCAGAGCTCTGTAGTCTATGCACAGACGCATAGACCCATCCTTCTTCTTGACGAAAAGTACAGGAGCTCCCCAGGGTGAATGACTCGGGCGGATGAAGCCCTTGTCTAGTAGCTCCTGGAGTTGCTCTTGTAATTCTTTCAGCTCTGCTGGAGACATACGATATGGGGCTTTGAGACCGGACCGGTACCTGGCACCAGCTCAATCTCAAATTCCACCTCCCTGTTGGGCGGTAGTCCAGGTAGTTCTTCTGGAACACTTCTGGATATTCGCAGACTACCCGTACATCCTCCTGCTTGAGTTCTTTCTTTGCTTCTGAGTCCATTATGTGTGCAAGAAGACCAGCACACCCTTGCTCTAGCATCTGGTGGGCTGCCAAGGCTGAGAGGAATTTCTGAGTCTTCCTCTTTGGGGCTCCTTGAAACTCGAATGGTGGTTCTCCTTCTGGGCTGAAAACCACCTTCCTTCTACGGCAGTCCACTGAAGCGTTGTACTTACTAAAGAAATCCATCCCTAACATGACATCATAATCCTTCATCTCAAGGACTATCCAGTCACTATAGAGCTCTCGGTTGGAAATCCAGATTGGTACTGCCCTTAGCCTCTAAGTAGAGGCCATTTCTTCCCCTGACGGTAAGGTTGTTAAGAACTTCATCGTTCAACCTTTCTGGTGGCCTTTATACTGTTTAAGTAGTGCTCAGTGATCAAAGCACCACGTGTTAGTTCTTCGGAGGTTTGTGGCCTCTTAACACTGCTAGCCCTCTTTAACGCTATCTCAGGCCTTAACATCTTGAGCATTAGCCTAACCATCTCTTTTCCTGTGCTAACTAGCTCTGGGCACAGATGAGCTAACCGCTTAAACATCATCACTGCTTCATCCACGGATAGTTCTCCTTGTCTGAACTCTGTGAATTCATCATAATGCTTATTGGTTTCTTGCATGTTAAAGTATTCTTCGAAGAACTCAGTCCCGAAGTCGGCCCATGCCATCTGGCTGACATTTCTCTTAGCCTTGACTCTCTCCCACTATATTCTAGCATCTCCCGTAAGGCAGAAAGATGCACACTTTATCTTCTCTACCTCATGCCAGTCCAGTAGCCCTACTATTCTTTCCAACGTTTTGAACCATGCTTAAGCATCCCATGGTTCACTTGTGCCTGGGAAATTCCCTGGCTTCAGTTTCTTCTACTGAATGAGGTATGCTTCTTGCCTTACTCTCCCGAGCCACCACCTCTAAGAGATTTGGTGGTGGTACTGACTCTGTTATCTCTTGCCCTCTAGGAACTTGCTCCTCGTTTTGGGCCTTTCTAGGGCGTCCTCAAATGTATAACTTAACACTTAACGGTAATGTTCTCAAACTTGCTTTAGGATACAACAATACCTTGGTCTTGTTTCTCATCTCATTTCTTAGTCCTATAGCTCGTTCTTGGGCTTAGTAAGACCTTGGTCTTACTCAGAACTTTTATCGGACACCTTACATGCCGAAATCCTCCAAACCTTGTGTTTGGGCAAATTAAGACCTTGGTCTTGCTATACTAAGATCACAACATGAAGGACGTCCTCCACTCCTGCTGTGGGTGGTGTAGGGGGCACTAGGTGCTGATTTGCCATCAGTGTGGCGATGGTCTTCTGTTGCTCTGAAATCTGAGCTTGCATTTGAGCAATGACTGCCATCAGGTTTGGCTGTTCTGTGCCAGGCTCATTGTTATCTTGAACTGGAGTTCTGTTCCTTGCATTAGGAGCTCGGCCTCTTCTTGCCATCTTGATAATGCATAAGGGAACAAGAAATCACTACTACCTCTCTAGGTATAAACTTGTCTTCTCACTTAGTAACCTAATATCCATTCTAGGGATTAAACATGATTCCGTGATACTAAGGTATTAAACATGCTTCCTTGTTCTATGCACATATGAGTAAGTACTTAAGCATTTCTCTATACTGCAATTAGTAAAGGAGCAATAGAAAAACTGAAACTTAAAGCTTTCTTACTTGAAGACGGCAAGGTTGATGCTGATGTGTGTGTGATGCTGGAGAATGGGAACTGCTCTGATACCACCTGTAGCGACCCGCCTTCTCTACCTTAGACGGATCGTTACTTTATCTACTTCTTGACTCTAATGCACAACTAAGAATGCGGAACTTCTTTTTTTTTCTTTTAAATTCATCTAGGGATGATATTCTAACTCTAATAGTCATGCATGATACAATGGCACCTTCTTTTCATCTGTAGACTTCTCTGCATGGTACCAGTCGACTGCGATCTAACCAGTCGACTGGTATCGGCCACAGAAAGTTTCTAGGCGCGGCACCAGTCGACTGGCCTCTTGGCAGTCGACTGATGCATCGAACAGAAGCTACTGTTCGATAGGGCAGTCGACTGATACTGAACCAGTCGACTGGCACGCCTGAAAATCTGAAATTCAGATTCGAAACCTTGTCTCAATGTCCACCAAACTTATAGTTTCAAGCCATACAAAGACACAACACCATTTCTATACTCTATACTAGTTTCCTAAACATTTTAGCCAATCAAACAACTTCATAAACTTGAAATTAGGACTTTTGCGGAAGTAATTAAGCTATGAAAATCTATATGAACTTTAAACTAGAGTTTTGTACCAAACTTCACTCCTATGCATTCATAACACCAAAACACATGTTCTAAACATTTCTAAAGCATTGTGGAATGTGTATGCAACTTTTCTAAGCATGTTTAAGCAATAAAACTTGATTCAAAGGGAAACTACCAATATCTTGGCACATGCATCAATAGCTCCATCAAGTATCAATATTCAAAACTACTCACACTCATACTCATCCAATGCAATCATAAGGATATGTATGCTAAATAAAATGACATGGAATCTTTACTCATGGTTTTATGACATGCAAAATATCTAAAACGCAAATACTTGGATAATACTATATGATCTAACTTAAACTAAGACTTTATAATAAATGCACTTTAAGTCCTTCATTCATCTTGTCCCAAGGACCTCTCCAAGGTCAGCCACCACACACACGTCACTCAGCACCGCCTTGTCGCCTTCCTTCAGAATTGCTTGCCTTTACCTTTACCTGCAGCAAGAGGAAATGCAACTAATAAGCAAAAGCTTAGTAAGTACTATCTAGCTCACAAAATCTTGAAATGTGCAAGTATGCTTTTTAAAACAATGTGAAATCACATGAGATACTTTTATGCTTAAAAGAAACACTAAAACAACATGTATAACTCAAGACATGCATACTAAAGCACTAATAAGTCTTAACTTACTTGTTCTTGGCTTAACTTGAAACTTTAGCAATTCTTTGACTTTTAAATCTTTCTTTGACTTTTAGAAAACTTCTTTAAACTTTAGAAAAACTTTGCTAAAGCATATACTTGAAAATAATATCTCACTTGGATCCACTTAAGACGTAAGTACCATCTTATGCGCGTTCCCTAAAAGGTTGGGGTAGCGAGCCACCAATCCTAATAGAGCAGACCTTGGTCTACCAGGGCCAAGACCTTGGAATTGGACACCTGGATTTCTTTAACGACGCCCTTGGACGCCGGGTACTGGCCTTAGAAAATAAAATACTTACTTTTTCTTATCTTGAATGCCTTGGCATTTTAACGAGCACCTTGTGTGCCCAAATCCCTAAGTCTTGACTTTTGGGGATTTCTTAAGGCCTTGGCCTTTTCTTTTCTTATCTTTATCTTCTCTTTTCTTTTCTCATAACTTTTCTTAGACCCTAACCTCATATAGGGTACTTAATTAAACTTATACAAGCATGTATTAAACTAGGGTTACATGCAAAAATCATAAACTAAAGGAAAATTGCATTTTTAACTTTCTAACGGGAAAAACTTGTGGAAAACTGCCTCTTACTGCTGGTGAGCAGTACTTACATTGATTTCCTTGAACTTACAACCGAAATTGACGTCTAGGGCTCGGGAGAAACTTGAGATCTTGATGAACCGTTCGCGCCTACGCGTTCCTCTCGTCGAGACGAACGAAACGCTCCGCACCCCTTGGTTTTTCCTTGGCCGGCCACCGGAGGAGAGCCCTAGGGCTTGGTGTGTTTTCGCCCAAGGGAGGAGAGAGGGACGGTGTGAGGGTTTGGGTGAAGAAAAATAAAACTTCTCTCCTTAATTATCTATTTATACTTATGGGGGCGAATTTACCTAATTATACCTTATCTATTGTTTCGCTCAATCTGTTTCAACAAATCAAACCAGCGCAGCTGGTCCGCCCGCTCGTCTCTCACAGCGTAGGTGAAGGGTTCGAATCCCACCTATGCGATTTTTTGTTTTTAACCCTTTTTGCCACTTTCGTTTACGGAAAAATTCTATAAAAATATCCATAAATTTGGAATAAATTCTAAGATATTTCTAAAATTAGTTTTGAGAATTTTCGGGCGTTACACTTCCTCTCCCCTCTCTTCTTCCTTCTTGGCCGAAATTCCAAAGGGGTTTTCCTCTTGGAAAACTTCACAAGAGGTCTCCCTCTTGAAGATCCAAGTTCTTCTACAAGGCTACAAGGGCAAGGAGTACTCTAAAGTCAAGAAGGTTTCCTTTTTGTTTCTCTATTCGAGGTTTATAACCGAGACAACAAGGGTAAGACTCCTCTCACCTGCAACATAATAGTTATATATGTTTTTTATTCATGTTCTTGTATGTTTTTGGTGATGTGTTGCAAAAATCGTGAAGGTTTCCCTATAGGCAAGTTTCGGCCAACATGAGATTTAGGGCTTAGGTTTGTGTTTGATGCTATCTAATGACTCCAATATTTTTTTGATGTTAAGTTATGAGTTATGATGAAAAAAAAGAAGAAGCAAAAGACCCTTAAAGGTTTAGGCCAAGGCTCTCATGAAGCCATAGACTTTTTGGCCACAAGAAGATGTTTGGGTTCTTTTTGACTAGCTAATGGTTTTAAGTCCGTGTTGATGTTTTTTGAGGGTTTTATATATATTTTAGGCCATGTTTCCCCTCTGAACATGTTCGGTTAATACCCTAAATAAGGACAAAAAAATGAGTTAAAGATGCCATGTTACTTGCTAATGCTTCCTAGTGTTAGAGTATATATTATATGCATGTTGTATGAATCAATTGCTTTTATTTTTGTCATTTTCATGTTGATATGAACCTTAGGAGTTTCTGATCAGTTTCTTAAATTAGGTTTTAGGATGGGTTAAGGTCACTACCTCATTTGATAATGCCCCTTTGTAGTAGGATACTCAATGTATGCATGTTGTATGAGTTGTGTGATGTTGTGTTGTGTTTTTATGCCATGATAACCCTATCTAAATGTTTTGATCAGTAGAATATATGTGAATTAGGGTTGAATTAAAGGTATCCATGTTGCATTATGCCATGATAAATAAGGGCAAAAAGAAAGAGAAAGAAAAGTTAAAGATGTCATGTTACTTACTAATGTTTCCTAGTGTTAGAATATGTATTATATGTATGTTGTATGAACCAATTGCTCTTGTTTTTGTCATTTTCATGTTGGTATGAACCTTAGAAGTTTATGATCAGTACCTTAAATTGGGTTTTAGGATAGGTTAAGGTCACTACCTCACTTGATGATGTCTCTTAGTACTAGGGTATTCAATGTATGCATGTTGTATGAGTTGTGTGATGTTGTGTTGTGTTTTTATGCCATGATAACCCTATCTAAATGTTTTGACCAGTAGAGTATATGTTGAATTAGGGTTGAATTAAAGGTATCCATGTTTCATTATGCCATGATAGATGAAAAGAAAAATGGAACAAGTTCCCTAGGTGTATTATTCTTAGTCTTAAATTGAACATTATGTGTTTTATGAATCATGAATGATAAGTTGGCATGTTATGAATTTCCTTACCATGAAATTATGTTTTCTCCATGTCATGTTCATGCTTGAAAGTTATGATGATATTTATGCTTTGAATGTATGACCATGACATGTATGACATTATGAATAAAAGAATGTCTAAAGAGCAATTTCTAAAAAAAGAAAAGAAATGATGAACGCTATGCTAAAGAGAAATTGCTATGGAAAGGAAAGGAATCATGTATACTATTTTACTTTATGTATTGGCTTGTACCGGATCTTGAAAAAGGTCCAAGGGATGGGCACCTTAAGAACGCCCCGGTTCTGGACTACCGTAGCTGTCCCTAGGCACCAAGGTTGCCTAGTACCTTAGTAGGTCGGGATTAGTTACCTCGTACTCTACTAAGGAATGCGCGCAAATGATGAATGGGTACAAGCCAGGGATCCCAATGATGATGATATGTTAATGTTCAAGTATTATATTATATATATTTTTCAAAGAGCATCCTTAATGTTTATGCACATGTTTATGTTTAATGATATTGCATATGATATGCTTAATGTTTATGCACATGTTTATATTTAATGATATTGCATGTGCTATGTTTAATGTTTACGCACATGTTTATGTTTAATGATATTGTATATGCTATGTTTAATGTTTATGCACATGTTTAGGTTTAATGATATTGCATATGCTATGTTTAATGTTCATGCACGTGTTTATGCTTAATGATATTGTATATGCTATGTCTAATGTTTATGCACATGATTATGTTTTAAAGATTATGTAAATGTTAAATGCTTTAAATACTTACTCATGCCTTATGTCCTTAATAACGACTCATATGCTTATGTTTTAAGTGTTTATGCTTATGTGATCTAGATGCTTTAAATATTTATTCATGTTATATGTTTATGTCAAATGATGTAGATTTCTACTTATATGTGATGCACGGATTTTGTGAGTAAGCAAGGAGCTTACTAAGCATTTTATGCTTATAGTCTACCTTCTTATGTTGTAGATCAAACTAAAGGTTTCTAAAGAAGGGGAAGCAGCAGGAGGGCATGTGTGTGTGTGTGGCAGTGACTTGGCAGAATGATCCTACTGTTGTCTTACTCTTACTTATGGACTTAATGTTGCTACTTATAAACTTCATGTGTTAGTTCTTATGTTTACGCTTACTACTTGTTGGAATTGAAGTTCTTTATGATATGCATGCTTAATGTAGAACTATATACTCACTTGTTAAATATGTCATGCTATGATTCACGTGCTTAAAGTAATTTAGTTAGAAAGAAAATTTATCCAGTTGCATATGTTCATGATTTAGTATAATTTACGCTTCATATGCAATAATGTACGAAAGAAAGAAAAAAAAAGTAACGCGTCGCTCACGTAAGGGGCGGGCGTTACACGTTGCTCCGAACTTCCAACTTCTCCAGTCGTCGGTAAAAGTTTAATTTTTAAAAGTGTTGTAATTCTTTTTAAAATCTATATTTGTACTCAATTTGTAATCACTTTTACGAAAATATAGAATTGCTCATCGTAAATGGTCAAGGACCGTGGGCCTTGGAGTAGGAGCCGACTGCGATTCCGAACCAAGTAAAAACAAAAAGTGTTAGCGATTGTTTTTGCTTTTTCCGCTGCGCAATTACTGTCTTTATTTTCGAAAATTTAACAATCGATATTCACCCCCCCCCCTCTCTATCGATTCAATCCAATCCCACAAGTGATATCAGAGCGGGTGGCTCAAACTTAGTGCAACCACTAATTTGAGAAATTTTTTTCAAATTTTTGAATTTCAAATTTTTTTTCTCACTCGAATCTTTCTCGTTAATCAAGGTTGGTGCAACACCACTCGATTCTTTTCGTTATTAATATTCTTCCCGCCCTACTAATCTAAGACTCAGTCTTGGAACGAGTTTTTTTATTCTTTTTCAGTTAAAAAATTTAATGGACATGCAAGAGAGATACAACACCGCCAGACCCCCACTTTTCAGTGGAGAAGATTTCTCCTACTGGAAAAGAAGAATGGAAGTCCACCTGAAAACTTAGGTGAACATGTGGATCATTATCCAGTCTGGGCTGGAAATTCCTAAAAATGTACAAGGCGTGGTGCAACACTATACCGAGTGGGACGACCCACTAAAGAAGAAGATTGAGGCCGATGCAAAAGCGACCCAAACTTTCCAGTGCGGCCTAACAAAAGAGGAGTTGAACCGTGTAGGACCCTTCAACAGCGCGAAGGTTCTCTGGAACAAGCTGATCGAGCTGCACGAAGGCACATCTGACACCAGGATCAGCAAAAGAAATATGTTGCTCAACAGACTCTATATAATAAAAATGCATGACGGAGAGACTGCAGCTCAACTCCATGCTAGGATCCAGGAGCTAATGAACGGGCTACACACGATAGGTCACAAGGTTGAAAACCGTGACCTAATAAGGTATACTTTGAATTCATTTCCGAGAAACTCACTGTGGGCGTCTATGGTGGATGCCTACAAGGTTTCTTGGAATCTCTCAGAAATAAAATTAGATGAGTTATTTTCTAATCTAGAACTGCATGAACAGACTAATACTACTCTGGTCGAGAAAGGTATTGCTTTCGTTGCAGGTAAAACTCAAGAAAAAATTCCCAAGAAGAAGCCTCAACCAGCACCCGAGTTCGACTCAGAATCAGAAGACAGTGAAGGGGATCGACCTAAATTGGTTTGGCTAGCTAGCTCGTGATTACTACAAAGAACTCAAGTACCAAACGAGCAAGAAGAAGTCGAGCCGAAGAAAGGAAGATTCGGCGGAACCGTCAACGAGCTAGAAGAGCAAAAACAACGTCACCTGCTACGAATACAACAAAAAGGGACACTTCAAGTCAGAGTGCCCCAACCGAAAGGAAAACAAGAAGGCGCGGAGAAAGAAAGCTCTTCAAGCCACCTGGGACGAGTCATCTTTCGAAGAAGAAGAAGAAGTCCCTCACGCAAACCTGCTCGCCTTGACCACCTCGGAAGACGTCGACTACGGATCAGAATCGGAACCAGACAAAGATGTTAACACGGGAAGACTCACAATCTCGGAGAACGGACAAATCACTGTAAGAGGTTATTCAGAATATGAGTTATCTAAATTAATGTCTTATTTGTCCCGAAACTTGGCGAAAGCCAAAATCCGAGTTGAGTCCCTCCGACAGGAAGTAAAACTCCTGAAAGAGGAAGTCAACTCGAGGTCCTTAACTGAGCCAAGTCAAGAAGGAAACTCAACTCAAGTCCAAAAGCTTGAGGAAGAGAATTCCTCCTTGAAAAATCAAGTCAAGAAACTCAGAGTTGCCTTAGAACGATTTACTTCGGGTTCCAAGGGTCTTGACATGATCCTTGGAAAACAGAAGTCCGTTCTCAATCGATCCAGACTAGGTTATCGAACCAAATCGAGACAACATTCATATTATTCTGTATTGAACTAACCTAGAACCCAAGTTCAAGCATGGGTCCCCAAGCTATGTTTAAATAAACAATCTGGACCAAACCAGTATTGGATCCCCAAGGACAAGATTCACATTTTGCCAAACCCTTATCGAGGCTATAGTCCAGGGGGAGCCAATATAAAAACCATATTTATAGTTAGATAATTTTACTGAATTGTTTGTTTGCATGTTTATTTTTTCCAATTTTTAATTATCATGCTTAGATTTAGAACTGGTTAGGTTAAGGATGAAAGATTTAATTGAAATTTAAATAACCGAGTATTGGGGGGAGGTGAGATGATAGTACGTTAGGGAAGCCCTTCTAATAAGGTCAAGTAAGGTAAGGCGTACCCTACTTGGTCTGTTTAGTCTAGTGGAACTAGCCGAAGCTACCGATCCAAGACCCATACTAGTTAGACCAGAATTTTTCAAAAAGTAATTTTGAAAATGAAATTTTGATAAAAGGCTTTGTCAAGGAAAGGGTTGTTGCTCCAATAAGGCTACGGCTAAAGAAGGCCCCTGTGCCTCGCCAAGACCTGGAAGCCAATTTTTGAAATTCAAATTCAGATTACTATCTGTCAAATTTGAATCTAACATAAATTTCAATCAATCATAGATTTAACATATTTTTTCAAAACCAATAAACTTTATTCAATATTTTTGAAATTAACCTTTTTTTAAAATTAAAATATTGTTTTAAAAAACCTGTCTCACAAAACCCATAAGGTTAACATGTTTGATGACACTAGAATGGGTGAGATAGACTAGGCTGTGAAATTCAATTCAAGTTATCCCTAACTCTAATGGATCCAAATCAATAAATACTTTATGTGTAGGAACATAAAGATTTGGACCAGTGGATGTTGGATAGTGGATGCTCCAGACACATGGCTGGAGACAAAATGAAATTCACCAAAATCAAGTTCAAGAACCTAGGCTCAGTAGCATTTGGCAACAATGGTACACTCAAAGTAATTGGGTCAGGTAACATTGAACTTAAATCTGATTTCATTATTAAGAAAGTACTCTTGGTTGAAAATTTTAAGTTCAATTTGCTTAGTATTAGTCAACTCTGTGATACTGGTTACATAGTTACCTTCACCAACTCTGACTGCCTTATTAGAAACCTCCAAGACTCAGAAATAATACTTAAGGGTACTAGGAAAAACAATGATTACACTATTAATCTACCCTTAGTACCAAAATGCTTTCTGACGCAATTAGAAGAATCTAACCTTTGGCATAGGAGACTAGGTCACACTCATGTCAAGCTGATTTCTAAAATTACTCAACTTGGTTTAATTAAAGGTGTACCTAAAATCAAGAATTTTGAGAGCATAATTTGTAACTCATGTAAACAAGGTAAACAAACTAAGTCTACTCACAAACCAACTCAATCAGACTTAATCGAAACCACACTTGAGCTCCTGCACCTTGACCTATTTGATTCACATGGAGCCAAGTCACTAAGCGGGAATCGGTACTGCTTAGTAATTATCGACAATTACTCTAGGTTTACCTGGGTTAGGTTCCTGAAAACTAAGGATGAAACCTTGAACTTATTTATTGACCTATAATATAGTCTCATATAGGGAAGTATATGATAGCCTACATACATTAGATTATAACCCTCTCACCTATGTTAGCGTATGGCATTAGTTCCATTATACTAATACTAATATAATTAATGGTATAAGTCATACAGTATAACCTAAAATGATACGCATAGGGTAGTGTCCTAATTATATTAACACCTATTGTAGATTAGGGGTCCACTATATTTTCATACTAATTATAAATATTAGAATTATCAACGTATGTTTCACTATTATCTTATATATAATATATAAGATTTCCTTAAGTTATTTTATGGTAATATAATAAATATGATCTCACTTATCATGTAACAACCATTAACTAATATAATTCATAGCTCGTGTTGTGAACTAATATTTCGGAAGCATACTATTATTAGGTTTACCCATAATTATAATAGCTAAATAATTATGATATATGCATATAATTACATCATAGAGCTATTAATGACACTAGCTCAATTATATGCCAAGGAGATAATTAGACTTTATGGGGTTCCCAAGACCACCATCTCAGATAGGGATGGTCGCTTCACCCCCCATTTTGGGAGTGCGTCCCGAAGTCTCTCGGCACTAAACTATGATTCAGCACCGCTGGTCACCCTTAGACTGACGGGCAACCTGAATGGGTGAATCAAGTACTAGAGGATGTGTTGCAGCTTGTGCCTTGGACTTCAAAGGGAGTTGGTGCCGATATCTATGCTTAGCGAAAAATTGCTTACAACAATAGCTACCAAGCTACTATTGGAATGGCACCTTATGAGGCCTTGTATGGGAGGAGATGTAGGTCTCCGATCTGTTGGTACGAGGGTGGTGAAAAGAAGGAAATGGGGCTCATAACGGATGTTATCGACAGCGCCACCCGAGCTATATAGAATATTCGACAACGGATAACAACTGCTCAGAGCCGACAGAAGAGTTATGCCGACGTCCGGCGTAGACCACTGGAATTTAAAGTTGGAGATTGGGTGTTTCTCAAAGTGGCCCCTATGAAGGGGGTGACAAGATTTGGGAAGAAAGGAAAACTAAGTCCGCGCTATGTGGGGTCGTACCTGATTCTGGAAAGAGTCGGTAAAGTGGCATATGAGCTGGAGCTGTCTCCAGAGATGTCAGATATCCATAACGTATTCCATGTGTCCCTGCTTAAAAAGTGTATTCCAAATATGGACCAAGTGATCGAGCCGCAGATGGTACAAGTGCAAGAGGACCTAAGTTATGAGAGCATACCCATCCAGATTTTGGATAGGGAGGTCAAGAAGCTAAGGAGTAAGGAGGTACCCTTAGTCAAGGTCCTATGGCAAAGTCAACGGTTCGAGGAAGCTACCTGGGAACGCGAGGACGAGATGAGGCGCAAGTACCCGGAGTTATTCTAAGTTCGAGGACGAACTTTCACGAGGTATGGGGGATTGTAACGACCCGGAAAATTCTCTTAATATTGTCTTAAAATATTAAGCATGTCTAGATAATTTTCCAAGGGACCTAGAAATATTAATACGAACTTTGGCATAGAAAATTCATGTTTTTCTCATTTAAATTGAGAAAAAGGGCACTAATGGGCCTTATATGGGCTTTTTATACCATAATTATTGGTGGATTTTAGGTAAAAATTAGTATAAATATAAAGGGGTTTTAATGAGAAATATTTACATAATTATGGGGAAATTTTTAAAGGATTTTCGAAAATAATAGAAAATAAAAAGGAAAAATAAAAATAAAAATAAGGTGCATGGGCCAAGGATTGAACCTTGGACCTCTTGTACAACCATGTATGCTTTAACCAACACATCTAGCAAGGGAATGTTATAAGGGAATGAAGTGGATATTGGTTAAGGCTTAGAAGAAGATGAAGGGTCATGGAGAGACTCTTCATTTACCTCCTTAATGGGTTATAAAGAGGGGGGTTTGGAAGTTACCTCTTCTTTCCATTACTTGGCATTTTCCTCCTCCTCCTTTCCTCATCCTAGCCGAACACCATAAGGAGGATTCTCCTTGGAAAAACTTCACAAGAGGGTCTCATCTCTAAGATCTAAAGGCTTCCCAAGGATACAAGGACAAGGGGGTTCAAGGGTCCAAAGGATTTGCAATTTTCTTTTCTTTCAAGGTTCGAAAAATCAAGAAACCCAAGGTAAGACTCCCTCACCTGTGGTATAATAGTTCCTTATGATTTTCATGATTTTTAGCATGATATATTGGTTAGTTTTTGGATTTGATGTTGAAAGAAAAGAAAACCAAGAACCTTAGGCTTGTAGGTTTCGGCCACCATGATTTTAAGGTCTATAATTATTCTAAAAATCTTGATAATATTGTTTAATGTTCTCTCATGATGTTTAGAGATTAAATATAATTTTTGGGAATTTTTGGGGTACTCTAGGATACCCTAGGGTTTCGGCCAACATCAAGAACCCATGTGTAGGGTGGGGTTTAAAACATCAAGTATATGTTTTATGTTTTATCATGATATAAGGGAGATGAAGGGTGTTTATGCGAATATTTCACATGGCCTAGAGACCCTATAGGTTTCGGCCAAGTACCCTAATAGAATGGAAAGTTAGGACTTATTGCAAGTAAGGGCCCCAATGGCCCTATAGTAAGGTATGGTTGGTGTTTAAGCAATTGATTTGGGGTTTTAATGGAATTTCTCCATGTCCCCATGGCCTTGAAGTTTCAGCCAAGAACAAGAATAGGGTTAAAGGATTAGGGTTAGTCTTAAGTATGAACTCAAATATTTCCTATGGCCTAGTATGAATGTAGGAGATGTTGTTTGGGAAGTTAGATGAAGTTTCATGGACCTAGGGTTTCCTTGGGGCTTTCGGCCAAGGGTCTAACCTAGGGCTAGGGTTGGGTTAAACCTACCAAGATGCTTGAGTATAGGTTATTAAGATGTATGTTTAAGTAAGATGGAAGAATTCTATGTTAACCAAACCCTTAGTTTATATGTTATGACGTATATGTTAGGTCATAAAATGTTTAGACATGTGCCATGATTTATGAATGACATGTATGTATGCCATGATTTATGAATGATATGTAAGTATGCCATGATATGTATGTATGCCATGTTTTATGAATAATTTGTATGTATGCCATGCTTTATGAATGATGTGTACATATGCCATGTCTAAGAATGAAAATGATGAATGAAGTTGAAGTATGATGAATGAATGAATATGCTATGAATGATGATGAATGAGAAAGCATGTGAAAGCATTTTATTTTATTTTATTTTATGGGCTTGTACCGGACCTAAGTAAGGTCCACGGTTCTGGAATACCGATGAAGCTGTCCACGGTTCGGGACTACCGATGAAGCTGTCCTTACGGTTCGGGACTACCGATGAAGCTGTCCTTACCCTAGTAGGTCGAGATTAGCTACCTCGTATTTACTTAGGGATGCGCGCATATGATGAATGAATGTGGTACAAGCCAGGGCCCAATGAATGTTATGATTATGTTAAAGTATTTAAAAGTATGTTTTTCAAGATTAAGCATCCTTATATATATATGCAATTGCCACATGCATCCATCCATGTTATGCATTATAATTATGATAAGAATATTATGCAAAGTAAGTTTATGCAAGGTATGTTTGTGCAAATGATTTTATGTATGTTTATGCTAATATATGATGCCATGATTTAATTGTGTTTATGCTAAGTTAGAATGCCATGATTTTATTTATGTTCTAGTTTAGGATGCCATGATTTATTTATGTTTATGCTAGTTTAGGATGCCATGATTTATTTATGTTTATGCTAAGTTAGAATGCCATGATTTTGTTTATGTTCATGCTAGTTTAGGATGCCATGATTTATGTATGTTTATGCTAGGTTAAGATGCCATGATTTATTTATGTCTATGCTAGTTTAGGATGCCATGATTTATTTATGTTTATGCTAGGTTAAGATGCCATGATTTATTTATGTCTATGCTAGTTTAGGATGCCATGATTTATTTATGTTTATGCTAGCTTAGGATGTCATGATTTAATTATGTTTATGCTAAGTTAGGATGCCATGATTTTATTTATGTTCACGCTAGTAATGATGCCATGATTTAATTACGTTTGTGCTAAGATAGCATGCCATGATTTTATTTAGGTCCATGCTAAGAATGTTTATGAGGTTATGTTGATTATGTTTATGTCTATGCCAAGTATTTTGCCATGCTATGAATGTTTACGATGTTGATATCTATGCCAAGTATTATGCCATGCTATGAATGTTTTATGGTTATGTTTATGCCATGCTACGAATGTGATTAAGTTATGTTCATGCCATGATGATGTATGCTAAGTGATGAAAAGGCTTATGTTCTAAGTAAAGCAATAAGTATGTTAATGTCTTATGTGCTCATGGTTAAATGATGAATGGTTTTAGTGAGTAGGAAAGAGTCTTACTAAGCCTGTGTGCTTATAGTCTTATTTTCCTTATACCGCAGATTACGCAAGGGGACAGTAAGGAAGCAGCAGGAGGGCCTCAAAGCATGTGTGTGATAGTGACTTGGCCAAGAGACCATATGTTTGCTTGTCTTATGAAAGAACTTTACCTTTACTATTAAGTACTTGAATGTGACTCTATGACATGATGCTAAAGTATGACATGATGCTAAGTATGATATGATGCTAAGTATAAAGTTAATATGCCAAGTTCCCATGTTATGATGCTAGGAATGGTAATAAGTGCATGTAGGTGTAAGTTTAAAGGTTTCCGCTGCATTATGATGTCTACATGCCTTAAGTATGTTAACGTAACGCCGCTTTATGAAAAAAAAAAAAAAGCGGGCGTTACAGGTTGGTATCAGAGCAGTAACCATCTCACTACACACACATCAAGCCCTCTTCCTGCCGCTTCCAAGTAAGTACCTCTTTACATATCTTATAGTAGTAAGCACTTCTAGGACGTTTTATGATTCTAGAATATGCAAGAATGAATGATACCTTATGATAGATGATGGAAAGTATTTGCATATTTTATTTGCAAAATATGTACATATGTACATATGAACGATATTTTTCTATTGTTTTATTTATGAAGATCAAATAATTTAGAATTTAGTATGGGGGGTAGGAATAGCAATAACTCATATTATCCATAGAATTAATGAGACTACTTCATCAGCCGACCTGATGCTCAATATACCTTATATCATAACTTATCTTAAGTCACATCATAAGACAATCATGTATAAGTATTCTGTCTTATACATTAGACCTTAGTTAGTCATAATACAATTAGTCATAAGTGTGACTCAACCTTATGTTCATAAACATGGTAGTAACTGAGCACCATCATAATATTAGTAAGTAAGGCGAACTTAGTATTAACATAATGTTATATAACCTGTACATTATATGAGTTACCCATCATATAATATAATTATATTATATTATATAAAGCATATGATAATAATATGAGAGTGTGTACTAATGTAAGATTATTATAAATATAACTATACTAATTCCTTATCATATAAGTATTGTCACAATTCACCTATCATATAGGTTCTTAATATGAGCCTACATACATGTTGACATGTATCATCTCAACCTATAAGTTATCACCTATACATATTATTCCATAAGCAATTATAGGTATTATACCTATAATTTAGATGATAAATAACTATAATTTATGATATTATGTATAACCTATAATATAGTCTCATATAGGGAAGTATATGATAGCCTACATACATTAGATTATAACCCTCTCACCTATGTTAGCGTATGGCATTAGTTCCATTATATTAATACTAATATAATTAATGGTATAAGTCATACAGTATAACCTAAAATGATACGCATAGGGTAGTGTCCTAATTATATTAACACCTATTGTAGATTAGGGGTCCACTATATTTTCATACTAATTATAAATATTAGAATTATCAACGTATGTTTCACTATTATCTTATATATAATATATAAGATTTCCTTAAGTTATTTTATGGTAATATAATAAATATGATCTCACTTATCATGTAACAACCATTAACTAATATAATTCATAGCTCGTGTTGTGAACTAATATTTCGGAAGCATACTATTATTAGGTTTACCCATAATTATAATAGCTAAATAATTATGATATATGCATATAATTACATCATAGAGCTATTAATGACACTAGCTCAATTATATGCCAAGGAGATAATTAGACTTTATGGGGTTCCCAAGACCACCATCTCAGATAGGGATGGTCGCTTCACCCCCCATTTTGGGAGTGCGTCCCGAAGTCTCTCGGCACTAAACTATGATTCAGCACCGCTGGTCACCCTTAGACTGACGGGCAACCTGAATGGGTGAATCAAGTACTAGAGGATGTGTTGCAGCTTGTGCCTTGGACTTCAAAGGGAGTTGGTGCCGATATCTATGCTTAGCGGAAAATTGCTTACAACAATAGCTACCAAGCTACTATTGGAATGGCACCTTATGAGGCCTTGTATGGGAGGAGATGTAGGTCTCCAATCTGTTGGTACGAGGGTGGTGAAAAGAAGGAAATGGGGCTCATAACGGATGTTATCGACAGCGCCACCCGAGCTATATAGAATATTCGACAACGGATAGCAACTGCTCAAAGCCGACAGAAGAGTTATGCCGACGTTCGGCGTAGACCACTGGAATTTAAAGTTGGAGATTGGGTGTTTCTCAAAGTGGCCCCTATGAAGGGGGTGACAAGATTTGGGAAGAAAGGAAAACTAAGTCCGCGCTATGTGGGGCCGTACCTGATTCTGGAAAGAGTCGGTAAAGTGGCATATGAGCTGGAGCTGTCTCCAGAGATGTCAGCTATCCATAACGTATTCCATGTGTCCCTGCTTAAAAAGTGTATTCCAAATATGGACCAAGTGATCGAGCCGCAGATGGTACAAGTGCAAGAGGACCTAAGTTATGAGAGCAGACCCATCCAGATTTTGGATAGGGAGGT
This sequence comes from Boesenbergia rotunda, assembly GCA_024364735.1. Classification (NCBI taxonomy): domain Eukaryota; kingdom Viridiplantae; phylum Streptophyta; class Magnoliopsida; order Zingiberales; family Zingiberaceae; genus Boesenbergia; species Boesenbergia rotunda. Next base: position 34,681 of record JAGFNQ010004339.1, read on the forward strand.
CAAGAAGCTGAGGAGTAAGGAGGTACCCTTAGTCAAGGTCCTATGGCAAAGTCAACGGTTCGAGGAAGCTACCTGGGAACGCGAGGACGAGATGAGGCGCAAGTACCCGGAGTTATTCTAAGTTCGAGGACGAACTTTCACGAGGTATGGGGGATTGTAACGACCCGGAAAATTCTCTTAATATTGTCTTAAAATATTAAGCATGTCTAGATAATTTTCCAAGGGACCTAGAAATATTAATACGAACTTTGGCATAGAAAATTCATGTTTTTCTCATTTAAATTGAGAAAAAGGGCACTAATGGGCCTTATATGGGCTTTTTAGTACCATAATTATTGGTGGATTTTAGGTGAAAATTAGTATAAATATAAAGGGGTTTTAATGAGAAATATTTACATAATTATGGGGAAATTTTTAAAGGATTTTCGAAAATAATAGAAAATAAAAAGAAATAATAAAATAAAAATAAGGTGCATGGGCCAAGGATTGAACCTTGGACCTCTTGTACAACCATGTATGCTTTAACCAACTCATCTAGCAAGGGAATGTTATAAGGGAATGAAGTGGATATTGGTTAAGGCTTAGAAGAAGATGAAGGGTCATGGAGAGACTCTTCATTTACCTCCTTAATTGGTTATAAAGAGGGGGGTTTGGGAGTTACCTCTTCTTTCCATTACTTGGCATTTTCCTCCTCCTCCTTTCCTCATCCTAGCCGAACACCATAAGGAGGATTCTCCTTGGAAAAACTTCACAAGAGGGTCTCATCTCTAAGATCTAAAGGCTTCCCAAGGATACAAGGACAAGGGGGTTCAAGGGTCCAAAGGATTTGCAATTTTCTTTTCTTTCAAGGTTCGAAAAATCAAGAAACCCAAGGTAAGACTCCCTCACCTGTGGTATAATAGTTCCTTATGATTTTCATGATTTTTAGCATGATATATTGGTTAGTTTTTGGATTTGATGTTGAAAGAAAAGAAAACCAAGAACCTTAGGCTTGTAGGTTTCGGCCACCATGATTTTAAGGTCTATAATTATGCTAAAAATCTTGATAATGTTGTTTAATGTTCTATCATGATGTTTAGAGATTAAATATAATTTTTGGGAATTTTTGGGGTACCCTAGGATACCCTAGGGTTTCGGCCAACATCAAGAACCCATGTGTAGGGTGGGGTTTAAAACTTCAAGTATATGTTTTATGTTTTATCATGATATAAGGGAGATGGAGGGTGTTTATGCGAATGTTTCACATGGCCTAGAGACCCTATAGGTTTCGGCCAAGTACCCTAATAGAATGGAAAGTTAGGACTTATTGCAAGTAAGGGCCCCAATGGCCCTATGGTAAGGTATGGTTGGTGTTTAAGCAATTGATTTGGGGTTTTAATGGAATTTCTCCCTGTCCCCATGGCCTTGAAGTTTCGGCCAAGAACAAGAATAGGGTTAAAGGATTAGGGTTAGTCTTAAGTATGAACTCAAATATTTCCTATGGCCTAGTATGAATGTAGGAGATGTTGTTTGGGAAGTTAGAAGAAGTTTCATGGACCTAGGGTTTCCTTGGGGCTTTCGGCCAAGGGTCTAACCTAGGGCTAGGGTTGGGTTAAACCTACCAAGATGCTTGAGTATAGGTTATTAAGATGTATGTTTAAGTAAGATAGAAGAATTCTATGCTAACCAAACCCTTAGTTTATATGTTATGAAGTATATGTTAGGTCATAAAATGTTTAGACATGTGCCATGATTTTTGAATGGCATGTATGTAGGCCATGATTTATGAATGATATGTAAGTATGCCATGATATGTATGTATGCCATGTTTTATGAATAATTTGTATGTATGTCATGCTTTATGAATGATGTGTACATATGTCATGTCTAAGAATGAAAATGATGAATGAAGTTTAAGTATGATGAATGAATGAATATGCTATGAATGATGATGAATGAGAAAGCATGTGAAAGCATTTTATTTTATTTTATTTTATGGGCTTGTACCGGACCTAAGTAAGGTCCACGGTTCTGGACTACCGATGAAGCTGTCCACGATTCGGGACTACCGATGAAGCTGTCCTTACGGTTCGGGACTACCGATGAAGCTGTCCTTACCCTAGTAGGTCGAGATTAGCTACCTCGTATTTACTTAGGGATGCGCGCATATGATGAATGAATGTGGTAGAAGCCAGGGCCCAATGAATGTTATGATTATGTTAAAGTATTTAAAAGTATGTTTTTCAAGATTAAGCATCCTTATATATATATGCAATTGCCACATGCATCCATCCATGTTATGCATTATATTTATGATAAGTATATTATGCAAAGTAAGTTTATGCAAGGTATGTTTGTGCAAATGATTTTATGTATGTTTATGCTAATATATGATGCCATGATTTAATTGTGTTTATGCTAAGTTAGAATGTCATGATTTTATTTATGTTCTAGTTTAGGATGCCATGATTTATTTATGTTTATGCTAGTTTAGGATGCCATGATTTATTTATGTTTATGCTAAGTTAGAATGCCATGATTTTGTTTATGTTCATGCTAGTTTAGGATGCCATGATTTATTTATGTTTATGCTAGGTTAAGATGCCATGATTTATTTATGTCTATGCTAGTTTAGGATGCCATGATTTATTTATGTTTATGCTAGTTTAAGATGCCATGATTTATTTATGCCTATGCTAGTTTAGGATGCCATGATTTATTTATGTTTATGCTAGCTTAGATGCCATGATTTAATTATGTTTATGCTAAGTTAGGATGCCATGATTTTATTTATGTTCACGCTAGTAATGATGCCATGATTTAATTACGTTTGTGCTAAGATAGCATGCCATGATTTTATTTAGGTCCATGCTAAGAAAGTTTATGAGGTTATGTTGATTATGTTTATGTCTATGCCAAGTATTATGCCATGCTATGAATATTTACGATGTTGATATCTATGCCAAGTATTATGCCATGCCATGAATGTTTTATGGTTATGTTTATGCCATGCTACGAATGCGATTAAGTTATGTTCATGCCATGACGAATGTATGCTAAGTGATGAAAAGCTTATGTTCTAAGTAAAGCACTAAGTATGTTAATGTCTTATGTGCTCATGGTTAAATGATGAATGGTTTTAGTGAGTAGGAAAGAGTCTTACTAAGTCTGTGTGCTTATAGTCTTATTTTCCTTATACCGCAGATCACGTAAGGGGACAGTAAGGGAGCAGCAAGAGGGCCTCAAAGCATGTGTGTGATAGTGACTTGGCCAAGAGACCATATGTTTGCTTGTCTTATGAAAGAACTTTACCTTTACTATTAAGTACTTGAATGTGACTCTATGACATGATGCTAAAGTATGACATGATGCTAAGTATGATATGATGCTAAGTATAAAGTTAATATGTCAAGTTCCCATGTTATGATGCTAGGAATGGTAATAAGTGCATGTAGGTGTAAGTTTAAAGGTTTCCGCTGCATTATGATGTCTACATGCCCTAAGTATGTTAACGTAACGCCGCTTTATGAAAAAAAAAAAGCGGGCGTTACAGATTGGGATCTTAAACTCATTTACTGAATGTCCGCAATACAATTCACAGCATGAGAGAATTTGTGATGAATTCACAACTAGTGATTATCTCTACATGTGCAATTGTGAAATATTGAAATTGTCCCTAGTCGATGAATTGATAAACACGGACACTATCAATTCTGTTGAGACTAGCATGGGTTATTCTCTAATCAGCTGATTCTCACTGGCTGGTGACATTGGGATGTCCGGAGATAAACATGAATGCTAGTTAAGGGAACTAGTTCATTGGAGTGACTGGCTGTAAAACTTCACATGGTAGTCTATATATGGACATGTCAGTGAAGTTCTTACCGCAGCTTAAGTGCGATGTTCCTTTGACTTGCGGTGTTCAAGTCATCTTGGTCATGGAGACTTATACTTTAATATCTTAAGCAAGCATCTCCAAGGAGGTGTGGACCCAGGATGATTGGGTATAAGCCAAAGTGCCCGAAGATGTTTGAACAGCCTACAAAGGATTCACCACTCCTTGCGAGGAGATGTATACCCAGGCCTATCGTCGGATTGTTAGTCAAAGCCTCTGGCCAGAGCATGTCATGTTTAGAGTATGAGTCTCTTAAATACATGAGTAATTAGAAATCCAAAGGACGAGAGAACGTTACTTGGGCTAGGTGTGACGTAGTCAGCCTAGTGGGGACTGACACACACAGACCATGTCCTGAACCAAGTGGGTATAAGATGGTGAAGGGAATGAGGCACGATTCATTAGAGCTGCTGAAGGGTTTCAGAATCATTTCTGAGGTCAACCGTTGATCTTTCGATTAATTGGGGGTCATGATGTACTACTAGGTGCCACTCATGATCGTTCTATAATTGGTTGATTATAGACGGCCAACATAAATCGAAAGCCTATTTAGTCACACGCACTACGAGTAATCCGAGGGATTTAAAACGAGTTGAAAATTGGATTTTCCGATCAAGAGAAATAAGTCGAATCTGAATTTATCAGAGGCGCACGGGAAGCTTAAAATGGCTAAGTCTTTTGAAGGCTTATTGGGCGAATTAAATGAGTTTAATTCGCGAGGGTTTGGCTTGGTGTGGCCGGCCAAAGAGGGTGCCCACCCTCTTTGGTTTGGCCGGCCACTACAAGGAGAGAAAACCAATTTATTTGGTTTATTTTATAAAATAAATCAAGCGCGATTTGTTTTATAAAATTATGGATAAATAAATCTATATAAAGAAATTTATATAAAGAAATTTATAGAAATTTATTCTTTTTATGAAAATTAAAATGAACCATGGATCGGTTTATTTTAATTTTATAAAATCAATTATGAATTGATTTTTCCATGATAAGAAAAATTTATAAATTTCTTGTAAATTTTATTCCATAATAAATGGAGATATGTATTTGTTTTATTATAAAGTTAGTTATAATAAAACTTGGCATAAACGGAATAATTCATAAGAAAATTTATAGGATAAATTTCTTATGAAAAATTCCGTTAAAGGGGAGACTTGGCAAGGGAGAGGCTACTATATAAAGGAACCAAGGCTAGGCTTGAATTCCTTAATAGAGTTATCAAGAGATTAATTCTCTCCCTCTCACTCTCTTATTCTCTCCCTCTCCTTCTCTCCTCTCCTAGGGCCGGCGCCCCCTCTCACCTAGGGCCGGCGCACATCCATCCTAGGGCCGGCACACCTCACACTTCCTAGGGTTGCCGTGGGTTGTCACCACCAAGAAGGAGCTAAAGAAGAAGAAGAAGAAGCGGGTCGCAACTCCTTCCTTCCCGGAATTTAGATTCCGTTTCTTGGTGGTTAGTTTCCATCTTTTTCTCTTGTTATTCTAGTTGTGCTTTTGGAGAATCTAGTAGTTCTCGTCGGCACAAAACTCGTGGCTTTGCGAAGTCATCCCGAAGAGAACTCGGCGTGGACGCGAATAGAGGCGGATCTTCCAAGGGATGCTACGGTTGGATCTCGTCCCTTACTTCAAGTTATGCGAGGTAACGAGTAAATTAGTTTACTTTCTACAAAATTTTAATTTATGATCATGTCCACACATCATAAGGTCGCATGCTAGATACGTGGTTAAAAGTAATTTAAGAAATTATTTATGCTAATTCTTCCGCTGCACGTAAATATTTTAAAAATTTACGAACCCGTATCCTTGTCAACATGCACCCGGTCCCAACAGTGATATCAGAGCCGGTTAGTGTTCGACATAATCATATAATTGTTTTGCGGAAAACTTTGTCATGATCTCAATTTTGGAAAAATTTCCAATTATGGAAATTTTCCAATTATTATAAATTTTAGATTTAGGAATTTCAAAGTTTTGAAATCCTCATGAAATTTCGCAAACGTTTGAAATATCCTAGTTTCTGAAATTTTATGATAATTGTGAAAACTTCCCATCTTTGGAAACATTCCAATCTTGGAAATTTTCTATTTTAGAAATTTTCTAATTTTGGAAATATGTAAGTTTTCTCTTTACCAGAAACTTACAATTATTCTGAAAACCTATTATGAAATCTCGCAATTTTGGGCACTTTCTTTCAAGAAAGTCTAGACAAATTTATGGACAATTAATTGACAATTAAATTCGAATTGGTTTTAAATTATTAATAAAATTCTTTATTTTGGATTGAGCCTCGGGGAGCCGTCCAATTTAAAGTTAGTTGTTGTAATTTAATTTCCCAATTTTGAATGAAATTGTCATGTTTAATTTGGTTACGCTTCAGAAGCGGACCAAATTGGATTTACGATAAATTTCTTTTCTTTGGGTATCTGAGCCTCGGGGAGCCACCCTTAGAAAATAATTTGTTGTAATTAATTAAATCCATGAATAAAATATGATTTAAGAGGTGATGCTCTTACATATTGTTGTCTCCAAAATTAATTAGGAAAATGGTTTCCTATAGAATTTTCTTAAAAGAGATTTTCATGAAAATAATATGTGGTTGAATTAAGGGAATTGCCTCTTAATTTAATAAGATTTGATTTAGAGAAATCAAAGTCTTAAACATATTATTTCCGAAATTGATTATGACAATTTAGGAAATTGTTTCCCAAAATAATTCCTTGAATAAAGTATGAAATTAGAATTAGGAAATCCGGTTCCCAATTCAATTAATGAGACTTGATAAATTAAGTCACATACATACTTTATTAAGGAAATCGTTAGTCATGACATAATAATATGTCATGAATGTGCTTAAAAAAGAAAGGATGAGACCCAAAACCCCTTACAAAATATTAAGGCTAACACCTTCCATTAATATGGTTAGAACCGGAGTTTTGTTTCTCGTTTGGGTTGATGGACACATCCATGCCCAGCTTGAACCTCAACATGTTCAAACTATGGAATTAGTTTATGAATAATATAGTTGGAGTCAGAGGTCAATCCTTAGTTTTGGTTGTTGCACATATCCAAGCCTGACTAAACGGTTGAATGAGCTCCAACCATATTAAAACTATTTCTTGATTAATGGGTCAGCCTTAAGCTTGGAGCATCGATTTGTTGTGCCACAGCCAAGGTCGATGTAAAGAGAGGTGCAGTTGAGTGCTATGTATAATGTTGCATACTTGTTAATGAGTTAACAACCCAATGATTTATGCAAACATTCAATTAGTTGATAGCATAAAGTGATAGTTACATATATGTGATATGTAATCGGTATAATTACCTACCTTCATAGCTAAGAATAACTTGATGGCCACAGCCATGGTGGTTCTTATCTATGGTTGGATATCAACCTATTTGGAGATGT
>JAGFNQ010004340.1:0-24178 GCA_024364735.1 Boesenbergia rotunda
TTCATAATAATGAGCATATCTCTTTCCTTAATTATAGATCTTATATTCTTTGCCCGTAATACTTTGTCTAGTGATCCTATCGACAAGCGGAGAAGGGTCTCGCTCAGATGACACAGCAAAACGGACGAGTCGCAAGGGTGCTTAGGGTCGGACCAAAGGCTAGCAGGAGGAACAAATGGCTTAGAGATAGAAGAGTGGAGTAACAAAGAAGCTGTGAAACAACGAGAAGCCAATCCCCGCTTCAGAGCATAAGGCGACCCTTATATAGGGAGGGTGATGCCCCCTCTTGTCTTGGCTATCTTTTCTCATAAAAGCGTAATCTGGTGGCAGTGTTAGTTTTCCGAGGGCTTGGTCACTTCACCTGTCTATATTGTCGACATTAATGCGGGATACCATGGGAGGGTGTGTTTGCAGCGCCTATCTTTTCCTCATAAATAAGAGGATTTTGTATATCTTTCTGTACATAGTTGTCTAATCATCCTTAAATGGTCCTGCTTTTTGGAGTTATCTGCGTTCGCCTTATCATGTAGCCTTGTTAATATATTCAGCCCATCCGATCGGCCCCAGGGAGTCATCCTAGGAGGCTCAGTCACTCGGCAATCGATCGCTCTCAAGTGGAGCAAGCCATCCGAGTGGGTCAGTAATTCTCGATGCCTGATCGTCTGGCCGGGCGATGGGATGCATCCGACCGGATGACCAGTTATCGGGTCACGGGTCGCTTCTTAGGACAACATTCTTCTAAGTACATGACTGCCAGGTCGTCCGACTGAGCATGGCCTATTGGGTACTTCCGCCCGGCGCCCGAGTACTCGACTGAGTCGGCATTATAAGGTGGGTAGAGTGGTTCTAAGTGCACGATTCCCAAGTCGTCTGACTGGGTACTGCTAACCGGGAACTTCAGCCTGGCGCCCAAACACCTGACTGCGTCGGCATTTTGGAGCGGGCCGAGTCGCGCCCAGATGCCTACCCGTCTAGTCAACCAATGATTATAACTAACCAGTTGACCACCGGCCCAGAGGGTGAGCCCGAGTGCCTCATCAAGCATCCTATGAAACCGAGTGAACTTATCTGGCTAGATCAACAACGTATGAGGTTGGGCGCCTCTACCCCCTGGATCACCTACCCGACCAGATCATATCTACCCGACCGGATCACACCTACCCGACTGTATCACATGCCTCCCCCTCAAGTCTAGTAAAAGGAGGTGATTGGTCCGATTGACTAGATTGTTCGCCCGGTCTGACCTCCTTGTCGTTATCTTTTCCTGCGCCCGTTATGGCCTTGAATCATCATCATTATGGGCTGAATCCCCCTGTCTTATCATACTTTAATTTCCTCACCACACATCCTACTCTGAATGGGTCTCCCTAGTAACAAGGCACCGCCTATCAGCCGGTTCGTGTGCTGTCAGGGTTAGGTTCTCGAAGAGTTGGTGTGGGCAGAAAACAGACGGTGACGATCTCCTCCCACCCTTTTCCGATGGGCATCCGACTGTCCTCCCAAGCTCCCCCTTAGTATAAATAGGTGCCACCCCGAAGCCTTTATACTCTTTAGTTGCTTTTCACCTCCTCTGCCTCTCCTTCCCTACCCTCGCTCTCCAACCACCGTGCCTCCTCGGCATCCGGCTGTCTTCGACGAGCTCTGACCTCCTGCATCTCTTTATTTCTGGCCATCTAATCCCTAGGTAGTTTTTTTCATTCCCTGCCGACCGTAGAGTTTAGTTTGTTATAGTTTCTAATCCCGACCTAATGGCCAAGTCAACCTCCTCGATCGGCTTATGGTACACCACTGCCATATCCACCCTGACTCATGACCACTTGGAAACCATCCGGGCAGACTATCAGATACCCACTAACCACCAATTAGTCCTCCCTAAGCGTCCTGACCGACCACATTTACCTCCTCTTAGTTATTTCACCATCTTTAGAGACCACCTCCTAGCCGGGTTGAGATTTCCCCTTCACCTGTTCACAGAGGAGGTCTGTCGGTATTTCCAAATCCCATTGTCCCAACTAGCTCGTAATTACATACGGATACTTTGCGGGACTGTCGTTATTTTCTCCTTATACTGTATCCCTTTAGAACCTAGGGATTTCTACTTCTTTTATTATCCAAAGAAACAAGAACCAGGAAATTTCTTTTTTCAAGCTCGGGCTAATCGGCTTTCTTAGATAAAGTCCCTACTTTGAACAAGGGCTGGAAAACCCATTACTTGTTTGTCAACACTACCCCAGCCCCGTCTTGGCCTACCGACTAGGTAGAGCATCTACCCACTCAGTCACCTATGCTTAAGAATTACCGTTCAGACCCAACCTATCAACTGGCCTTCTCAAAATTCGGGGGACTTCATTTTCATGTTGGTCGTCTGCTACATGAAGCAGTGATGTACACCTTCCGGTTGAGTCAGATCCTGACCGCTCCACCCAGCTCTTTCGGTAAGCCCTTACTTAACATTCGGACCTCTTAGCTCTAACTAAGACTTTTTCTATTTTGCAGCTCAAATCATGTCGGAAGCCGTACTTGCTGAAGAGCTCGACCTGAACGAGGCAGAGCTGGAGGCCCGAGCGGCGGAAGAACTGGCACACAAAGCCGTGCCACCGGTGCGCAATACCACAGCACCAAAACTTCCAGAGAATGTGGGGGGGGGGGGGGGGGTGACTCGGGAGCAAAGCCACTAGTGGTGGACTCGGAGGCAGAGCCACTAGTGGTGGACTCGGAGCCAGAGTGGCCAGCCCCAGAGAGGTTGATCAGAATGAGTCGTTGCGCTGCATTCTCCCCGAGCGCGTCTTTAGCTCGGGAATTGGTCGATGAAGCTTATGACCTGACGGCTTCCCCGACTACCCTGATCAACCGATCGCCCCTTAGCACGAGTGTACCAGCCTCCAGCTTGGCACCACCTCGCCCAGACGCCTTGATTCAACCTTCCAGCTCCTTGCCCGGCCTTCAGAGGTCTTATGTCCAGGCTCCTTCCATAGCGACCCAGACTCCTCCTTGGCCCCCGGTTGACCTAGAGCTTCCCTCGACAGTCGGTCTGAACCAGGCCATCCAACCCTAGCCAATTAATCTGTATGGTCGGTTGGTCGGGTGCTGGGGTCAAGGGGTGTTAACCACCCATGAGAAGAGTCCTTTGAACTTAGCCGACAACTTCTTCATGGATGTGACTCAGGTTTGACCTTCTTTTCCTTACTACTCATTGCCCTGCTTCTAACACTTACCCTCGTGCAGTTTTGGGTGGCCTGTCGGGCAGTCACCCAGTCCTTGGTTCATAACACTAGGGAGCACCAGGCAGTAGAGTAGAGAGTGCAGGAGTTGGAGACCTAGCTAGACCACAACACTCTTCCTCCCGGTGAGGCGGTCATGGAGCTCCTTCGGTCTGAGATTGCCCTCCTAAGGACACAACTGGAAGAGGCTGACGCTCGATCGGAGGAGGAGCATGCCACCCTAGTAGCTGCCTCCCGGGAGATAGATTAACTCACCATCTGCCTCGAGAACGTGGAGTCTCAGAAGAGGTTGGCCTTGAACCACCATGCCCGTGCTCGCTCTGACTTGGACAAGAAGACAGCCGAGGTTAAAGCTTCGGCCGGATAATTGAACAAGTCTGTGGCTGCCCACCACTTGACTCAGCTGTCCCTGACTAATAAAGAGACTGAGTTGGCTGCTAAGGAAGAAGCTTTCAAGGTCCTGGAGACTCAGCTGGTAGCTCGGGCCGTCGAACTGACCGAGCGGGATGCCGAGATCAATCGGCTAAACGCTGAACTTGCGACCTATAAGCCAGGAGAGCTAGCTCGGCTGGAAGCACATCGACTAGAGTACCTCAACTCAGAGCCCTTCCACCGTTAACTGGCTCGCCTGACGGCCAATATGTTCAATTATGGTATTCAGAGTACGATCCAGCAGCTAAAGGAGGCCGGACACATCCCTGAGGACCTGCCTTCCAACACAGTGAAACCCACTCGAGTCCAAGAGGTTATCCAGGCTGATGCTTTTCCCCCATTCACTTAAGTTGTAACTTAGTGTTTTGACTCAGCCCACTCGGGCTTGTATTAACTTTGATTGTCCCCCGTTTGAGTCCGATATTAATTTCTTTTTCTTCGTCGATCTTTCTTGCGCAAATGTGTTCTTGTTTGGTTGCTTGATCGATTGGTTAGTGGGGTTCATCTACCCAAAGTTTAGCCCATCATTCGTTCGTTGATGCTTGGGCCCCTTCCCCTGCGCTCAAGATTACTGTAGATATGACTTATTGGTTTAGGTCATTTGGATTGCTATCCCCTCGCATTGGGTTGCTCGGTCGGTCATGTTAACTGGCCAACCACGATATCTAGAGGCACTTACTCAACCCCTCAGTGACAAACCCTTGAGGTTCTAATTACCCTTGGCTCGACGATCGCCCTTTCAAATAAAGATTACTTGGGCCCTTTAGGGCACGGATATGCTTGGGGCCGGTCGTTCGGTTCTCTACCTTGTTCGAGGCAATTAGGATTCGTATTTAGCTATTTTGCCATTTTATCTGGCTCGGGTTGGTCTGGACTCTATTTTAGTTGCTTGGCTCTTTTATAACTCGGTGAGGCAAGTTCAAGCGTCGTTTGGCTATCTCGATCGAGCATGGACAACCACGCCCGACCGACATCGAGGTCGGTAGGTTCGTGGGAGCAGACCCATTTATAACTTGTGGGGGCGAGAGTCTGGACGCCACTCGGCCAACCCGACCGAGTGTGGACAGTCACGCCCGATCGACACCGAGGTCGGCGGGTTCGTGGGAGCAGACCCACTTATAACTCGCGGGGGCGAGAGTATGGACGCCCCTCGACCAACCCGACTGAGCATGGACAGTCACGTCCGACCGACTCTGAGGTCGGCAGGTTCGTGGGAGCAGACCCACTTATAACTCGTGAGGGCGAGAGTCTGAACGCCGCTCGACCAACCCGGACGAGCGTGGACAACTATGCCCGACCGACACCAAGATCAGCGGGTTCATGGGAGCAGACCCACTTATAACTCACGAGGGCGAGAGTCTGGACGCCGCTCAGCCAACCCGACCGTGCGTGGATAGCCATGCCCGACCGACATCGAGGTCGGCGGGTTTGTGGGAGCAAACCCACTTATAACTCGCGGGGGCGAGAGTCTGGACACCGCTCGGCTAATCCGACCGAGCGTGGATAGCCACGCCCGACTGGCTCCGAGGTCGACGGGTTTGTGGGAGCAGACCCACTTATAACTCGCAGGGGCGAGAGTCTGGACGCCGCTCGGCCAACCTGACCGAGCGTGGACAGCCACGCCCGACTGGCACCGAGGTCAGCAGGTTCGTGGCAGCAGACTCACTTATAACTCACGGGGGCGAGAGTCTGGATGCCGCTTGGCCAACCCGACCGAGCGTGGACAACCACGCCCGACCGGCACCGAGGTCAGTAGGTTCGTGGGAGCAGACCAACTTATAACTCACGGGGGCGAGAGTCTAGATGCCGCTCGGCCAACCCGACCGAGTGTTGTCAGCCATGCCCGACCGGCACCGAGGTCGGCGGGTTCGTGGGAGCAAATCCACTTATAACTCATGGGGGCGAGAGTCTGGATGCCGCTCGACCAACTCGATCGAGCGTGGACAGCCACGTCCGACCGGCACCGAGGTCGGCATGTTCGTGCGAGCAGACCCACTTATAACTCACGGGGGTGAGAGTCTTGACACCGCTTAACCAACCCGACCCAGCGTGGATAGCCACACCCGACCGGCTTCGAGGTCGGCGGGTTCGTAGGAGTAGACCCACTTATAACTCGCGTGGGTGAGAGTTTAGACGCCACTCGGCCAACCCAATCGAGTGTCGACAGCCACGCCCAATCGGCACCGAGGTCAGCGTGTTCTTGGGAGCAGACCCACTTATAACTTGCGGGGGTGAGTGCCTGGATGCCGCTCGGCCAACCTGACCAAGCGTGGACAACCACGCCCGACCAACTCCGAGGTCGGGAAGTTCATGGGAGCAGACCCACTTATAACTCGCGGGGGCGAGCGTTTGGACGTCACTTGGCCAACACGACCGAGCGTGGACAACCACGCCCAACCGGCACCGAGAACGGCGGGTTCGTGGGAGCAGACCCACTTATAACTCGCGGGGGCGGGAGTCTGGATGTCGTTCGGCCAACCCGACTGAGCATGGATAGCCATGCCCGATGTACTCTGAGGTCGGCGGGTTAGTGGGAGCAGATCCACTTATAACTCGCAGGGGCGAGAGTCTGGATGCCGAGCTAAGCTGTATCGATTCTTGTCCCTCTGTTTAAAATTAATGCGATTGCATGGACTACCCGAGTCTTAATCTTGGTACAACTTTAGGTGTATGTCACTCTAGGGTCTTCCTAGCCTTTTTTCCTTGAGCATCTTGCAAGTAATATGCTCCCGACCCTAGCTTCCTGACCACCAGGAAGGGTCCTCCCCATTGGGGCTTCAACTTACTCACCTCCCTGACTGACTTCACTCTTTTCCATATGCGGTCGCTGACTTGGAAGCTCCTGGGTATGACCTTCTAATTGTACCTTCGCTGCATCCTTTGATGATAAGCAGTCATTCGGACCGCCGCCTTGTCTCGGATCTCGTCGACCAAATCCAACTCCAGACGTCTCTTCTACGCATTATCTTCTCCATAAAGGCGCCTCCGGTCGGACTTACACCCTACTTTCATTGGGGCCACTGCTTCACTCCCATACACCAGCTAAAACGGGTGCAACCCAAGCTTTCCTTGGGAGTGGTTCACTGAGCCCATAGGACACTGGGTAACTCATCGACCCATGTCCCGCCAATATGATCTAATTTGGTCTTGTGGTCTCTCAAGATTTCTCGATTAGTAACCTCTGCCTGACCATTGCTTTAGGGATAGTCTACTAAAGTGAATGCCTGCTTGATTCTATAGGTCGTGCACCATTCTTGAATTTTTCGGTCTTGGAATTGTCGACCATTATCCGAGACCAACTTATGCAGTATCCCGTACCGACATAGAATGTTCTGCTATAGAAACTTGATGACTGCCTGATTGGTGATCCAGGCCAAAGCTTCCGCTTCCACCTACTTGGAAAAATAATCCACGACTACCAGTAGAAACTTTTTCTGGGTGGTCGTGATAGGGAAGGCCCCACTATATCCATACCCCATTGATCGAAGGGGCAAGACACAGCAGATGCCCTCAAAACCTCGGTCGGTCGATGGGAGATGCTTTGATGTTTCTGATAGGAGATGCAAGAGGTGACCATCTGATCTGCATCCCATTGTAGTGTTGGCCAGAAGAACCCCGATAGTAGTACCTTCCGGGCCATTGACCGACCCCCTGAGTGGCTATCACAGGATCCCAGATGTATTTCTCTTAGTACGTAATCTGCGTCTTCTTCCCCTAAACACTTGAGCAGTGGCCGGGGGAAAGGTCACTTGTATAAGGTATCTCCTACCAAGGTGAACCTGGTTGCCCGCTTCTTCAGCAAGCGAGCCTGCTCAGGATGGGTCAGGAGAGTTCCCCGTTGCAAATAAGATATGAGCGGAGCCCTCCAGTCACCTTCCACCTTGGTCTCTGTCTCCCTCTCGACCTGAGCAACTAGCATAGCCTGAGGCAAAGGATGGGTGAAGACCTAAGGAGTGATGGCGCTAGCTAACTTGGCCAACTCATCAGCCTTTAGGTTGTCTTCTCGAGGAATTTGAAGTATTTGTACTTCTTGAAACCCGGATATCAATTGCTCATATGCATCCACATAAGCTTGCAGTCATTCACTGTTTATCTCGAACTGTTCGGCTAGCTGCCGAGTCACAAGCTGAGAATCTGAGTGAAGCATGACCCGGGCGGCTCCTATGTGCCGAGCTGCTTGTAATTCAGCCAGGAGAGCTTCATATTCTGCTTCATTATTGGTAGCCCGATAATCCAACCACACGGCTAGGTGGAGGTGGTCCCCTTTTGCGGAAATTAAGAGAATTCCGATACCGCTCCCTGACCGAGTGATTGAGCCATCCACATAGACCTTCCATGTTTCCTCTTCTTCCTTGGTGTGCAATTCGCTGAGAAAATCAGCTAACGCCTGAGCCTTAAGAGCAGCCCGAGGCAGGTACTGAATATCATACTCACTTAACTCCATGGTCCATTTGATCATTCAGTCGGAGGCCTCAAGATTGACAATACTCTTCCGAGGGTGCTATTAGTTAGCACCCGAATGGGGTGAGCCAAGAAATAAGGGCGCAAGCGCCGAGTGGTCAACACAAGCACATAGGCTAACTTCTCGAGTGTATTATACCTACAATCGACTTCTTTTTATAGGTGCCCGAAAAAGTAAATGGGATGTTGCTTAGCCTCCCTCTGTTTTACAAGCACCGCACTCACTACCCCCTACGTGGCCGAGAGGTATACATACAAAACCTCCCCCTCCTTGGGTTTAGCCATGACAGGCATACTGGTGAGATAAGACATCAATTCTTCGAATGCCCGATCACACTCGGCATCCCACTGGAACTTGGTGGCCTAGCAAATTTCATTAATCGAAACCAATCCGAATGGAGAACAATTTCACAAACAACCGACTCATCATCGTACTAATTGATTCGAGTGACCACTTGAACAAACTTGTTGTTCAAGCCATCTAACTCGCCTAACCAATTAGCCGCAGAATAGACGATGAATGGATCGTCGATTTTGTGTTTATCATCGGGGTCCAAGATAATTATCAACATGAAATATAAACATATGATAATACAAGATGTAAAGGAACCAAAACAAGAAGTTATACCTTCTTGTTTACCTCGTGATATTCTATTGTATGACCCAACCTCTTCTTGGACGTCGAGTGGACGATGATCTTCCAAGAAACAAAGTCACCGAGGCACCTTCTTCTTCACTTTTGCATGCACCAAAACCCTAACCTCCAAGATAGGGTTGTCATCGGCCACCCTCTTCTTCTTCCTCTTGCTGCCGGCCAAAAGGAAGAGTTCCTTCCTTTTGTTTGCGGCGCTGGAACTCAGTGATGTAGAGGAAGAGGTAGATGATGATGAAGAAGGAGAGAAAACAATCCTCCCTTCCACCAAGCCCTAGCCGTCGATACCTTTCTTCTTCCTCCTTGCCGCCGATGCCAATAGGAAGAGTTCTTCCTTGTTGTCTTGATCGCCGACCACTCTTCCTTGCCTTAGGTTAGTGCACGCCCAAGAAGAGGAATAGAGGATGAGAGGTGAAGGAGAAAACAACACCCAAAACTCCTCTTCTTCCTTCCCTTGCCGTCGGCGCCACTCTTGCCCTAGGAGAGAGAGAGGATGAGAGAAAAGAGAGAGAGACTCTAGGGTTCTCTTGATGGTATGCCTTGGTCTTATGACACATGAGGTATTTATAGGCTATAATAGGGACCATGAGGAAGAGTTGGGTCTTGGCCACCTAATGGATCAAAGCCCGATCCATTAATGATGATCCAATCCACTAAAGGATCATCATTGGTCTACCTCACCAACCCCATATTTAAATATGGGCTCCACCTATTATGTGTATAAAATCTCCCCGTGTTTAAGATCTCGAAGGTCCATTAATTAATTAAATTACTGATAATTTAATTAATTAATATCTAACTCCTTGAGTAATACCACTCAACCTTATCATCATGTAGGACCAAGTCCACATGCGGGATTTCCATGATGAACTTTATGAGCTCCTCAAGGGGACATCATCAACCTAACACATCAGGACACAATTTCCTTCTATAATCAACGACACACCATATAAATAATATTATTTCCCAATTTACTGGGCATATCGATTTAACCAATAAATCTCGCTCATTGGTAAATCAAAGAAATAGATATTAAGTACATGTGTTCGTTATTATATCGGGATTAAGAACATGTACATCATAATATCTGAGGTCTGATTCAATTATATAGTCAGTATAAATTGAATCACCTTTATATCGGTCGTACTCAATACACACAAAGTGTACTAGTATAATTCTATGGTCAAGATAAACTAATATCAAATTACACTACAACCATGCTAATGGTTTGTCCAAAACCATCTAGGTTGTGAGCCTCTACTTATACTATACAAGGGACTGATAACATGATCTTCTGTGTGACACCACACACCATGTTATCTACAATGTAATGTATTAGACAATAGCATGTATATATCAAATATAAAATGCAAACAATAATCATGTGATTCTCATTCCAAAATGTAGATGTTCATACAAAAGCTAGACTTTTAGTATACATCCTAACAATAAAATCCATAGTTTATATATCAACATCACATAATAGCTACTCCCTACATCCTAAATTGGAAAATCTACTCTATTGCAAGGGGGATACAACAAGAAGACAAGAAATAAAACAATATGCAACTCTAAGCAAATATTGACAAGAAATAAAAGGCTTATCTATGTAGCATGGGTCTTCTTGGAGGAACTCCTTGCTCCGGAGATGGACGGATCATGGATGGAGGAGACAGTGGCGACTCGAGGATCTCCCCTAGTGGGGAGAACTCTTCCCCAAGGCAAAGGGGCTAACCCCAAGCCATAGATACATGCCCTAGGGGAAGAGATCCCTTTTATAGCTGAGGGCATGCCCGTCGGCATGGTCGTGTGGGTCTTCACTGTTGGTGCAAGATGCATCAATGATGTCCTCCTCTAAATGTTTCAATGTTTGACAATATGCTTAAGTCAGTGATACATTGAACAAGGGAAGGGTAAGTCAAGAGAGGAGTACCAAAGTGAAAGAAAGTCCTAGTAAACCTAGGCAATAAGTCCTGGTTCGAAGAATTGGGCACTAAGTCCTGATCATGGATTGGGCACTAAGTCCTGGCCGAGGGCTGGACAACTAAGACCTGGCCGAGGGTTGGGCACTAAGTCCTGGTTCGTGGAATTGGGTACTAAGACCTGGCCAAGGTTGGGCACAAAGACCTGGTTCGAGAAATTGGGCAAAAGTCCTGATGAGTGAAGTTAGGCACTAAGTCCTGGACCTAGGGTTTGGGCACAAAGTCTTGGTCTGAGGGATTGAGCAACTTAGCTGAGTGATGACTAAGGACTAGAGACGGGTCGAGGGTCGGACGTCTTGAGATCCGAGAGTATCGAAGGCTAAGCGAAAGTCCACCCGAATGGACTGGGTGGCAACTGTCTCTTGAGAGGAGTAGGTGAAAGGCGTGTTCCCGGGAGTGGGAACTTGCGTTGGTTCGATGTAGGATTTCGTAGAAACCCAAAGTCAGAACCAAGTCCTTAAGTTTAAGATTATCTACATGTTTGCCTTGTATTTATGTATCTTGCAGGTACCTAAAAGTGAAGAGAAAATAGGCAAACAACCAAACAAACAAGGCTGGAAGAGGGTGCTAGGCGCCCCCATTAAAGGAGGCGCCTAGATGGAGCTAGGTGCCTCAAAGGACCAGGGCGCCCGTGTCAAGAGGTTTATCTGCTGCGGCGAGTTCGGCACGGAGATAAGCTTTGACCAAGCCCTTTGAGGCGCCCCAGTGATCACAGGCACCCCAATGAAGCCTATAAAAGGGGATTCGACCCCTCAGCTCAAGACACAACTTCTGAAATTATTCTGAGCATTCTGAGCTAAAGAAAAGCGCTAGAGACGAAGCCCTGCGACCAAGGAGGCTCCAAGAGGAAGTGCGCTACACTTCGGAGGTCCAGATCAACCGGGCATTCGACGTTTCTTGTTTGGTTTGAATTTTACAACTCCACCCTTATTTTGCTATATCTTTTGATTGTAATTTGTGCACTGTAAGACGGGTTTCTCCGCCTCCAGAAAGTCCAGAAAGGAGACCATTAGTGGACGTGCGTTCCCATGCTTAGGCCTTGGATGTACTGACCCTAGGGGGTTGGGAACCAAGTAAAAAATCCCGCGTGCACTGTGTTGTTGTTTGTTTGTTCTTTTTGTTTTCCGCTGTGCTACTAACTTCGTGTCCAGAATGAATCTAAAAGTTTTACAAAGTTTCCGAAGATTTTTACGGTCGATATTCACCCCCTCTATCGACGACACCGGTCCTACAATTGGTATCAGAGCCAGACCGCTCTTCACTGGACTAACTACCAACGGAGCAAAGACGTCAGGAGTTGAGGGGGAGCCCAGGGGTGAATCAAGTACATTTTATTTTAAATGTCAATTTTTAAATTTCATGTTATATGCTTCAAGTGCAGGGAGAGATGACATTATAAAAATCAATGTCCTACTTGAAAGAATCGTTCTTCACCAACGGCAAAGGAAGTACCAGCGTCCGGAAGAACAAGGATCATATCAGGTGCTTCAAATGCGAAAAGTACGGGCATTACAAAAATAAGTGTCCGGCAAAGGTACACAAAATTTACGTTCCGAAAAATTTTCAAATTCCTGCACTATCCTATGTAGATAATTTAGATAAGTTTTCTGAAAAGTTAAACTTCATGAATAGTCAAGTCAATATTCTGCATGACAAATTACAAAATATAGATAATGTTAAAATATCAGAAATCAACTATTTAATCCTTAATGTTAATTCAATAATTTTTAAAATTAATTCTGATAAAATTAATTCTAAAATTAATTCTAAAATTAATTCTGATAAAATTAACTCTGAAATTAATTCTGATAAAATTAATTCTAAAATTAATTCTGATAAAATTAATTCTGAAATTAATTTTGATAAAATTAATTTGGAAATTAATTCTGAAATTAAATCTGTTAATCTTAAGGATATTCCTAAAAATAAATCTGATAATTTTAAGGATATTCCCGAAATTAATTCTGATAATTTTACTGTTAATCCTAAAAATATTGAAAACATCTATGAGGATAAAGATAATGCTGAGGATAACCTTGAGGATATTGAAGATGAAATCCTTTAGATAATAACTTAATTATTAATCTCTTGGATAATCCTGAAACATTAACTAGTGGCCCAAATTACTCCACCTACTTTGAGGATATTGAAGGATGTGATTTTGAGGATAAGGAGGAAGATGAATTTTCTACAATTAAGGGTATAGTTAATAAAATTCACAAAAAGTCAAACAAATCAAGATTGTTAGAAAAATTTGAAAAATTAGATAAAGCAGAAGTAGTAAATGAGCCAACTATTTTTGAAATAATGAAGATGATCAAATTAAACCCACAACTTTTGACTAACCCAGAACTTTTGAAATTCAAATTCAATTAAATCTTAATTAACTCAATTAATCCTTAATTAATTTTATTTTAATTCTTAATTAATTAAATTAAATTAATTTCAATTAATCCTTAATTAATTCAAATTCAATTAAATCTTAATTAACTCAATTAATCCTTAAATAATTCAAATTCAATTAAATCTTAATTAACTAAATTAATCCTTAATTAATTCAAATTCAATTAAATCTTAATTAACTCAATTAATCCTTAATTAATTTTATTTTAATTCTTAATTAATTGCAATTAATCCTTAATTCAACTTCAATTAATCCTTAATTAATTCAATTCCAATTAATTCTTAAATAACTTAAACTCGAATTAAATAAAATCTTACCCAAACCATAATAATTAATTTAATAAAATTAAATATGTCAAAGTGGGTTGACATATTCGCTGGTTCACACGACATGTATCAAATCGGGAATTTGATACATTTTTAGAAACTTAATTAAAATGCCTTTGACTTGTTTGAATCATGCATTAATGTCATACATGCATCTGCTATTTCTTTAAAATTTATGTCATGTCATTCATGTTTAATTTTATGCATGATTTAGAACGGTTATAGGAAAAAGAATAATTGAAACTTGGTCAACTTAGTATTAGGTGGATGTGAGATGGTAGTACGTTAGGGAAGCCGTTTGGTGGAACTAGCCGAAGCAAAATCTAAGCTAGTTAGACCAAAATTTTTTAAGAAGTAATTTGAAAATGAATTTTCGATAAAAGGTTTTGTCAAGGAAAGGGTTGTTGATCCAATAAGGCTATGGCCAAAGAAGGCCTCTGTGCCTCGGCAAGACCTGAAAGTCGATTACCGAAAATCAAATTCACTTTACTATTTGATAAATTTGAATCTAACACAAGTTTCAATAAAATCTTAGGTTTAATAATGAATTAAGAAAAATGATTCAAGCATCTCACAATGCACCCATAAGGCAACCATGCTTGCTGTATTGAGACATCTAGAATGGGTGAGATGTTAAGGACTAATAAATTGAAAAATAATTTTTTTATTTTTCAAAATTGTTAGAATATTTTTCTAAAAATATATTTTCAAAATAGTGCTTCAACATAATAATGTTTTTATGGAATTCATGCTTGTCTGATTGATTATATATGATAGATTTTCAAAATTTATATTCCTTTGAAAAATTGTTAGACCTTCACAATTAGACACAAGCCTCTTTGCTCAACACTAAAGTCCCTTAAGACACTTAGATAGAGTCAAACGGTGTTGCTGTCAGGGGGAGTTTTTTTTGGTTTTCTTTTGAATCTTTCAAAAATGGTGCTTGAAAATAATTATCACTTCAAAATGTTTTTTTAAACGGTGTTTTAAATCACTATCACGTATGTTTTCAAAGCATATGGCTAAAAGTTATTCTCATTCTAAGATGAATTTTCAGAAAACTTATCTTCTTAAAAATTACCATACTGTCATTCAAAGCTGGTCTTTTGATTTTGATAAACCCTAAAGACACAAAGGAGGTCTACTTAATGATCTACAAGGACCCCGAGGATGTGTCAAATTTAGGGGGAGTCTAAATCAAAAAGAAATTATTTCTAAAAAGTTTTTCTTTGACAATTACCTTTTGAAATTATTAGATAATTCTTTTGATCTGAACCAAACCCTAAGGACTTAGAGGAAGAGTACTTGTGGTCAATAAGCTTCCTAGGGCTGGGTCAAATTTAGGAGGAGGTCAAATTAAAAGAGTTATTAAACATTTCAAAATAATATATTTTCGTGCACTATATTCTCAAAATTCTGTTGAAAATATAAGTAATTTGTCTTTCAAAATACTATTATTCTGTTTTTTATGGCTTATAAAATTGTTTTGAAATAATATTTACTTGAGCTTGAAGAATTTCCAGGACACATAGGGAAATGTCCTTGTGGTTAACAAGGTTTTCTAAGATTGTGTCAGACTGGAAAAGAAATCATGTCAAGTAAAATACTCATATTTTTCAAAAGTGCATAATATTTTTTTTAAAAAAATATACTTATATTTTTCAAATTCATAATATTTTTCAAAGTACTTATGTTTTTGAAATTCATAATATCTTTCAAAGTACATATGTTTTTCATATTCATAATATTTTTCAAAAATACTTATATTATTTTCAAAAATAATGCATAATATGTTTCAAAAGTACTTGCACTTTTTAAAAGCTCAAATATTTTTCAAAAGTACTTGCAAAATATTCAAAATATGTTTCAAAATGGTTTCGAAAAGGCACACATATTTTTCAAAATGCTAACATCTTTTAAAGTATTCTTTGAAATACACTATTTGTCAAGTGAAAATATTTGTTTTGAAAAATCTCTTCTAAATGAAAGTTTTTTATGCCAACAATTTTCTAAGTGCAAGAATTTTTGAAGTTCAAAATATGTTCTTACAAATACACAATATTCTTCCAAAGTGCACAATATCTTTCCAAGTAAAATTATTTTTGGGTGCAAGTTAAGTACTTAGTTTAATACTATGCTTTCAAAAATTTATACTAAGTATTTTCAAAAGAACAAAATGTTTTCAGTGTTGGTGTAAGTGTTCTTGGGAATTTTTTTGATGTATGACAAAGGGGGAGAGTAAGCTTAAGTTAGAGAAATTTTTTTTAAAGGATCAAATGAAATCAAAAGTTTTTTCAAAAAGGGGAGAGTGAGCTTAAGACTGGAAATTTGTTTTTTTTCTCTCCTCCCAAAGGATAGAAAGCTTTCCCAAAGAATCAAAATTTATATTCAAAACTTAGATTTTTGTTAGAGGATTATAATTAGCCCTTTCAACCAATTTAACTTAAGATATTGTCAAACATAAAAAAGGGAGAGATTGTTGGTGCAAGATGTTGGGACCGGGTGCATGTTAACATGGATGCGGGTTCGTAATTTCAAAATTAATTACGTGCAGCGGAAGGTTTAGCATAAATAATTTCTCTAAATCATTTAACCACACATCTAAGCATGCAATTTTATCTTGTATAGACATGATCATATATTTAAAATTTTGCAGAAACATAAACTAATTTACGTATTACCTCGCGTAACTCGAAGGAAGGGACGAGATCCAACCGTAAGCGTCCCTTGGAAGCTCCGCTTCTATTCGCGTCCACGCCGAGTATCTTCGGGATGACTTCGCAAAGCCACGAGTTTCGTGTTCTCGAAAACTACTAGATTCTCTGAGAACGCGACAAGAAAAACCAAGAGAGAAGTCGGAAGACTAACCACAAAAGGATGGCCGGAATCAAAATTCCGACGAAGCAAAAGAAGAGGCTTGCGGCAAAAAGATCTTTGCGGCAAACTCTAATTCCGGCAGCACCTTCTTCCGGCCAAGAGATGGCCGGAGCTTCCTTCTCCGGCAGCAGGTGGTGGTCGGTAGGGAAAGGGCAGGGGCGGCCGGCTGGTGCTCCTTCTTGGGGCTGGTTGGCACACGGCAAGAAGGGGAGAAGAGAAGGAGAGAAAGAGAGGGAGAGAGCCTATGCCTTCATCTCTTCGATTATCACCCAAGCCTTGCCTTGGGTCCTTTATATAGTGGCCTCTCAACCATCAAGCCTCTCAAATATGGAATAACTTATTCCATCATGCCAAGTTTGATTTTATATCATGGTTAAAATCATATTTTAATTCATGATAAAAAATCAATCAAGTCTCTTTTCTCCTATGGAATAAATTTCCTTATCATGGTAAATCAATCCATGATTGATTTTATAAAATAAACCAATCCATGGTTCATTTTAATTTCCATGAAAAATAAACCAAACCTTGGTTTATTATATAAAAATTTATATCATCCATAATTTTATAAAACAAATCACACTTGGTTTATTTTATAAATTGAACCAAAAACTTGGTCCTCTCCCTTTGTTGTGGCCGGCCAAGCAAAGAGGATGGAGGCCCTCATTGGCCGGCCCATCCAAGCCACACCCCAATGAATTAAACTTATTTAATTTATCTATTAAGTCTTCAAAAGACTTAGCCATTTTATGCTTCCGATGCGTCTCTGAAAAATTCAGATTCGACTTATCGTTTGGCTCAACCAAACCTAATCTCTCTTGATTGGAAAATCCAATTTTGAACTCATTTTAAATCCCTCGGATTACTCATAGTACGTGTGACTAAATAGGCTTTCGATTTATGTTGGCCATCTATAATTAATCAATTATAGAACGATCATGAGTGACACCTAGTAGTTCATCATGATCCCCAATTAATCGAAAGATCAACGGTTGACCTCAGAAACAATTCTGAAACCCTTCAGCAGTTATAATGAATCGTGCCCCATTCCCTTCACCATCTTATACCCACTTGGTTCAGGACATGGTCTATGTGTGTCAGTCCCCACTAGGCTTACTACGTCACACCTAACCCAAGTAACGTTTTCTCGTCCTACGGATTCTAATTACTCTCATGTATTTAAGAGATTCATACTCTGAACATGTCATGCTCTGGCCAGAGGCTTCGAGTAACAATCCGACGATAGGCCTCGGGTATACATCTCCTCGCAAGGAGTGGTGAATCCTTTGTAGGCTATTCAAACATCTTCGGGCACTTCGGCATATACCCAATCATCCTGGGTCCACACCTCCTTGGAGATGCTTGCTTAAGATGTCAAAGTATAAGTCTCCATGACCAAGATGACTTGAACACCACAAGTCAAAGGAACATTGCACTTAAGCTGCAGTAAGAACTTCGCTGACATGTCTACATGTAGACTACCATATGAAGTTTTACAGCCAGTCACTCCAATGAACTAGTTCCCTTAACTAGCATTCATGTTTATCTCCGGACATCTCAATGTCACCAGCCAGTGAGAATCAGCTGATTAGAGAATAACCCATGCTAGTCTCAACAGAATTGATAGTGTCCGTATTTATCAATTCATCGACTAGGGATAATTTCAATACTTCACAATTGCACATGTAGAGATAATCACTAGTTGTGAATTCATCACAAATTCTCTCATGCTGTGAATTGTATTGCGGGCATTCAGTAAATCAGTTTAAGATCTCAATCAAATACACAAACATGTATACTCAAATAGTGAATATTCATTTATTAGAATAAATGATTACAATCATAAGGCGTTGCATTAGGACTCTTATCTCATATCAGTAACACAAGATGCATCAATGATGTCCTCCTCTAAGTGTTTTAATATTTGACAATATGCTTAAGTCAGTGATACATTGAACAAGGGAAGGGTAAGTCAAGAGAGGAGTACCAAAGTGAAAGAAAGTCCTAGTAAACCTAGGCAATAAGTCCTGGTTCGAAGAATTGGGCATTAAGTCCTGATCATGGATTGGGCACTAAGTCCTGGTCGAGAGCTAGGCACCTATGACCTGACCAAGGGTTGGGCACTAAGTCCTGGTTCGTGGAATTGAGCACTAAGACCTGGCCAAGGGTTGGGCACGAAGACCTGGTTCGAGGAATTGGGCAAAAGTCCTGATGAGTGAAGTTAGGCACTAAGTCCTGGACCTAGGGTTTGGGCACGAAGTCTTGGTCCGAGGGATTGAGCAACTTAGCTGAGCGATGACTAAGGACTAGAGACGGGTCGAGGGTCGACGTCTTGAGATCCGAGAGTATCGAAGGCTAAGCTAAAGTCCACCCGAATGGACTGGGTGGCAACCATCTCCTGAGAGGAGTAGGTGAAAGGCGTGTTCCCGGGGGTGGAAACTTGCGTTGGTTCGACGTAGGGTTTCGTAGAAACTCGAAGTTAGAACCAAGTCCTTAAGGTTAAGATTATCTACATGTTTGCCTTGTATTTATGTATCTTGCAGGTACCTAAAAGTGAAGAGAAAATAGGCAAACAACCAAACAAACAAGGCTGGAAGAGGGTGCTAGGCGCCCCCATTGAAGGAGGCACCAAAATGGAGCTAGGCGCCTCAAAGGACCAGGGCGCCCGGGTCAAGAGGTTTATCTACTGCGGCGAGTTCGGCGTGGAGATAAACCATGACCAAGCCCTTTGAGGCGCTGGTGTTGCCCATTACCAGTGTCACGATGAGCACACAAATTTAGATATTTATAGATTGAAAACCCTAGCTCACAAGATACAATGTAGTAAAGGGGCCTCAAGTCATGTTTTTTCCAAGGATTAGTTCAGAATGTTTGATTCAAGCTTGAATTTATGTGTTGTCGACTGTTTTGGGGTTTTCGATTAATACGGGGGTTTGTTTTGCAATTTAGAAGGAAATAGAAGGTATAAAACGAACTTAGCTAAACGAATAAGATTGCAAAAACCACACTTAAACTAAGCAACAATTAAACCATGTAACTTGAAAGGATAAAATTGGAACTCAAGGCTAAATTGACTGCAAGGATACTGTAACTAAGGGAATTTGAGAATTAAGATTAAATTCAATGTAATTTGTGTCTAACGGCAAGATAAAAACATTGAAGCAAGTAAAGCTTATGCAAAACAGAGCATGAACTGGAACTAGACAGCCTGATCGATCGACAGTCCGATCAGAAGCAAGCCTAATCGGTCGACAGACCGATCAGATGGTGCTTGGATCGGTCGACAGACCGATCAGTGCCTGAAATTCTGCAGGTACAAAGCTAAGCTACGGAAGAACAAAATACGCAAACGAATTCTAGATGTTAAAACTAAACAACATAGTCAATCTCCAATTCAAGAAGTATCTTGCTGTCACTCAAGATCGAACTAGAAACCCTTTAGATCACAGATCATCGGAAGCCAATTTCTCTCGGACGAGTTGCGCAGGTTCACTGGCGAAGCTGAGACTTCCATCCAAATTCCTCTTGCTCGATGGATTGGGTGCGGATGTGATTCAGAAACCCTCGAAAGCCTTCAGAAAACCCTCCTGAATCCTCTGATAGCTCTGCGTGATGAAGAATGGGCAAACAAGAAGCAATCGAATGGAATGTGCGCCTTGGAGACACCCTCTCCCCAGGAACTTACAGCGACGAGAAACGAACACAAATCGCTTGGGAAATCAAATTCAGAGCTTTGAGATCTTGAATCAAGCTTCCTCTACTGTTGGTCGCGCGATCGGATGAAGAAAACGGGAAGAAGACGCGAAGAACACGAAGAAGTGGCTGCGACACGCGACGACGCGAGATTTCTGAGGGATTTTTGCTTAAGTACTAAGCAATGGACGGCTGAGATTTACTTGGCTTAATCCAACGGTTGGATCTTCTCTGATTGAACCCTAAACTTCCAGATCCCAATCTGAAGGTCAGATCTACCTCTCCTCAGCTGGGATTAATCTGATCTGCCTTGGATGGCCCAGATCTACTTGCCTTCCAAATGGACGGCTCACAGTTCCCCAAAGCTTGATTGCCTTGATCTGAGCCCGATTCTGACCCAACCTTGACCCAATTTGACCTAGGTCCATGTTCCTTCAGCCTACAAAAGTCAGATTCAAATTAAATGTCAAAACATCTCCAAATCGCAAAGATTTGCAATTAAACCCAAAATAGAATTAATATATGGAATCTAGGGTAAACTCAAGATTAAGCATGTAAAATATGGGTCAATCATGGATTTTAGAGCCTGAAATAATAAAAAAAAATAGTACTTATCAACTCCCCCACACTTAAACTTGGGCGTCTCGCACAAGCTAATTAAATATGTACCCCCCCTAGATTATGCTCAATCATAATTAGAAGTAGTTGAAAAGAAATTACCTAGGTTTGTCAATTCTTAAAAATCTAAGCTCGATGGACTAGTATCTTGTCCTTAAATCAACATACTTAGCAAATTTCATCCTTCATGACTCCTTGAGATGAACAAAACTCACAAGCCTCTCAAGGAAGTATTTAGTGGCTCTCTTCCTAAATTCTACATTTGTGGTGAAGTGGAACTCACTCAGACACAACATGGTTTTTATACTACTATAAGCTTGCTTGTTATCTACTCTCCACCACCATTCTTGATTCGGATCCACATCTACAAAAGTTTATTGGAGCACGTTAAAGGAATATGAAATGACAAGAATGAAATTAAGGATTAGAAAATGGAGAAGTTAAGGAAGTGGAAGACTTGGATGCTCAAAAATATTTCTAATGCACTTTGCCCTCGTTTATGGTCTTCTCGGTGAATTAAGAGTTGTGGCGGGTAGGTATTAGCTGATTTGGATGAAGAATATGACTGAATTCTGTATTCTCTGCTGTGCCAACTCCACTGATCGGTCTGGAGACCGATCAGTCTTTGACTGATCGGACTGGAGTTCGGTCTGAGCTGCTCCCGATCCTACTGTATTGCCTCTGATCGGTCACTGGAACGGACTGGCTGCTCTCTGATCGGTCACTGGAACGGACTGGCTGCTCTCTGATCGTTCACTGGACCGATCAGATGCTGATCAGTAGCCAAAAACTGATTCTGAATCTGAAACTGTTTCTGCCTTGGCTCTCTCCTTCAATCCCATATCTCAAATCCAACTAGCTTCTTATTCACAACTTCTACTTCAGAATTCTCTCCATCTCCTGATGCCTCATATTTATTCTTCTTCTTCTTTTTTTTCTTTCTTTTTTCTCTTCTTCTTTTTTTTCTGTTTACTGTGTTTTTTTTTCAACTGCTTCCACAACAGCTTCTCTTCTCCTTTATTTTTTTCTTTTATTCACTTCCTTGCATTGGCTAGCTGATCAGCAAACTTGAAATATCGAATAATACTTAGGTATGTAGATGCTTCAATTGTTACCTTTACTAGCCACTTCTTGCAACTCCTTCTTGATACCCCACTCAAATCAAATTGGCACCCCTTTTTACTTCAACTGCAAAAAAATTTTTCTTGAATTTTCTTGAATTGTATCCTTGATGCTTCTTCATTCCAAAACATTTTAAAGCTCTAGCCACCTCCCCCACACTTAAATTTTTGTCCGTCTCAGGCAAAGTAACATAAAGAACCATTCCAAACAACCAAGTCCGTGGGAGAAAAATAGTTATGAGCAGAAAAACATGGAAAGGAAGAAGACTCAATCATGTATCAACAATGATTATTGCAAAAACTGAGATGAAAAGGAAAAACAAAGTGATTAACCTCTATCGATGTGGTCCAACCATAGAAATATGGTTTTGAAAGAACCTAAGCAAGTTCTAAAGCACAATTACATGTGTGTATCACAAAGACTAGGCTAAATCCTCACTAGGTAGAAATAATTCATCTCAATTCATCACTCTAGAATCCATATCTAAGTAGTACTCAAGCATACAAGAATTCATCTATTAGCTCAAATCCTAAGTTTTAACAACCAAATTTAATTTGTTTTCAAGAGACTCTAAAATGATATGGAGACAACCTAGAGGGATACATTTATTCCTACTCATTGAGAAAAGTGTCAAAAGAACTAACATGGTATCTACAATGGCTATTTATTCAATCTATATTACTTAGGCATTTATTATCAACAACTCACTTCAAAGAGAAAGATTTACTTCTAAAAAACATGAAGACGATATATACAATGAAATCAAAGTGCAAGAAAAGTAAACTCTCCTTAAGTTGGGTAGATAGCATCCTTGATGTCCAATCCATCCACCTCTAGCTCCTTTAATTCTTCAAAGTACTTCTTGAGTCGGTGGCCATTGACTTTCCAAACAACATTATTGGCTTCATCCTTGATTTCACAAACACCATAAGGGAAAATGTTAGTCACAACAAATGGTCCTTCCCATCTTGACCTCAACTTACCCTTAATCAATTTAAGCTTTGACTTGTACAACAAAACCTTGTCGCCAATTTGGAATTCTTTCTTCAAGATGTGCTTGTCATGAAAAATCTTAGTCTTTTCCTTGTAGATCCTTGAGTTCTCAAATGCTTCTAGTCTAATCTCCTCAAGTTCTTAGAGTTAAAGTTTTCTCTCTTCTCCCACCTTGGTAGCATCAAAGTTACAAGTCTTTACCGCCCAATATGCTTTGTGCTCTATTTCCACGGAAGATGACAAGTCTTTCCATACACTAAGCGTAAGGAACATTCCAATGGGGTCTTGTATGCCGTTCTATAGGCCCAAGTGCATCATCAAGTCTCTTGCTCCAAATCTTTCCTATTGGTCCCAACGGTCCTTTTCCAAAAATTGATTTGTTTTCTCTGTTAGAAATTTCAGCCTGTCCATTTGTTTGGGGATGGTAAGATGTAGAAACTTTGTGCACCACCCCATACTTGCTAAGTAGAGCCTTCATATGTTTATTGCAAAAATGAAATCTTTGGTCACTTATTATGGCCCTTGGAATTCCAAACCTGCAAAAAATGTGTGACCTGACAAATCTAGCAACAACATAAGAGTCATCAGTCTTGGAGGGAATGACCTCCACCCATTTAGAAACATAATCTACAGCAAGCAAAATATACAGATAACCACATGATGCAGGAAAAGGTCCCATAAAATCTATTCCCCAAACATCAAAAATCTCACAGAAAAGTATAGTGTGTTGGGACATCTCATTTCTCGCTCCTATGTTCCCAGTTTGCTGACATCTATCACAATTCCTATAGAACAGATATGCATCATGAAATAGGGTGGGCCAATACAATCCACATTCTAGCACCTTACTAGCTGTTCTTTGGGGTCCAAAATGCCCCCCACAAGCTAATGAATGGCAAAATGTAAGGACAGAAGAAAACTCATGGTCAGGTACACATCTCCTAATTATTTGATCATTACAAAACTTCCATAAATAAGGGTCATCCCACACATAGAATTTGCATCACTTTTGAGTTATCTTTTTGAGCTTTAGAAAAATGCGTAGGAAAACATAGCTACTAAAAGTTAACAAGGTCTGCATACCAAGGCGACTCCCCATGTATCGCAAGAAGATGCTCGTCTCTAAAATCATCGTCAATAGGGGTAGAAGTTCCTCTCTCTCAATTCTGCTCAAGTGATCTGCAACTAGGTTCTCTTTGCCACTTCTATCTCTGATTTCCAAGTCAAATTCTTGGAGCAGGAGCATCCATCTGATCAGTCTAGGTTTAGCATCTGGCTTTTTCAACAGGTATTTCAGAGCTGCATGATCAGAAAAAATAATAACATGTGAGCACAACAGATAAGATCTAAATCGATCCAAAGCAAAAACAATGGCAAAAGCTCCTTTTCAGTGGTGG
>JAGFNQ010004340.1:24248-250445 GCA_024364735.1 Boesenbergia rotunda
TGAAGAAATAGCACTAATTTTTACAGGATCTACCTCAATACCTCTCCTAGAGACTATGTGTCCTAGTACAATTCCATGCTCTACCATAAAGTGACATTTTTCAAAATTAAGCACAAGGTCAGTCTCAATGCATCTGTGCAAAACCCTAGACAAGTTATCTAAACATGAATCAAATGAAGTGCCAAAAATTGAAAAGTCATCCATAAATATCTCCATGCAATGCTCTAACAACTCACCAAATATACTTACCATGCATCGCTGAAACGTCCCTGGAGCGTTGCAGAGTCCAAAGGGCATGCGTCTGTAGGCAAATGTGCCAAAAGGACAAGTGAAGGTAGTCTTCTCTTGATCCTCTGGGTCTATGCAGATCTGGAAATAGCCTAAATATCCATCCAAGAAGCAGTAATGGGACTTCCCTGCCAGTCTCTCAAGCATCTGATCAATAAATGGCAAAGGGAAGTGATCTTTCCTCGTGACTTTGTTTAGCTTCCTATAGTCAATGCATACTCTCCATGAATTTCTGACTCTAGTGAGCACTAACTCGTTGCTTTCATTTTCCACCACTGTAACTCCAGACTTCTTGGGCACCACATGTATGGGACTAACCCACTGACTATCAGGAATAGGGTAAATGATACCTGCCTGTAATAGTCGAGTCACCTCTTTCTTAACAACATCCAAAATGAGTGGATTAAGTCTCCTTTGTGGCTGCCTCACTAGTTTAACATTTTATTCCAAGAATATCCTGTGTATGCAGATAGCTGGGCTAATACCTGGTATATCTGATAAAGTTCACCCAATAGTAATAGCTTTCTTGTGTTGCCTCAGGACTTGCAGTAATTTCTCTTCTTGCTCTGAATCTAGGTGCTGTGCAATAATGATAGGAAAAGTCTGCTCCTCTCCTAGATAAGCATATCTCAAATGGTCTGGCAAAGGTTTGAGCTCAATCTGGGCCTGCTCAGTAGGTATGAGTGATTCTTGGGGCTCTGTGCAATCTCCTACACTACCATACCTGTGCTCTGAATTTTCTGAAATCTCAATAGAAGTAGGTGATCCTTGGGGCTTTGTGCAATCCCCTACACCTAGAAAATCCTTTCCAGCTGGGAGTGAATCTGAAATAACCTCTGAATCATCCTCCTCAATAGCAAGTACATCCTCAGCATCCTCTGAAATTACGTCTCCTTTGGAAAAATCATGTGAAACTCCCTCAACCACTGAATCTGTATCAACCAGTCCATCCAGAATGTCAATGCTCATAATAGAGTGATCTTCTCTAGGGTACTTCATGGTATCGAAAATACTGAACTGGACTACTGTGTCTCCCACTTCCATGGACAGTGTGCCAGCATAAACATCGATCTTTGTCTTAGCAGTCTTCAGAAATGGCCTCCCAAGGATGAGTAGGGATCTGTGTGCAAGGTAGTCTCCCTCCCTGTCCAAAATGTAAAAGTCTGCAGGGAAAATCAACTCCTTTACTTTACCAAAACATCTTCAATAATACCGGCTGGATGGGTCTGACTCTTGTCTGCCAATTGAATTACCACTCCAGTGGGCTGCAGAGGGCCAATACCAAGTATCTGGAAGACTGATCTGGGCATTACGTTAATTGAGGCTCCTAAATCCAACAAAGCATCATGAAACATAGTCCTCCCTATCTCACAAGATACAGTAAAAACCCTGGGTCTTCACACTTCTGAGGAATGATATGAATAAGTGCTAAAAAATTTTCCCCAAGCTGACCAACTCATTCTCCTTAAGCTTCTTCTTGTGAACACATAAATCTTTCAGGAATTTGGCATACTTGGGAATCTGTTTTATCATGGTTAACAGGGGTACATTAATTTCTACCTTACTAAACAATTTTACAAGCTCATTGTATTCCTTAGCTTTCTCCTCCTCCACTTGCCTTTTGGCTTGAGTTTTGCGCTGTGGAAAGGGCAAGGGAACCCTTACTTCTTCCTCATGAACCGAAATTTGAGGGGCTGAATTTTGAGCTGAAATCCCACTTGATGTAGTTGCTGTAAAGTCACTTTCGCCGCTGATTTCTCCCTCATTTTCCACCAAAATCACAAGATTACTTGAGGAAGGAGTTGAGCTCGGACTAGGGATGAAACCAACTGAATTTGGAGTCTTTTCAGGGCTGTTTGGGGTTGGAATTACAGCTGCTGTCCTGTTTTCCGAAAAATCAACCCTTGGACCATTTGAAGTTGAAGTGACCTTCCCACTCCTCAAAGTAATAGCACTAACGTTCCCCTTTGGATTGAGAGTAGCTTAAGAAGGTAGTTGGCTCGATCCTTGGGCTTGCATCTGGTTCATCCCACTAGCCAATTATCCTATTTGTCTTTCAATGTTTTGCAATGTGGGATCATTTCTTTGTTGTTGCAAAGTTGTTGTAACATCTCTTCTAACTTTTGTTGTTGCGCATTTCCCCCACTAGAGCCTCCTTGATTAGAGTAAGTCTTCAGTTGACCTTAAAAAGATGAGGTAGGCTGCTGAAAAGTGTTACCCTGCTGTGAATTCTGGAATTGGGGCTGTTGGGGCTGATTGTTGGGCTGAAATGGCTGCTGAAATTGTTGATAATTGGGCTGGAATGGTGGCTGAACTTGCTGAGAATTATAGCCCTGAAAATTCTGGTTTGGAAGTGGAAATTGAGTGGGCTGGAAATTTTGATTTGGGGGCTGAAAGTTTTGGTTGAAGGGTTGAAACCTTGCTGTGATTGTTGAAATTGTTGTTGTGAGGGTTGATATTGTTGCTGAAAATTCAGATTCCCTTGAAAAGGTTGCTGGAATTATTGAAATCCTTGCTGAATTGGCTGAAATTGTGGCTGCCCTTGCTGATTTTGCTGGAAATTCAGTTGGGGCTGTTGATAGGGCTGTTGTGATGGGTTTTGTTGGTAGAAAGAATTATCATACTTCAGATTTGGATGATCCCTCCAACCACGGTTGTAAGTAGATGAGTAGGGGTTATTCTTGGCTTGAAATTGTCCCCTAGGCAACGCCGCTATTGTTTCATCTTGTTGGAGGTTAGGATATGAATCTGAATTGTGTTCTTGACTTGAACAAATACTACAAACCTCATCACTTGGCTTGATGGTGGAGGTACTGAAAAATTAGAATTTTGGTTCACATTGTGTAGAGCCATTTGCTTCACCAGGGTAGTGAGCTTCATCAATGAATTCTTGATTTCCTTTTGCTCATTTGATACCATCTGAACTTCATTAACTCCTCTGGTGGACAAAGCTCTACTCCCAAACTGTTGTGAGTTCTCTGCCATGTTCGAAATCAACTCCCTAGCTTGATCTGGTGTTTTGTTCACTAAGGCTCCTCCTGCTACAGCGTCTATCATGATCCTATCCATCTAGAGTAGACCCTCGTAGAAGTACTGTATAAGTAGTTGCTCGCTGATCTGGTGCTGTGGGCAACTAGAGCATAGCTTGTTAAATCACTCCCAGTAGTCATAAAGAGTCTCTCCCACTATCTGCTGTATTCCATAGATACTCTTTCTAATGATTGCAGTCCTGGAAGCTGGGAAGTATTTTTCTAGAAATGCCTTCTTCATAGAAATCTAACTGGAAACGTGCCCGGTAGGTAAATAGTAAAACCAATCCTTCGCTGCTCCAGTAAGGGAAAATGGGAATGCCCTCAGCTTAATATCTTCTTCTGAAATCCCCTGAGGCTTTATGGTGGAGCAGACTACGTGAAATTCATGAAGATATCTGTTTGGATCCTCTCCAGATAATCCTTGAAATTTAAGCAATAAGTGGATGAGTCCTGATCTAAGCTCAAAATCGCCAGTAAACTCTGGATAAGCAATGCTGGAGTACTGGAAAGTGTCATTTGGTGCTGCAAGTTCTTTCATGGTCTTCTGGTGGTCTGCCATAATAGTGCCTGAATGAGTAGAAACGGTCTGAAGAGGAGGAATATCAATAGCTTCTGAAATTCTGCCTTCGTTCCTCCTTACTCTGAAAGTCCTCTCAATTTCAGGGTCAAGTTCCTCAAGATCACCACCTGCAGACCTGGTCATAAAACACACAAATAGTAGCAAATGTATGTGGAAAAATAAAACAAGTAAAATAGATCACAGAATATGACAATAAGCACGCAAGCAAAAATCAAACAAACTCAACTAGTTAACTCCCCGGCAACGGCGCCAAAAATTTGATGGACCCAAATATAGATGTCACGAATGTGGGTCTCAAATTTAGTTATTTATAGATTGAAAACCCTAGCTCACAAGATAAAATTTAGTAAAGGGGCCTCAAGTCGTGTTTTTTTTCAAAGGACTAGTTTAGGGTGTTTGATTCAAGCTCGAATTTATGTGTCGTCAAATGTTTGGGTTTTCATATTAAAAATGGGGTTGTTATTGCGAATCGAAATGAAATAGCAAGAATAAAATGAACTTAACTAAACAAATATGATTGCAAGAACTACTCTTAAACTAAGCAACAATTAAACATACAACTCGAAATGATAATATTGGAATTCAAAGCTAAAATCAAGTGCAAGGACACGGTAACTAAAGGAATTTGAAAATTAAAATTAAATTCAATGTAATTTGTGTCACGCCCCGAGGAGCCGCTCGTCCGATACCGACCGAACAGCTACTCCCTCGTCCCGGCGGACAATCCAAAAACCAGATCACCATAACTACCTCAGCCTGCTTGTACCGCAGCCTATATGGCTGGAACAAGCGACTGTATAAAGAGAAAACGACAACGACGACAAAGCTGCGTACCGGTATGACTTACGACAAAACCAAAACAGAATCGAGGCCTCCATGGCACATAAAAGTACAACTATACTGCCGTAAAATGGACGACACAACAGAGCATAACATATAACAGCGGAAGTGAAAAGAAATAAAACGAATAAAGGAAAGGGTACCAACATGTACCACAACCAAAACACAAGACAACCGCGGAAATCGTCTCGGAGACACATGAACTGGGACAGGCTGCTGGGCAATCCAGACGATCATCCTGAAAAGAGAAAAAAAACAGAGCTAACGGGGTGAGTCCTAAGAACTCAGCGAATACAGTCTGATATGCACAGGAAGAAATACTAGCAGTAAGTCACCATCTACCACAATAATAAACATAAATGCAGTAACAAGGGAATGCAGAGCTGAACCATAAGAAACAAGGAAGTACATACCTACCTGCGTCGATCCAAACCCGGTAGTATGCATGTCAACCAAGTGCAACAATCAAGTGCAGCAAACACAACCAAGTGCAAAGATGCAGAGCATGCTCATGATGCAACATGGGTCACCCCTGACGCCAGTCGATCTAGGTCGCGGAAGCACTGGAACCGAGTGGGTAGGGTTCTGACCTGGTCTTCCCTGCACGAACAGACGGTCTATGAGGCGGTACATGCAAGACCGAATGGGTAGGGTCGGAGACCATGAACGTACCCCGCCATCGGGTGAAGTAACGCTCTAAACACCCCTCGTTATCATCGGATAGGTAGGGGACCTGCTGCAGCGTCGGGGACCGCCAACGGGACTGCACGACAGGTCATGTGGTAGGTCTGACGGCCCATCTCAACCACTAGAGGAGTCGAAGGTTGCCTACATATGCCCCTACACAAGTAACAAGTACGACGGCCCATCTCAACTTCCAGGGAGTCAAAGGTCGTCTACCTATGCTACGTGCACAATGATGCATGTCACTATCCCATGCATCGCCCGCTATCTAACCCAACTGTCAACTACATGATGTGCAATAGTCCAAGTAGCCGGTATACACCAATACCTAAATCCTAGCGTAAGGTATAAGGTAAACTGTGCATCATCAATCCATACAGAAATAGTAAGCAGTAACGCTAACGGATACAACTACCGAAGCAAGTGTACAGAGATAAAAATATCAGATATCCCTACTGCTAACTATATCCATCTATGCATAAAAAGAGATACCCGCCTCGATATGAAGAAGTCCAGGCGTCGAGAAACCCCCGTCTAAAATAATAGCCGCGACGAATGGATCAAATCAATGCCCTGCATCAAAGTGCAAAAATTATAAATTAACATTCATACAAATTCTTAACCAAGCATATCTCTAGGTTAATTAGGGTTAATTACACTTAATTTATCAATTAACCCTAACTTATTAGCCAATACATCATCTAGATTAATTAGGGTTAATTATAACTAATTAACCCCCAAATTAACCCCTCACGGCAACACACCAAATCAACATCAAACTCTAACCTAAAACGAACCAGACCACAACACACAGTAAACCTACAATCCGAGCCCTCCTTGATCGATTCTCCCCAGCCCACGGCAAGCTCCAGATCAAGATGAACACAGATCGTAAACAGGGAAATTGTAATCCTCAATCCAATACACCGATCGATCAAGAACAACCCCTAAGAAGCTTACGGTAGAAACAGGATCTTAACAGAGAAATGGAAAATCCACAATCGTAACTCCACTGATCCCAAACTCACGGGAATAAATCCGATCAAAACAGAAAACTCAATCACAGACGAATTTGAACTGATCCAAGCTCAACAAAAGAAATCTTAACCCTAATTGCATTAAAATCCCGATCCACACAAGAATCGAATCAAACTTCCAATCTAAGATTGAGGGAAAACTAGGGCATAACAAAGAACAAGAACTCATACAATCAAAACACATCATCTACGCATTGAGTTGCAAACACAAGCTAAATCAACATGACCACAAGAACTCATACCTTTGCGAACCCTAGATCCCTGCTCGAATCTGAGAACAACACCTCGATCGCCCGAAACAGAGCGCGTCACAGGGACTATGATCTCCTACGGTTCCTGTCTGAAACCTCCTCCAAGAACCCTAGATCCACAAAAACAAAGGTTCGCCAAATCAAAAACTCGCTCACGATCGGAAACATTCGAAA
Organism: Boesenbergia rotunda; assembly: GCA_024364735.1. NCBI lineage: Eukaryota > Viridiplantae > Streptophyta > Magnoliopsida > Zingiberales > Zingiberaceae > Boesenbergia > Boesenbergia rotunda. Next base: position 31,135 of record JAGFNQ010004340.1, read on the forward strand.
CCACACAACCACACACCTTTGATTCGCCGGAACGGGAAGCGGCTGATCCAAGCCCTACGTGCGCACGCAAGATCTCGGCAGCGAAGAACCCTCCCTCAGACACCGACGATCTCGGCGAAGAAGATGAAGACGCGAGAGAGAGAGCGAGAGAGCGGATCGACTGCGATCTGTTCTGCGAAAAACGAGCGGGAGATAAATTAATATACTAAGGGAATCTTGCATTTTACCCCTCCCTCTTCGATCTTTCTCACAGACACCCTCAAGTTTCGGAACCTTTGCTTTTTAGCCCCTAATTTCTCCGTATTCTTACAATTTGTGTCTAACAGCAAGTTGGAAAAATTGAAACAAGTAAAGCTTAAGTAAAACAGAGCATGAACTAGAGCTAGACTGCCTGATCGGTCGATAGTCCGATCAGAAGCAAGCCTGATCGGTCGACAGACCGATTAGATGATGCTTAGATTGGTCGACAGACCGATCAGTGTATGTAAATCTGCGGATACAGAACTGAACTGCGAAGACAGAATTGCGAAACGAAAACAAAATTGAAAGCTAAACAACAGAGTCAATCTCCAATCAAGAAATATCTTGTTGATCTAGCTAGAAATCCTCTAGCTAACAGATCCTTTGAAACCGATTGCTCCCAGACAAGTTGCGCAAGTTTACTGACGAAGCTGAGAATTCCATCCAAACTCCTCTTGCTCGATGAAGTAGGTTGCGGATGTGATTCAGAAACCCTCGAAGACCTTTAGAAGACCCTCCTGAATGCTCCGATAGCTCTGCGTGATGAAGATGGACAAACAAGAGGCGATCGGATGAGACGCATGCTTTGGAGAGACCCTCTCCGCAGGAACTTACAGCGACGAGAACAAACGCAATCAGCTAGGGAAATCGATTTCAGTTCACTGGGATCTTGAATCAAAGCTTCCTCTGCTGTTGGCCGCGCGATCGGATGAAGAAACGGGAAGAAGATGCGAAGAACACGAAGAACTGGCTGCGACACATGATGACGCCAAATTTCTGAGGGATTTTTGATTAAGTACTTAGCAATGGACGGCTGAGATTGTCTTGGCTTAATCCAACGGTTGGATCTTCTCCGATTGAACCCTAAACTTCCAGATCCCAATCTGAAGGTCAGATCTACCTCTCCTCAGCTGGGATCAATCTGATCTGCCCTAGATGGCCCATATCTACTTGCCTTCCAAATGGGCGGCTCACAGTTCTCCAAAGCTTGATTGCCTTGATCTGAGCCTGATTCTGACCCAACTTTGACCCAATTTGACCTAGGTCCATGTTCTTTCAGCCTACAAAGATCAGATTCAAATTAGATATCAAAACATCTCAAAATTGCGAAGATTTGTAATTAAACCCAAAATAGAATTAATACATGGAACCTAGGGTAAATTCAAGATTAATCATGTAAAATATGGGTCAAACATGGATTTTAGAACCTGAAATAATCAACAAAATAGTACTTATCAGTAATCGATTGGGTAATCGATTCGGAAACCCTAGGCGTCGGGTATATAAGGTTTTTACGCAGGTTTGAGGCGCAGCTCTTCGGCATCTCTTCGACACTTCTCCTCCTCCTTCCACGCCATTTCAAGAGAAGCGTTGGGGCTTAGTGTTGCTGCACTTCCAAAGTTCTAGAGGCGATATCAAGCTTGAAGATAGCAAAGAAAGCAAAGAGAGCTTATCATTGTAAATCTTGTAAGATTTCATTTTGTATTTGCTTGGATTCTTGTTGTATCTTCTTGTAAGCTTGTAAGAGGTTTCTCCATCACAAGAAGGAGATCTTTTATAGTGTATGAGAGAGTGAGGAGAGTGGATCCTTGGATTAGTCACCTCAAGGAGGTGGATACCAAGTAAATCCTTAGTGTTAGCATTGCTTGAAGTCTTCTGCGGTAACAAATCATCTACAAGCAAATTGGAGCTAATCACCCCCCTCTAGCTCTCCTACTGGTCCTAACAAGCCCAACACTCGTGGCTATGCAAGTATGATGCCCAACGCTCATGGCGATGCAAGTATGTAGCCCAACACTCGTGGCTATACAAGTATGACGCCCAACACTCATGGCGATGCTAGTATGTAGCCCAACACTCGTGGCTATGCAAGTATGACTAAGACATGACTGGTGATGAGCTTAGACCTCAGGGGAGCTGGTGGTCACCATCATCTAATAGCACAACGCTAACAACTCTATCAATATAAGAAACCTGATTACGCAACGGGCTCAGACCTTAGGAGAGCTAATGATCACCAGTATGCATGCGTACAGAGTCTACAGCTTAGTATGCACCCATGAGGGGAGTGTATGCTAACACCACTCTCATCACTAACCTGATCCTCAACCATACATCGGAAGGAAAAGTGTAGGTCTAACATATGTATCCTGATCTATCCATCATACCCTAGGTATCCATGTAAGGTATATCTAGGAATCAATTCAAATGTATATACAAAGTGACATACTACTATATTTGTTTTTTTTATTTGCAATGGGTATCCAGGCTTGCACCCGACTAATCCACTTGGCTGACCGGCCCTGTCCCACAACCTTCAATGAGAGTCCCCACCGGTCAATGAGGGTAAATCGCGGGACGGAAACATGTGGCGACTTCACCACTGATGATATCGGTACCCGTTGACCTGACCACGCAGCAGCTTATGGTTATTTCTTCCGTCAGCATACTGCGCGCTCTACCAGGGAGGAATCGAACCCGGGAAGTGAGGGATCACCCAAGTGAGCTATTACCAATCGTGTCATGCCCACGGGGGGCACCTACAACTATATTTGTACACATATGCACGCAGGACAAATAACGAGACCATATGAAACTAACCAGTAGTCAACTCAAAGGGTAAGCAATAGATATCAAGTACTAATAAATAAAGGCAGATGTAACGTATAAACATACTATTAACTATATCAAACTATGCACAATAATATCACAATATCTAAAAAGATAAGTCAGAGGTATTCGCCTCCAGAGTGAAGTTTATGTCCAAGAAAGAACCTTCGCGTCTATACGTCCGAGCCAATCAACGTCCTGTATCATAATGCAAAGCTTAGCTACTATGATAAATGTCAATTAGTTAAAAATAATTTTAACGTTATCAGAACCCGCCTGAAGGTAATACATCCGTGGAAATCAAGCCAATTAACCCCAATTCAAAAACAAAACGAAACCATTCACCTACTAAGAACCTCACGGCAGAACCCAGAACAACATCCCAACCAAATGAAACAACCTATACCAATTCCAACATTTCACCTCCTGGCCAGGAGAAAGAACACAACCAGTAGCACCTAAGCTAATCTTGTTAGCACCATTATCCCATTATCCAATAAAAATAGTTCCCAAACACCAAATCAATCAACAAGAGCTTCCCAACTAACAACCCTTGAAAGCCTTCATCTAAAACAATCCAACAAAATATGCAAACTCACGGCAACAAGATCAAAAGATCTGAATGTAGTAAGATATGAAATCAAATCCAGCTGCATCTATTTCAAATCTCCTCTGTTGGTGCAAAATTCATCGTTGATGAACAGTCATCCTCTAATGTTTCGATGTTTGACAATATACTAAAGTTAGTGACAATATGTTAGACAATATATTAAGGGTGGTCAAAGTGATCAAGGGTTAAACCAAACATGACCTTATATTTGGTAGGGTTAACCCAGGTTTGTTCAGTTTGACAAAGGGTTAGCTAAACAGGATCTGATATTTGGCAGAGTGAATAGAACCCATGGTTGGTCAATTTGACTAAGGGATTAAACCAAACCGGACTTGAGGTTTGGATTATATTTACCTGAAGATTGGAGGAAGTCTAGTCAGGATCATGATGACTAGCAAAGGAGTGATTATAGTGAACTAAATCCTGGTGAGTGAAGCCGAGTCCTTGCAAGGGAAGTTAGGTGGAAGAAATCCTAGTGAGTAAAGCTAGGTGAACCAAATCTTGGTGAGTGAAGCTGGGTCTTAGTGAGTGAAGCTGGGTGGACTAAGTCTTGATGAGTGAAGTTGGGCATGAAGTCTTGGTCCGGGGGACTGAGCACTAAGTCTTGGTCGGGGATCGGGTAACGGAGTCTTTGCTGAGCGAGGATGGCGGACAGAAGTAGAGACGGGTCGAGGTCGGACGTCTTGAGATCCTAGTTCTCGAAGGCCGAGCAAAAGTCTGACCGGAGATCCCGATTGGCTAAAGCTTTAGTTGAGCGGGAATCGCAAACAGAAGTAGAGACGGGTTGAGGTCGGACGTCTCGAGATTCAAGTTCTCGGAGGCTGAGCGAAAGTCCAACCGGAGGTTCCGGTTGGCAAAGGTAACTTCTCCAGTGTGGAGTAGGTGAGGACGCATTCCCCGGGAAAGGGAAAATTAGGCGTCGGTTCGACCTAGGGTTTCGGGTGAAATCCAAAGTCAAAACCAATCATTAAGGCATAAGATTATGTGTGTTTTTGTCTTGTGTTTGTTGTCTTGCAGATACTTGGAGTTGGAGGCAAAATAGGAAGTCAAACGCAGGAGAAAGGACCTCGAAAGAGGCCTTCCTGGGGCGCCTAACTTGAATCAGGCGCCAAAGATACTTTTCCCAGGCGCTTGGGAAGTCTCAGGCGCCTGGGAAGGGTTGGCTTATCCCCTGTTGCGATTTCGGTGGTTTGGATGAAGTTTGGTCACACGTAGCAGGCGCCCAAGAGCCCTCAGGCAACCGAGAAGCTTATATATAAAGGGGTTCGACTCCTCATCTCAAGACATCAACTTTCACATCCGCTAAAGTGTTCCGTGCGAAGCAAAAGTGCTCAAGGCGAAGCTCTGCGACCAAGGAGACTCCAGGAAGAAGTGTGCGACACTTCAGACTCCCGGATTGGCTGGATCTTCATTGTTTTGTTTGGTTTGCTTTTCATTTACAAGTTAAATTTATTTATTCTTTGTGTGTACTTCAAATTGCAAGACGGGTTTCTCCTCCTCCGGAAAGTCCGGAAAGGAGACAAATTAAGGGCATACTCCTCATCTCCATTCTCCACACATCCGATGATCATTGTAGTCCAAGCACATCATCTTTCCATCCTTCACATGACCACATTTTTAACATCTATGTCTAGTATCCCACTGCTGACACACATATCTGAAACAAAACCAAGTTTTATTGCAAATGCATGGACTTGCTGCCCTTGTTCGAGAACAACTAATTTACTGCGACCTTTGAGAACAGTTGCTAAAGTGAAAGAAATCATTTGGTCTTTCACAGGCTTCTATTGTTAAATTGAATAAGTCTAAAGCTTCGCTAGAATTATTATTTGTTACATAAACCGCGAGTAGGGCATTACAAGAAGTCAGATCAAATGAATACATCCCTCTAAAGAGGATCTCTGCTTCTTCCGTCCCGCCCCTCTTAATGCAGTCCAAGAATTTGACCTTGCTTTAGCAAAAAAAAATCATGAATTTGTTCATGCAAGGAACTAGTTATGTGCTCAGCTCTAAGAATACTTGCTAAAGAAAACTCATTAGTAAAGCAATCATGAATGTCACATTGTCATAATTGAAACTAAACCTCGTCACTACAAAAATAACCAGCAATAGCGACAGACTAAATCCGTCGCTATTCCGTCGCTAAACACAAATAGCGACAGAGTAGCGACGGATTTAGCGCCGTCGGCTGATATCCCGTCGCAGAGCTATAGTAGCGACGGATAATTTTCACTCAGTCGCTATCTTAGCGACGGACAATTTTCCTCTGTGTCGCTATCTTAGCGACGGACATATACTCCGTCGCAAACACAGAAAAACGGGGTGACGTGGGCGGAGAAAATAGTAGCGACGGATGGTCAATGATCCGTCACTAAGCATTCGGATTAACAACGGACATGGTCAAAGTCCGTCGCTAATATATCGTAATAGCGACGGATTCAGTCAACATCCGTCGCTAATTGACCTTTATAGCGACGGAAAAGTCAATAATCCGTCGCAAATTGCGACGGATTTTAAAAAATATCCGTCGCTAAACCTGGAAAATTTTGACAGCCAATATCTGTTTCTTCCACTTCCCATATATACATCAATACAATCCAATCAAATATGAAACAATATGAAACAATAATAGATATATCAACATCCAAACATTCACAATAATCCAAACATTCATTTACAAGCCAATCCAATCCAAACATTAACATTCATATACAAGACAATCCAATTCAATCTAAACATTCATTTCCAAATGTATATGTACATTCAAACTTTCAATTTGAATCCAATATTCAATCGAGTGTTTAATTTCCAAACATATACAATCGAAACGTTGATTAGTGACTAAACGTATACAATCCAAAGTTTCGAATGGTTAATCCAATGCAAACGTATCAAAAGAAAGCTATATCAAATGTATATCAAATGCATCCAAACGTCAAAGTAAAAAAAAAACTTTATACATCAAAAATGAGAGTTGAGTAGAGAATCATTACGTACATGATTATCAAAGTCAATAATGGATGGAAAGGAAAAATATTCCTGCACAATAGAAGATAAAACAATAAGAAATCTGAATTGATACTAATAAGATATAACAAATGAAATAAGCATATGTAATAGCAGATAACTCTAATAGAAGTAAATTAAATATTAAATATGTAAATGAAAAATAACAAATAAAAAACAATAAAGGAATAATATCAAATATTCATACCTTTCAAGGAAGAGATGAAATCTGAATTCAACTCTGATAATGTTGAATCTGTAAACAAAAATGGAGTAATAAGAAAACAATCATTATGAAAAAAATTAGGTGAAAAATTGATCATACCACTATAATATCTCTACTCCTCAGTCGGATGCTCAGGATCCTGTGTCTCCTGAGACTCAAACCGATGGGCGGGAGAGGGAGCGGCTGATATCTGTGTATCCGGAGCGTCAATACGAGGGGCGGGAAGGGCTGCCATCTGTGTCATCGGCGATATGATAGCTGCAAAAGCTTGCATCTGACGTAATATATTCTCAGTATTTGCCTGGCGAGCCCGCAAATCTCTCAACTCATCATCCCTCGCTGCGTCCTTCTGAGCCCACTCTGCGCTCGTCTTAGCCCATTCTGCGTCCCTCCCGACACACGTCGACTCTATCGACGTGAGTCGAGTCCGCAGGGCTTCATTTTCCTCCCACAATTGACGAACCTCACTAGAGGTAGAGGAGGAGGATGGTGGACGCCCCCTAACCCCTGGAGCTCTCATCTGATCATATGTAACCTTTGCCTGAGAGCCCAGGCCGTAGCAGGCGGTCTTCCTCTTCCCACCGACGACATCAAAATAAATCCGATTCACATCGTCGGTGGAAAGAGGCTGTGCATCCTCCTCCTCTGCAGCAGGCTGAGACGCCTGTGCCTCAGAAACTCTAGTGGTCATTGCTTCCTGTGAAATAAAAATTTAATTAGTCTATATAAAATGTCAAAACAAATAAAATATAATTAATATACTTACATTCATTGCTAGGGAGCGACGATCGACAAAAGACCCATCTTTTTTCTTGTGGGTCTTGCTGAATAACTCCCAACTAGTGGGAGGTATCTGTAGCTCAGCAGCCTGTAAACACAAAATATAATGTTTACACACATCTAAAAAAATATACTAAATGCCTTTAATAGGAATCTATATAAAAACTACTTACCAAATCACTGGCATGCTGGACAATGGAACGGGATCCAGCAGTGTGCTTCGTGGATCCCTTGCTGGGGCCAGCAATCTCTGAATTGCGATTGCCTCGAGCAATCACAGTATTCTCTTGCCAGTACTGGGCATCCTAGACAGCCCGCCATGCTGTCCAAATAATCTCAGGGACCTCTGTAGGCCTATCAGTCTTCTTTCTCCATTTGTAGATCATGTCCCTGTACAATTTGGAGCAATAGGCATTCCAGGTCCTCCTGAATTGCTCCTCTGGTGTACCCTCCTCCCAGGTGTACCTTTTCTGTTAAAAGAAAAATAAAACAGTTAGTATCAAAAATAAAACAGTTATAACATCAAATTAAATATACATATAAACTACTTACTAGAAACTCCCCGTAATAGAATGATTTTAAATCATTCTCAATGTGACCCCATGTCGGCGATGTGGACAGTCTTTCTTTAAATTTTTTAGTAATATACGAAGAAACCTGATGGCCATCAGGTATGAAACTGTAGAAAAAAATTAGATATCTTAGCAAATTTTGATCAAAAATATATAACAAGAATAGGTATACCTGTCACCGACAACTCTAAGTCTAATCTGCTGATCACGGGGGGCAGCCATGAGACCTGATTATACACAAAGTTTAGGCAGATAAGCAGAATAGGTAAAACATGCAAATGAGACATATTAGAGGCAAATGGAAATAAACACTAATAAAGACAATGTAAATAAAGCTAGCAAAGGGATAAACAAGCATTGTATAAAACTGTTCAATACAAGCAGAATGATCTAAATTAACAACTCATCTTAATACAAACTCTGATTAGTTAATGTTCAATACATCTAACTCATCCTAATCTGATGGATCTAAATTAACATGCAAGATTTCATCGCTTGAATCCGTTGATACATCGACCTCCTCAGTGCTAGATATTTCACCATCATCAATTTCCTCGTAAGAGACATTCTCATCTATAAGTAATTGAGATGTTGATTGTATTTCTGAATCAACGAAGTTGATTATAACTTCTTCATTTTGATAAGCATCAGAGTTTTGGACAGTGATCGTATTTGGCATTTCAATTGTTGACCTAGGCTTCATTTGACATACAGCAAGCCATTCACTAGGTCGTCTTCTCTTAGTTGGGTACTCCAGATAAAATACTTGACCAGCTTGCACCGCAAAAATGAAAGGTTCGAACTTGTTGAATCTTTTGCTTGAATTAACCTCAACTAAATTGTATAACCGATGTTTCCTTGTGCCCGTCCTTGGAGTTGGATCATACCAAGAACACTTGAATAATACACATCTTTTGAAAGGTAACGCTGGGTATTCAACTTCGATAATTTCCTCTAGCTTGCCATAATAGTCAAATTCATTATCATTATTGTCTGTTGATCCTTTGACACTTATGCCAGAATTATACGTTAGCATCTCCGAATCACGTTGGCTCACATGAAATCTGTATCCATTCACGCAATAACCCGAGTAAACTGTCACAGTACGAAGAGGTCCAAATGCGAGATTTTTAATTCTTTCGTCTTGTACATTTGAAATTCTATCATCATTGACCTATAATAGTGGTGGTTGATCAAATTAGATTAATAAGTAATCAAGAATTGTTAACAAAAAATGCATATTAACTCACTTACATATATTTAAAACCAAAATGCAAAATCTTCTTCTATCTTTCGATCTACCTCATTTGTACTTATCGATGGATTTTGAATGTACAACTGTTGTTGGTATAACCTGACATATAAATTCATTTGATATCAATCCAGAATTTTGATTATATCATTTGATATAAATTTCATTACAACAAGAGATAATACCTTAGGTATGGTTTGACATCTTCACAGTTTAGGAGGATATATGTCCTGGCGGCATGATATTCTTGGTCATTTAACCGTCTAGATAGAGTTGAACCCATTGCTCTTCCAGGACACTTGAAAATAGAAAGAATGTCTGGGTCAACTGATAGAATGTCATCTTGATTGTGTGGACACTTTCGATGTCTGGTTTTCACATTTTCAGCAAAGTAATAGGAGCAAAATGAACTTGCTTCTTCAACCAGATATGCATTACATATTGATCCCTCAACTCTTGCTTTGTTACACACATTATTCTTTAACATTCTAAGAAACCTTTCAAAAGGATACATCCATCTGTATTGTACAGGACCACCAATCTGTGCCTCGCTAGGTAAATGAATAGGCAAATGCTCCATTGAATCAAAAAAACTTGGTGGAAATATTCGTTCAAGCTTACATAGTATCAGAAGAACCTCTGTCTGAAGGCGTAACATATCTGCTACCGTAACAACTCTGGAAGTCAGATTTTTGAAAAAAAGACTTAATTCTGTAAGTGCTTGCCAAACATTATTAGGAAGTAATTCTTGGAAAGCTATTGGAATTAATCTTTGCATGAACACATGACAATCATGACTCATCATTCCAACCATTTTAGATCTATTCGTATCCACACAACGAGACATATTAGAGGCATATCCATCTGGGAATTTTATGTTTTTCAACCAAGAACACAATGATTGCTTACTTTCTTTGTCCAATGTATAACAAGCCTTCGGATATCTACCAGTTGTTTCATTCTAATGCAACTCAGGTCTGCTCACTAATTGTTTTAATTCTTCACGAGATTTTGTTGTATCTTTTGTTTTCCCATGCACATTTAAGACAGTATTAATGATGTTATCAAAGAAATTTTTCTCAATATGCATCACATCCAAATTATGATGAATAAGTAAATATTTCCAATAGGGAAGCACCCAAAAAATACTTCTTTTCCTCCAACCACATTTGTTGACTCTAACAATATACTTGTTGATATCATCTGATCCATCCTGATATACTGGTAGAAATCCATAACTATCAATTTCATTTAACACTTCTTCGCCTGACATCCCAACTGGAGGTAGCTTCCTAACTACTTCATTCCTTTTGAAAAATTTCTTATTTCTTCTGAACGGATGATCAAGAGGTAAAAATTTCCGATGATTATCAAACCAAGAAATCTTGCCACTGCAGGGCAAAGAAAATGCATCTGACTGACTCATACAATGTGGACATGCTAACTTTCCAGCTGTGCTCCATCCTGATAACATTGAGTAAGCAGGAAAATCACTAATAGTCCATAACAATGCTGCATGCATTAAAAAGTTTGACTTTGTAGCAATGTCATACGTCTCTGAACCTATATTCCATAAATAATTCAGCTCAGCTATCAAAGGTTGCAAAAAAACATCTATGTGCCCTTTTGGATTTTGAGGATCTGGAATTAAAACAGTAAGAAACATGAATTCATCTTTCATGCACATCCATGGTGGTAAGTTGTATGGTGTTAAGATAACAGGCCACGATGAATATTGTTGTCCATAACTTCCAAATGGCTGAAATCCATCTGCAGAAAGTCCAAGTCTGACATTACGTGGTTCCATAGCAAAGGAAGAAAATATTGAATCTAAATGTTTCCATGCAAGGGAATCACAAGGATGACACATAATGTCTCTATCATGTCCATGGTTTTGATGCCAGATCATATGACTTGCTGTTGTTGCTGATGCATACAAACGTTGGAGTCTAGCAGTCAAAGGAAAGTAATACATGACTTTGTAAGGAATATTTTTCTTCTTCTTCTGATTTACCATGCGAGCACCATGCTTGTAACGGGGATGGTTACAGATTTTGCATTCCATCAATTCACTATCTTGGTTCCAAAAGATCATGCAATTATTGACACAACAATGTATTTTCTCAACTGGTAAACCCAAGTCTCTGATTAGTTTTTTAGTGTTGTAGAAACTATCAGTCATGCAGTTATCAGTTGGAAGCAACTCTGACATAAGTTGACATATGTCATCATAACATCGTTCTGAGAAATGATGTTCTGCCTTCATATTCAATAATCTTGCAGTTGTAGATAATTGAGAATGACCAGAAAGAATACCTTCCCATAATTCTCTTTCACTAGCCTTTAACATGTCATACATTTTCTGAACATCAGAAGTAGGTACTTGTTCTACATTTGATTGATCAAAAGCATTCATTGCATCGTAAACCATTGATTGCATTGCATCAGCAGTGTTATATGATGTCTCTGGTCCAATTGAGTTCGATGATGATGCAACAAAAGGTCCACCAAATTCATATACATACGGCTCTCCATGACAATACCAGTTGTAATAATCTAGAACAAACTCATACCTAGCGATATGAGTTTTCACTGTATCTTCATCACGGAAAGCTGTATTTCTACATTTGCGTTGATTACATGGACACTTCAACTCTGTGTCATTCAAACACTCAGGATGACACTTTGCAAAGTTTACAAATTCTTCCACTCCAGCAAAAAATTCGTCACGGATAAATCCATTGTCTAACCTATTATACATCCATACCTTGTTCGGATACATTGTATCTGAATTCAGATAAGACAAATTAATGAAACCACACATATTATCATCCATGCATATGAAAATGTGATATTGATGATATACTACATACAAAATACATCTAATTAATCAAACATTATATAAATAATGAATCAATTATTCTAAGTAATCAAAGAATTAATTAACAAATTAATTTAATTATTCAAACAGTTAATCTAACATTAATCAAACAAGATCTAATTAATTAATCAATTAATCTAATTAAACAAACAATTAATCATCTAACCAAGATAAGAGAAAGATTTAAGTAAATTAAACAAGCAATTAATCATCTAACCAATTAATCATCTAACCTAAAATAAATCAAACATTAATCAAATTAAATTCAATTAATTCAAACAATAAATCAAACAATTATTGAATTAATCAAATTAATTGAATTAATCTAATTAATTCAATTAATTAAACCCTAATTAGGTTTAATTAATTGACGGCGGAGCAGCAGCAGCAGGCGGCGCTCGGCCGCAGCAGGCGGCGCGCGGTCGCCCCAGGCGCCGCGCAGCCGCAGCAGACGGCGCGCGGCCGCACCAGGCGCCGCGCGGCCGCACCAGGCGCCGCGCGGCCGCACCAGGCGCCGCGCGGCCGCACCAGGCGCCGCGCGGCCGCGCGGCCGCACGAGGCGCAGCGCGGCCGCAGCAGGCGGCCACCGACTGCATTGGCCCGCGACCGGCAGCACGCGCCGCTTGCAAATGCGAGGCCGCGCGCGGCCGTGCCAAGACCCGTGGCTGCCCGGAGAAGATGACGACGCCGATTAGCACAAACAAACGGAGTTGACGGCAAATGGAGGTTAGCTAGCGTACCTGGGATCGGAGGAGGGTTCGCCGGAGGAGAATCGCCGGAGGGGAAAAGGACCGTCGCTAGGGTTCGCGTGGCCGCGGGGAAAGGGCCGGTCGCCCTTTTTAAGAAATATTGCGATAGATTAACTTGTCCGTCGCTGATTAGCGACGGCGTTGACGAATCCGTCGCTATTATTAGGCGGTTTGACCAGTCGCTTACAACTAGCGACGGATATTTTATATTATCCGTCGCACTAGCGACGGACTTTGACCCTGTCCGTCGCTATCTTTAGGCGGTTTGACCCGTCGCTTACAACTAGCGACGGATAATTTATATTATCCGTTGCACTAGCGACGGAAGTTGACCCTGTCCGTCGCTATATTTAGGATTTTGACTTGCCGCTCAACTTTGGTGACGGATACTATATATCCGTCGCCAATTGCGACGGACTATTAAAAATGTCCGTCGCTATTGCTTCATATTTTTGTAGTGCGTCGTCTCTATAACGTTCTTCAGAACTGTAAGATAATCTCCAGCGTCGTAGAGGTCAGAACTTAAATTATTCAAATAGTTCATCTGATCTCTGAACCATAAGAATGCATCAAACAGTGTTATCATCGGGATGTAGAGAACTTTACTTCGATGTAACTTGGTGAACAAAAGGTAGGCTTGTTGGACAAGACCTAATCGAGTGCCACTCTTGAACATGATATTCCACAATACTGTATCCCGTTCTTCCATTTTATCAAATATATAACTAGCCTCTCGTAAAAAACCGTACTTGGAGTATACATTTACCAAAGCACTAGACCCCATCTCATCAGAAGCGAAACCAATCTTGATGGCCATGGAATGAAGTACTTGCGCCGTGGGGATGAGGTCAGAGAAAATTGAGCAGAGCTTGAGGAACGGAGCGAAGGTTAGGTGGGTGGGGAGCACTGAGGTAGAGCAGAGGAGGAAGTGGAAGAGGTTAAAATCATCGGAGGAATGGCCGTGCAGGGCGTCAGTGGAGAGGAGAGAGTTCCAGGTGACGGAGTCGCAGTGGGGTGTTTGATCGAACAAGCGACGACTCAAGAGAGAGAGCCACGTTTGGAGTACACAGTTATGAGGTTGTTGACGATGAATCGATCCGCGGAAGCGTCCAAGGTGATGACCGGGGCATGGATGCGCTGAACGAGACAGATGTCGGCGGAGGCGACGGCGGAGCCTTTTAAAAATAACAAATCTTTCTTATTTTTAATTTACCCTTTTTTAATGATTTTTTTTTTTCTGATTTTAATTTTTCAATAGTTGCTCGTTGAATTATACTAATTTATTAAACTAGCTTTATTGGGCGGGAAAATAAGTAGATTGATTTTTTTAAAAAATTAAATTTAGAGTTGAGTAGAATATACATGGAATTAAATTAATCGATCAAAATCAACTGAGATCCAAAGTTTGGTTTTATTAATTTAGAAATTTATTATTTTAAAAAAATATCGATTAATTTAGTTGAATTTAAAATTTAATATATTGATTTAATTGATTAAATTGAATCGAGACATCAATCAACTATTTTATCAGTTATCGGTTGCTAATCCTAAATTGCGACTATTATACTGTTGGTGCAGGTAACACCTAAGTCAAACCTGTGTTTTGATAATGGCAAAGAGTTCAGAAGTTAAAGTGTTATGGTGATCTAACATGTCTACTGAGTGTGCAGGAAAAGTCCTAGGTACACTAGGCAAGAAGTCCTGGCAAAGGGCTGGGCAAAGAAGTCCTGGTCAAGAACTAGGCAAGAAGACCTGACTGAAAGTCGGGCAAAGGAGTTCTGGTCGAGGACTGGACAAGAAGTCCTGGCAAGGGGCTGGGCACCGAAGACCTGACCGGAAGTTGGGCACGAAGACCTGATCAGGAGGATTGGGCAAAAGTCCAACCGGAGGAGCCTGTTGGCAAAATGTAAACTCTCCTAAGAGGAGTAGGTGAGGACGCGCTCCCCGTCGAGGGAACAGTAAGCGTCGGTTCGACCTAGGATTCCATATGGGAGATCCAAAATCAGAACCAAGACAACTACGGATGTAACTAATACTTGGTATGTTTTGGAACTAACCTGAGTTGCAGGATCGAAGGACTGGTCGTCTGCAAGTGAGGTACCTTACTGGGGCTAGGCGCTCGGATGGACTCGGGCGCCCGAATGGGCTTAGGCGCCCGTATGGATACGAGCGCCCAAGGGTGAAGGCAAAATCAAAAACACAACCACAAAGCCTCTGGAAGTACTCAAGTTAGGCGCCCGTGAGGTCATGGGCGCCCCCATCAGCTCAGGCGCCCAAGTGAAGATGGATAAGCGTTGAACGAACCCGCGGATAAGAATTCACGCAGGGAAGGCCACGTGTTAGGCGCCCCCATCGACACAGGCGCCTATATGAGCACTATAAAAGGGGGTGCACCCCCAAGGCTTCGACATCCATTGCTTTAAACTCTCCAGACACTTTCGCTCAAACGCTGCGCCCCGGTAAAGTTCAATTTCGAGATTCCAGCGCCGCCGACGACCCTCTGCTCTGGAATTCAATCCACCTCGGGCGTCGGTAAAATTTCAATTTACGAAAGTGTTGTGATTTAAATTTCCAATTCTATATCTGTACTATCATCTTGTAAAAACTTTATCGAATATAGAATTGCCCAAAGTAAAAGGTCAAGGACCATGGGCCTTGGAGTAGGAGCCGACCGCGACTCCGAACCAAGTAAAAAATCGATTTGTGTTCGCGTGTATTCTGTAATTTTCCGCTACGCATTTACTCTTCTACTCCGAAAATTTTACAAAGATATTCACCCCCCCTCTATCGTTTTCTTCGATCCAACAAGTGGTATCAGAGCGGGTGACTCAAATTTGGTGCAACCACCAATTTGAGAGTTTTTCGAATTTTACGATTTTTTTTTAATTTCTTTTTCGAACTTTTTTCGTTAATCGAGGTTGGTGTAACATCACTCGATCATTTCTCTTTTCTATTAATTTTCTTCCACACTACTAATCCAAGACCAAGTCTTGGGACAAAGTTTATCTGTTTTTCTTATTTTTTTAGAAAATTATTATGACCATGCAAGAGGGTTTCAGCACAGCCAGACCACCACTATTCAGTGGAGAAGACTTCTCCTACTGGAAAAGTCGGATGAAAATCCACCTGAAAACTTAGGTGGATATGTGGATAATAATCCAATCTGGCCTCGAAATCCCCAAGAACGCAGAAGGAGTGGCAAAACACTACTTTGAATAGGACGCTGCTCTGAAGAAAAAGATCGAGGCTGATGCTAAGGCAACTCAGACGTTGCAGTGCAAATTAACCAAGGAAGAACTGAACCGGGTGGGTCCTTTCAGCAGCGCCAAAGAACTTTGTGTTGATGCAGTCTTGCCCTGATTGTTGTTTTGGTGTTGACATCGATTTTAATTTAGGTTGATTATGATTATGATTAAGTCCTGGTCGAGGATCAGGCATGATATGGAAAATCCTAACCTGAAGGGTTAGGTGTTGGAAAATCCTAGTCTGGGAGGCTAGGTGTTGGAAAATCCTAGTCTGGGAGGCTAGGTGTTGGAAAATCCTAACCTGGAGGGTTAGGTGTTGGAAAAGTCCTAATTCGAAAGAGTTGGGTGAAAAGTCCTAGCTTGGAGGGCTAGGTGAAAAGTCCTAACTTGGAGGGTTAGGTGCAAATTCCCATCCCGGAGAATTAGGTGAAAAAGTCCTGGCTTGGAGGGTCAGGTGCCTAGCTTGGAGGGCTAGGTTGGATGATGTTCTAACTCGGAAGGGTTGGGTGAAAAGTCCTAACTTGGAGGGCTAGGTGAAAAGTCCTAACTTGGAGGGTTAGGTGCAAATTCCCAACTTGGAGGGTTAGATGGAAAAATCCTTAGCTTGGAGGGCTAAGGTGGATGAAGCCACTAGCTTGGAGGGCTAGGGTTGAGTCTCTGGATCGGTCTGGTGATCGATCAGGGACATTGGCACGCTACTCCTTAGTGGATCGGTTCGGTGATCGATCCAGCTATGTCTGATCGGACTGTTGACCGATCAGGGAGCACACAGTGAGGTTGGGAACCTAGTGTGTGGCTTCTGTTCGGTCCAGTGACCGATCAGGGAGCAGGCTGCTTCCTCACTACCTTACTCCTGATCGGTCTGGTGACCGATCAGGGAGTGGGAAGTGAGTGAGTTCCCTTGCTGATCAAAGTCCTGGATCGGTCTGGTGACTGATCAGGGATCTTGGATCTGATTAAAAAATCACTGTTCATATGTCCTGATCGGTCTAGGTGACCGATCAGGCTTCACTCTGATCGGTCTGGTGACCGATCAGGCTTCATCCTGATCGGTCTGGTGACCGATCAGGCCTGTGTTGCCATAAGAGCTGGGAATCCCAGCACTGCAGTAGATCGGTCTGGTGACCGATCCACAAATCCTGGATCGGTCCAGTGACCGATCACTTTAATTCAAATTGCACTGTCAGACGTGGTCAGAGCGTCTGATCACATCTGATTCGCTGATGTTTGCTTCTGATATCTGATTTACTGTATGATTTGCTGCTCTAACAGTCTGATTAAGCTGCAGGTGACAGGGGAGGATTCAAACACTCAAGGAGAGGTCAACGGAGGCTTTCCTTGGAGCAGGTTTGTCCGATTCTCCATTTCAGGTTGCAACGGCCGAGCTGCAGACTGGAGCCGAGACTGGGGCTTGGCTGAGGGGATCTCAGGAAGACCAGAGAGGGCTCAGTGGTAGCTGGTGTTGGCAGCAAGATAGCTGGAGGCTATGGAGGATGTTGTCACCTGGTGCTGGGTGGAGGATCAAAAGCGCGGAAGTGAGCTTCGTAGAAAAAAAAAGGGTTCTGAAACTTGTGTTCTAGCCGCGCCTAGTGTTCTCCACAATCTGCTTGCTTGCTGCGTTCTTGAAGCTGTCATCACTTTGAGCAAGCGATCGAGAAGCAACCAATCTTTACTTGAGCGCTTGAAGGAGAGAACAAGTAGCTTGGAGTCCGACAGTGGGAAGACACGGAGAAGGGTTCTTGCGTGAGATCGCCACTGGGTGGAGCTCAGGGAAGCTAGCTGTGTTCTTGTCCTTGCTAAGTGGTTGAGTAAGATCTTTCTCGTAGTTTCTTTGTGCTTAAACTCTATTCTGTCTGAAACGCTGTGGAGAGGTTTCTCCACCGAGAAGGAGGTTGCAATATATCCGGTGAAACCGGGGCTTGATCTGCCGACGATCAAGGGATCGCCCACCTTAAGGGCACGCCAAGGAGTAGGGGCAAGTTATCCCCGAACCTTGTAAACCCTCTTGTTACCGTTCTTGGCAGTTGTCTTTGTCTTGATCGCGTCTCTGTTTTAGCTTACTGCACTTTCAGTTTCTTTTGTTTCTTCCGCTGCTGTGCTACTGATAAGTTAAGTGCAGGAAACTTGTTAATCGCAAGTGAAAAGTGATTGGCTATATTCACCCCCCCCTCTCTAGCCATCTCGTTTCCAACAAGTGGTATCAGAGCTTGGGGCTCTGTTTACGGCTTAACATCCAAGAGTTATCAACAAGATGGCTTTGAGAGAAGGCTTCTCCACCACCCGACCTCCGTTCTTTGATGGCGCCGACTTTCAGTATTGGAGATCAAAGATGGAATACTATTTGAAGATGGATATCCATACTTGGTTCGCGGTGAAGGAGGGATTCATTTCTCCTAAGGATGACGAAGGCAAAGAACTCGAGTCTTCACGGTGGACTGCCGAACAAACGAGAAAGAGTGAAGCCGACGCGAAGGCGGTTGTCACTCTACAATGTGGCATGAACAAAGATCAACTCATCAAAGTTGGTTCTTTCACAAGTGCCAAGGACCTGTGGAACAAACTCATTGAGCTTCACGAAGACACCCGGGACTCTAGAATCGCAAAGAGGGATTTGTTCCTCAACCAACTTCAAAATCTCTCCATGAAGGAGAATGAGTCGGTAAGTGAGCTTCATAGTCGTTTCAAGGAAGTCCTCAATGGGCTTCATTCAATTGATGAAAAGGTCGAGAACCGCGACCTTGTGAGGTATGTTTTGAAAGCATTTCCAAAGAATGCTTTGTGGTCATCTATGGTGGATGTCTACAAAGTATCCAAGGATTTATCTATTGTAAAATTAGATGATTTATTTTGTGAGATGGAGTTGCATGAAATGGCTAACAAAGGCCCCAAGGAGAAGGGGATTGCCTTAGTTGCAGGGGACCGGACCAACAAGAAGAAGAAGGAGAAGAAGAAGGAGAAGGAGGTCTCATCATCATCATCCTCTTCCGAATCCGAGTTTAATTCTGAGGAAGATGGCAGTGGCTCCTCTTCATCTGAGATGGCAAACTTTGTGAGGAGGATGATGCGAAGGGATCGACGTTTCAAAAGTAGAGGTAACACTAGTGAATCCAAACTTGATAAGAATAATGCATCTTGTTTTGAGTGTGGTAGGAAAGGGCATTTCAAGAATGAATGTCCGAAGCTTAAGAAGAAGGAGGAGAAATCCAAAAGAAAAGAAGAAAAATCCAAGAAGAAGAAGAAAACTTTGAAGGCTTCTTGGGATGAGTCATCCTCTAGCTCATCCGATGATGAAAAGGAGGAGAAGAGCACAAGGCAAGTGACTCTCATGGCTCTTGGAGAGGAGAGCAGTGATGAATCTTCAAGCTCCGCAAACACGGCTTCATCATCTTCGGATGATGAAGAGGTACCTTCTCCCGAGCTTGAAAAGTGTTATAGAGCAATTGCATGTTTAACTAGTATGCTTAAGAAATCCAAAAACAAAGTTAAAGCATTGCAATTAGAAATTGATCAATTGAAGGCATCTAGAGATGATAACATTGATGATTTGCATGTTGAATTACTAGAAGATGAAATTAAATCGTTGAAACATGAGATTGTAAGTTTGAAGGCCTCTAAGGTTGAGGAAATCAGTGATTTGCATGATAACTTGTTAGTAGAGGAAAATCAATCGTTGAAGAGTGAAGTTGAGAAGCTCAAGAATATTCTTGGGAAATTCTGAAATAGCTCTAAGACCCTAGATATGATCCTAAGTGCCCAAAGGGCCGTCTACAATAGGGCCGGTATTGGTTACCGCCCTAAAGAACCCTCATTTGTATCTCTCATGTCTAGGACTGACATGAGACAATCTAGGACACCCAAAACTCAAAAGAAAGTGGTCAAGGCATGGGTGCCTAAGTCATGTTTAGTTGATGCTTTAGGTCCCAAGGTTTGGGTACCTAAAACTTCTATTTTTCGAATTGTGTAGGTTATGATTGAGGGGGAGCATCTATCAACTTGGTTCGTTGATAGTGGATGCTCCAAACACATGACCGGGGATAGATCATTATTTACCACACTTCACAAGAAAAGTAGAGGTAATGTATCATTTGGTAACAATGATAGTCTTAAGGTCATAGGGATAGGAGACATTCAAATATCCGAATGTCTTAGAATTTCAAATGTTCTTCTAGTCAAGGGGATGAAATTTAATCTCCTAAGTGTCAGTCAATTGTGTGATACGGGTTACACAATTGACTTCCAACCAAGTCAATGTCTAGTTAGACAAAATGACACCTTGGACATGGTACTAGTAGGAGCAAGAGTAGACAATATTTATCAAGTTTCATTTAAAAGTGCTACTAATGCTTTTGCTAAGTGTCTCATGTCAAAAGAAGAAGAGTCCACCCTTTGGCACCGGAGGTTAGCACATGTGAACATGAAGAACATCCGGAAGTTGGCCACCAAGGGACTAGTCCGAGGCTTACCAAGCATCAAGTATGAAAAAGACAAATTATGTGATGCATGTCAAATGGGTAAGCAAACAAAATCTGCACATAAAAGTAAAAGCACTGTAAGTACTTCCAATGCATTAGATTTACTTCGCATGGATCTATTTGATTGTAGTACCATTATATCATTGAATGGAAGTAGATATTGCTTTGTGATTATTGATGATTTCACTAGATATACATGGACCTACTTTTTGAAATATAAGGACCAAACCTTAGATATTTTCATTTCTTTTTGTAGAAGAGTTGAAAATAAGAAATCATTAACAATTAAGACAATTAGAAGTGATCATGAAGGTGAATTTCAAAATCAAAGGTTTTTAGAATTTTGTCAAGATAAGGGTTATAGACATGAGTTCTCTACTCCTAGAACCCCACAACAAAATGGTGTTGTAGAGAGGAAGAACCGTGTACTTCAAGAGGCTGCACGAAGCATGCTCAATGAGTACTCGCTCCCGAGTTACTTATGGGCCGAAGCTGTAAATACAGCTTGCTATGTGCAAAACAGAGTCCTGATTCATAGGTTTTTAGGAAAGACTCCCCATGAACTTTGGTTTGGAAAACCACCTACGGTTAAACATCTTAGGGTGTTTGCTTGTAAGGTGTTCATCCTAAACACCAAGGATCACCTTGGAAAGTTCACGGCAAAGGCTGATGAAGGGATACTAGTCGGGTACTCCCTCGTTAGCAAAGCCTACCGAGTCTACAACAAGAAGTCTAGATTAGTTGAAGAGTTTGCTGATGTGGTCTTTGAAGAAGTTCCAAAATCAAGTGACCAATCAGAAAATGTAGGAGGAGTTCAACTCGAACTTAGGAGACTGAGTTTGAATGAAACTCTAAGTGTTGTTGATGGTAATGAGTCTGATGACGGTGAACCTAGACTGGTTAGACTAAGGACTGAAACGATTTAATTGAAATTTGAACAACATAGTATTGGGTGGAGGTGAGATGATAGTACGTTAGGGAAGCCATTTTGGTGGAATTAGCCGAAGCTACCGATCCAAAACCCAAACTAGTTGGACCAAAATCTTTCAAGGAGTAATTTAAAGATGAATTTTCAATAAAAGGCTTTGTCAAGGAAAGGGTTGATGATCCAATAAGGCTATGGCCAAAAAAGGCCTAGTGCCTCGCCAAGACCTGGAAGTCGATTTTTGAAAATCAAATTCACTTTACTATTGTCAGATTTGAATCTAATACAAATTTCAATTAATCTTAAATTCAATCACCTTTCAAAATAATCTTAAAATATATATTTTTTTAAAATTAATTCAACTTTTCAAAATTAATCATGCTTTTCAAAATAAAATCTTTATTTCTGTTAAAACCTGTCTCACAAAACCCATAAGGTTAACATGATTGATAACTATAGACTGGGTGAGATGGTTAGGACCTAACTTAACTCAAATTCATCTGGTTGTTGTATTTTTGTCAAGTAAATCATGTAATTTGGAGCTTAATTGGTTTAATTGTTGGTTGGTTAAAAGAGTCAAACCGGGTCAAAATAGTCAAACCTGGTCAAACTGGTCAATAGTCAAACCCTGGTCAGCTCGGGCGCCTATGACTTGTCGGGCGCCCCCCGACTTTCTCTTCGACCAAGACAACAAAAGTTGTCAACCCCTACCCAACTGACCCGGGCGCCCGTGACCTCTTAGGCGCCCAAGCTTTATCTTCGTCCAAGGTGGGCAGAACTGACAAAAGCAGTTGACCACTGAACCGGGCGCCCGTGACCTTATGGGCGCCCCAATGAACACGGGCGTCGACCCTTCACGGGCGCCCGTATAACACTATATAAGGAGCATGACTCCCTCTTCTTTCCCCACACCAAAACCAAAACCCTCCTTCACTTCTCTTCTTCCCAAGGCGCTCAGACACTCCTTCCTCGTCTTCAAACGCTCTACTTCGAAAATGCCGCCCCGGTATCAATTTTATTATGCATTTTTCAAGCAATTACCTTTTTCCTTATTTTACTTATTAAATGCTCAATTTTCCTTTACATATTTAGAAAACGTCGCGTCTCTCAACCCTACCCTGTGGCCGAACCTAGTCCCGACCCAAGATTCCCCAACTTAGAATTGTTTAACAAGTTTGCCCAAACAACCTATAAGCCTATTAAGACTAGCTTCCTAAATAGGCAATTCTTTACCCAATCTTGCCCCTTAGCTATGGATGCAATCAACTTCTATCAATTAGATCATCTAGTCTTCTGTACACATTCTGTGAACTCGACCATGTGTGCAGAATTTTACAATAAACTAGTCAAGATTGATGACCTACTCTACACTACCACAGTACAAGGCACTCCCCTAACCATTTCTCCAATCTTGTTTAATCGGTTACTCGGACTACGATAGTCGCAGTCTACCTTTTCTTGTTATCCTCCGGCCAACCCTCCCTTCGCACCCCCCTATTCGCACATTACTCTAGATACTCTTTACTCTTATTTCTTTGGAGATGTGTGAAACCCGTTAGCACGGCGATTTCAATTCGTTGACCTCCGAGTCCAAGATTATGCCCTGTATCGAGTGATAGTTCGGTGTGTACTCTCACTTACCACCCGAGATGTCGCGACCATGCGACCGTTTCACTCTTTTTTACTCTATGTCATGATTCATCAGTTAGATATCGACATATGCCTCCACATATTCCACACCATCATTTACGTATCGAGCATATCTACTCACGATCGAGTACGTACGCCCTACTGCCACATCATCACCGCCCTTCTTCACCACCATGGTCACGACATCTGTAAAATCCGACACGTTTATTCCACTCTGGAAAATTTTTCGGAAAGTTCCTAGATTGTTCTGGACTCTTGGACGAAATTTAAAGTGTTAAAGGGATTAAAACGAATAGTTTACAAGGGCTAAAGCGTATAAATATCACCTTAAGGACGAGAATGTAAATTTCCCAAATTTAGGGACTAAAATGTACTACAACAAATAGTTACAAGGGCTATATCGGATATAACATTAAGCCCTAGGGGTGTTCTTGCGAATAGGCTGAAAGTGGCTGGACTAAATTGCAAAATGCCACACTTATATCCATGACCTAGCTCTCATTCGGCCGAAGCCGACTCCCTCACCCGCAGCCCCTCCTCCCCTCGTGCCCTAGCCAGAACCCGATCAAGGCCGCCTCCACTCGCGAGCCCGCGTGCCCTAGCCTCAGCCGCAGCCGCACACCGGCGTTTCTTTTCTTTTTCCCCTCTCCCGATCGCAACCAAGAAGAAGCCAGCGCCTCTTCCATTGTGTCGATCGCCCAATGCTAGTGTCGACGCCGGTGATCTGTTTTCCGGTAAGTTTGATTCCTTGAGCACTTCGGTTGAGTGTGGTAAGTGGAGGTCCTCCAATCTTCTTGGTTTTCACTGAGTTGATTCCTGTGGCAGCACCGTGGTGGTCTGATCCATTGCCATCTTCCTTCGCGAGGCAGATTTGGACCTAGCTCGATCAAGGTCAACTAGAGAGGATGATTTCGTGTCTGTAAGCTTTGGGAGGTATGTTGGACACGATTCACAGTAGGTAATAGACTGCTGATTTCCTATCTGCTCTTGTTACCCTATTTAGTTGATCTATGTGGTTTGAAATCCTGTTTTAAATGGGTTTGATGTGTAGGGAGTTTAAATCCGAAATTTGATTGAGGTTGTACAATTTAATGGATCATAGATTGGCTGCTGCTAGTTGGGTTAATCAGAGGTGTTTCTGATAGTATGTTGTTCTTGATTTGGGACTGTTAATTCTGTGTTGCTTGTTTGGAGTTTTTGGAGGTTTTGATCTTTTGGAATTGTATCTAGTTTGGATGCTAGTTTGTTTGAATTGATAGTTCGTTGATCCTGCGTGTGTTCTTGGATTGACTGGTCTGTGTTGGATGAGATTGTAGTTCTTGGATTAATTTAGATATTTGATCGCTGAGTAGATTTTGAAAAGAAGTAAACTGATCGGATTCTTACTTGTAGTTTTTATTTCCATGAGTTGCTCCCACTCTTGAAGTTCAGGTTTGCAGGTTGTGAGGAACTGTTTGAGGTGAGGATATGCGGTTTTGTTGTGCTTGATTCTGATATGGGTTTTGGTGTTGTGGATGCTATCAAATTGGATTAGTATTTAGGTTAGCCTTTAGAGCTTATGACTTGCACTGTGTAGGGCTTGATTGGAGTTGTTGACTTTGGGAAATTCTGCCCTATCTTGAAGCTGTGCCGTGGGCTTCAATGGATTGGTGTTTGCTGTAAGTTTTCACTTGAGGTGGTCATTTTTCCTTGGGTTCCTTCATGAGTTGTATCAATAAACATCTCTATTGTGTTGGATGAGTTGGGTGTTAAATTTCTGGATTTGTCGTGAGCACTGTTGTGTGCCGTGAGTGTGCTTGGATGGGAATTTGGTTTCTAGATGGTTGTTTTGATTTGATTTGCCTCTACTGTTGGTATGGTTTCGGCTGGGCATTCCTTACCGTGAACTTTGTAAGTGGGCTCCAGGGTTAGAGCATATTCTGTTCTAGGTCTCCTTGTGGATTTTTATAGTTTTGTGGATTTGATGTTGTGAGCTATGATTATGAAATTATGGATTAGGTTATGATTTGGAGAACCTTGTGGAGCTATATTGAGAGCCTTATGATTCTTGCCTTGATGAGATTGCTATCATGTTAAACCTAAGTAGATCAATTAGCGGTTGATTGAGATAATTAAAGGTTAATCATTTAATTATGACTAATTAAATAAAACAGGATAATTAGGACGATCCTAATAAATTGAGATAACTCGTTTAGCTATAATTATATATTATTGTAGCTAAACATATGCCTTTGATACAGGGCATTGACTGGAGTTATCATTGCTGATTATCGGACGGAAGGTTCTCATTGATACAGACTTCTACTCTTTGGAGGCGGGTACCCTTTGACTTATCTCTTTTGATATTGTCATGTGATTATGCATAGTCTGTTATAGATAGCAGTAAGATTATACGCTATCCCTGGTTATTAGGCCTATTTTGGATATTGGTTGTTTATTCCTGGTTATTATGCCTATTCTGGATATTTGTTGTTTATCCGTGCTTATTATGTCTGTTCTGGATACTTGTTGTTTATCCCTGAGTTATTCTGCTGTTAGTGTCATACAGTCCCAGGTATTGTCATATCTATTGGTATGCTAGAGCTCGTGGTAGCGTCTCCTGCATTTGACCTTGAGGGATGGGTAGTTTTCTGGTCAGTATACCTTGTAGGTTACCTGTATTTCCTGTTATAGGATTTCAGACTGAGATTTAGTATACTGAGGACTTGGGAGGGAGGTATGTGTATCTATCATACACCATCCTTGCATTGCATGCCGGCGATCAGCGACTCCCTTGTGGTTGAGCCTAATCGTCTTCCGGTACATGACAGGCACACACGGCCACTCATGGGTTAGTGGATACCGTAGATGTGTGCATTTGCCCTGTATTGCTCCGTTCGGCCACTATTGGAGGGTGAGCGCGGGCGTGGTAGCAAGCAGGGATCCCTTCTCGTACTGAGCCACGAGGAGATGAGAGCTTGACTCCCCCATTGCTTGGGGTTAGGAGCGTGGTCTCCGCCAGCATCCTGGCCACCCGGTCACTCAGGAGCAGTGATGGCAGGGTGTACAGTTGTCAGAGCCCTACCTTTTCAGACGTCCCTATGACAAGTGTACGATGATTCTGTCTGGTGTCAGGGGTGACACATGTCATTGCACCATGTGCATACTTTGCATCGTGCATTGTTTGCTGCACTTATTTGCTGCCCTTGTTTGACATCGCATATACTGGAGACTTGTTATCTGTGCTTATCTGTCTACTAATATTCCACCGGTATTTCTTACCCTCTGTACAGGTTAGATGGATTCAGGTATGTATCTATCCCAGTTTGTTCAGTGCTAGTCTTTCCCCTTCTGTTGATATGAGTCTGTACTAGCTGAACTCTTATTGTTGGTATAACCTTCTATGCATATCTGTTTGGGTATCCGCTGAGCTATGGACTCACCCCGTTGCCATATATATTTATTTCAGGTTGATGTCTGCGAGGAGATCCCGAGCCGCCAGTCCCCAGCTCCCGAGGAGCCCTTTTTGGTTTTCCTTGTTTTGTTATGGACCCTGTAGCATTCCTATGCTTCCGCTGTATGTTTTGAACATGTATGCACGTTCTGTTTGAAGGTATTGTACTTTTGAGTCCTATGTTGGACTTCGTTCGGTTTTGGCTTTGTTCCTGCCCCCTGGCAGCTCAGGTGAGTCCGGATTTGGTTTTTCGATAGATATAATCATATAATTGTTGTTTCTGCATACATCTGAGGCCTGAGGCCCTTTAAACTGCGTGGTTGTGTTATATTATCTGTGTGTATGTGTAAATTGTCCGCCGGACAGGGGAGGTGCTGTCCGATTTTCTATTGGATCAGCGGCTCTCGGGTCTCGGGGCGTGACAACATCACTGCTGGAGAGATCATTTCGATGACTGAGTTCGATGAAATAGGATTTAGAAATTTCTCTTAGCGGGGATAGACGTTTCGGCCACAGGGGTTTTATCATGGAGACGGGAGAGGGCTAGATGACAGATTGACTCTGACGAGGAGGTGGAGGTAGACGTAGTTGATCTCATAGTCGAGATCAACGAGCACATACAGGAGCCTCCTCCTCTGACCGCCGATCAGCGCATTACCCAGTTGCAGACAGAGATGCACAGCCTCAGGGAGGAGGTCGAGACCTATCATATCGAGCACATGGACGCCCTCCAACCCAATCGAGAGACAAGCGACACACGATACAATAAAATGATGTCGCTGTTTCGATCTTGGCAGCCTGGCCCATCTAACCGTCCTGGCCCTTCTTCCTAGATCATTTTCAGCCTATTTTAGTGTATTGTGGATTATTTGACTATCCCTACTGAGTATGGTTGACTTGTATTTGACTCATACTTGACTTGTACTTGACTTTGGTTTGACTTTTCTGGTCCTACTATTGACCAGATGACTCTTATGCAGTTATCAGAGTTACTCGTTGATTACTTGCCATTTCAATTAGTATGCTAAAGTTATGCTTAGTATAATAAGACTGCTCTACATGTTTTTTAAAAAAAACTGTTTTACTTTTTCTCTGTTATTTAATTTGAAAAATCATTTTTTATTTAAAATGATTTCCCGACTTAGTTTTTTAAAAAACTTACCCCCTTCAAAACTAGGGTTTTTTCACAAATGGACTTAGCTTAGACCCTAACCCTAGAACTGCATGCACCTATAGATCTAGAAGCCAACATCTCACAAACACCTTAGGGTACTTTTGATTGACAACCTAGACTGGGTTGAGATGCTTAGGTCTATGCCTTGATTCAAGATGCTTTAAGTCAGTGCATTTGCAGTAATTGGAGCAATAAATATCAATTGAACAGTAATCAGGTTAAGTGTCAAGCTTAGAAAATCTAACTTGATCAGAACACTTAACTTGACTAACCCTAGCGAAAGCTACTGTTTATGACAGTTAGTAAGTAACTAACTGGGTTAGACAGGACCCGAAAGAGAGAATTTAAATTGATTTGGTCCAGTTTATGCTTAAAATCGGTTCAATACAACACTTTACTTTCATTACTCTATTTTTGCTATAATATTTTTTAATATATGGCAAAGGGGGAGAGATAGGAAAGGAGAGAAAAAAAGTTTTTTTTTTAGAATTTTATTTTATTTTTAAATTTAATTCAAAACTTTTATCTTCTTTTTCAAAAAGTAAAGTAACGAAAATACTTGTTTTCAAATCTAAAGCATCTTTAAAATTCAAAATTCTTTTTGAAAATTTTCTAAGTATTTAATTCAAAATTCTTTTTGAAAACTTTCTAAGTACTTAATTCAAAATTCTTTTTGAAAATTTTCTAAATACTTAATTCAAAAAGTCTTTTGGAAAATTTTCTAAGTACTTAATTCAATATTCTTTTTGAAAACTTTCTAAGTACTTAATTCAAAATCCTTTTTGAAAATTTTCTAAATACTTAATTCAAAAAGTCTTTTGGAAAATTTTCTAAGTGTTTAAACTTAAAATGCTTTTGGAAAATTTTCTAAGTGTTTAAACTTAAAATTCTTTTGGAAAATTTTCTCTAACCTGAAAAACTTTTTGAAAATTTTTTAAGTGTTGAAAACCTGAAAAATCTTTTACTTTTTGGATAGACAAGGACTTAGAAATGTTTTCAAACCCCACGTATTTTTGAAAAACTCAGGGGGAGAATCTTTCCAGGGGGAGGAAATTAAAAACCTTTTACATTACTTGTTTCTTTTAAACTTAACTTTTTGAACCGTGTTGCCATAAATCAAAAAGGGGAGATTGTTGGTGCAGGCAACACCTAAGTCAAACCTGGGTTTTGATAATGGCAAAGGGTTCAGAAGTTAAGATGTTATGGTGATCTAACATGTCTACTGAATATGCAGGAAAAGTCCTAGGTACACTAGGCAAGAAGTCCTGGCAAAGGGTTGGGCAAAGAAGTCCTGGTGAAGAATTGGGCAAAAAGACTTGACCGGAAGTCGGGCAAAGAAGTCCTGGTCGAGGACTGGGCACGAAGTCCTGGCAAGGGGCTGGGCACCGAAGACCTGACCGGAAGTTGGGCACGAAGACCTGGTCAGGACGATTGGGCAAAAGTCCAACCGGAGGAGCTGGTTGGCACAAGGTAAACTCTCCTGAGAGGAGTAGGTGAGGACGCGTTCCCCGTCGAGGGAACAGTAGGCATCGGTTCGACCTAGGATTCCATTTGGGAGATCCAAAATCAGAACCAAGACAGCTACGGCTGTAACTAATGCTTGGTATGTTTTGGAACTAACCTGAGTTGCAGGATCGAAGGACTGGTTGTCTGCAAGTGAGGTGCCTTACTGGGGCTAGGCGCCCGGATGGACTCGGGCGCCCGAATGGGCTCAGGCGCCCGTATGGATACAGGCGCCCAAGGGTGAAGGCAAAATCAAAAACACAACCACGAAGCCTCTGGAAGTACTCAAGTCAGGCGCCCGTGAGGTCACGGGCGCCCCCATCAGCTCAGGCGCTCAAGTGGAGATGGATAAGCGCTGACCGAGCCCATGGATAAGGATTCGCGCAGGGAAGGTCACATGTTAGGCGCCCCCATCGACACAGGCGTCCGTATGAGCACTATAAAAGGGGGTGCACTCCCAAGGCTTCGACATCCATTGCTCTTAACTCTCCAGACACTTTCGCTCAAGCGCTGCGCCCCGGCAAAGTTCGATTTCGAGATTCCAGCGCCGATGACGACCCTCTGCTCCAGAATTCGATCCACCTCGGGCGTCGGCAAAATTTCAATTTACGAAAGTGTTATGATTTAAATTTCCAATTATATATCTGTACTATCATCTTGTAAAAACTTTATCGAATATAGAATTGCCCAAAGTAAATGGTCAAGGACCGTGGGCCTTGGAGTAGGAGCCGACCGCGACTCCGAACCAAGTAAAAAATCGATTTGTGTCCGCGTGTATTCTGTAATTTTCCGCTGCACATTTACTCTTCTACTCCGAAAATTTTATAACGATATTCACCCCCCCTCTATCGTTTTCTTCGATCCAACATTTACTAGATAGATTTAATTATCCATCATGCATACCAATCATATTATTAATAAAATAATAATAAATTATTTTGATTTTTGACTATATTAATTAATTTTTTATCATTTTGATTTATTTGATTTTTAGAAAAAAATTAATCGAGTTCGATTAGTTAAAACAATATTTGATTTGTTCAATTTCGATTTAATCAGTGAGTTCTATTAACCAAACTGACTAATTATATACACAACATAAGCAATATCAAGACGAGAGATAAATCAAGCTTCCCATAACTGTATGATAGATGTTTGGATTTGGTATAACTATCTGAAAGAGAGTACTGAGCATTAATCTCAAGAGGAGTATCAATTACTTTGTTGCCAGTGAGATGTGCATACTCAAATAGAACTACCTTTTTTCAGCGAAGATGAGATTTTGATTCCCAGACAATAACATTTGATTAATTACACTTCATGGTTGATCTTTGAATCTCTAGAGTAAATGGACAATTAAAATCTTGAGTCACAAATCTTTAACCACAAAACAAAAGAGAAAGGACATGAGGAAGGGCCAAAAGACTCACCATTAATATCAGAAAACCCCAACCATGATTAGAGAAAGAGCTTATCGAATTTAAAAAGATTATCCTAAATCAGTTGATCTAGAGAGGAGAAGGAGAAGAAGGTTTCGAGATGCAAAGACAACAATCAATGTCATTGCATACTTAGCGATGCTTTTCACTTGATCTTACATAGCTTTTAATGTGGGTTTCGTGAGTTGATTTTATATTCATGGATTTGATGTCCCCGGATGTGATGATAAACAAACAGATTTCATCTTTTCAGGATGGTAAATAGACAGATGGGTTTCTTAAACATTGATGGTTCAATTTCCACATAATATAAGTAAACCATTCGTGATGTTGAATGGATTCTCTGTGATCCATCCACGATTTTGATTTACCTGATGGCTAATGGAAAATTTGTATGAGCTTGGACCGACTACTTTTAAATGAATGAAAAGTTAATATAACTAAACACCTGCATTTAATTATATTAATGAATTTGATTATCATGATTTATCTTATGTTGTGAAGTCCTTTTCTAGGAGGATTGTTGACCCTTGATGTTATTATAATTGAATCTTTCCCCAAATTAACATTAAATTTCATACTAAATTGTTTTTTTAAAAACAAAACTTAAAAAAATAATAAAAACCAAGTAATAACAGGTGAACATAACTTGAAAAAAGAAGGATGATGATGATGATAGGCTAGCAATAGTATTATTAGTCAAACCAACAAAATTCAAACTGTATTTGGTATATTTGGGTGACTATTAAAAATTTAGATAGATAACAATAAAATTCTAAATTGATTTTTTGAATTTTTAATTTTTGAAAACTATTTTTTATAATTTTTAAAATTCACATCTGATTTTTTCTGATTTTTAAAATTCAAATTATGAATTTTCTTATTTTTAAAATTCAAATAAAGAATAAAGATTTTTTTAAATTTAAATTTATTTTTTTTGAAGTTCTTGGGTTTTCAAAATTATTTTTAGTTTTTTAATTTTAAAACCTATTTTTCTAATTTTCTAAATTTTGAAAACTATTTTTCTCTCTTTTATAAAATTCTGATTAATTTGATTAATGTTAATTAAATTTAAATTATTATTAATTAATTTCGAATTAATTAATTTGATTATTGTTAATTAAATTTAAATTATTATTAATCAGTTTCGAATTGATTAATTTTGAATTATCTTGAGTAATAAATTATTGATTAAATTTGAATTATTTTAAAAAAAATGAACACAAACCTTTCGCCGCCTGCGTTTCTAGTAAAATTGGACCTGTTCTCTCCGTAAAATAGCCGTTGCCGTTTCGGGGGAAACGCGAACGCCGAGCGTGCTCTCTAACAAAAATGCTAAGAAAAAGAAAGTTGAAGGAAAAATTAACTATCTAGCGAAGGGAATGAAAAGAAAAGGAAGGGGCTGTATCTTCCCCTTCTCCTCCTCCGCTTCCACCGTATTCGCCTCCGCGGAGGAGGTCATACTTGTCGTCCGCATCCTCGGAGCAGAGGAGATCGGTGGAGGAGGCGATGCGGAGGTGGCGCCCAGACCGTATGCGCTGCTGGACCTCCATGGCCTTGCGCTGGAGGTTCTCTCTGCCCATCGCCGGCTTCGACCCGCCGCAGCTCATCGAACGAAGCGAATCGAGTACTGAAGCAGGCGAAGTCGACGAGGTAGAAGGACCGCGGCTTTGACGGCTACGGTGAACCCGGGGACGGCGAACAAGGCGGGCACGGTGGCGAGGTCGCAGCTCGTCTCCTCCCACAACTTCCGCCGCAGCTCCTACTCAAGCTTCCCACTTCGGCGTCCAACGACAGCGGGGTCTCCGCCACACCACCAAGGGGGCCTCCGCCGCCCTGAGATCCTTCTCCCCCTCTCTCCCTGCCCTCTCTCTCTCCCTGCGTGTCGCTTGTCTTGCCCGACTTCACGTTTGTTTTTGTTTCCGTTTTTTCCGTCTTCTTTCCTGTAGGCATTCCACAGGATTCTTTTCCTTCTCTTTTCTTTTCTCTCGTTCGAATGATTTTATTTCCGCGTGTGTTCTTTCCCTCCTCAATCCGTACCTCGAGGTAACTGAGCCTAAGAAAACCAGGTACCATCGGTGGGTCCATTTCATTCCACTGCCTCTTCCGTTTCTTTTGATTTTTCGTTGCCTAATTCGTTCTCAGCGATCGCCTCGGCGGGAAAGTTCTGCCGCTTCGTTTCGGGAGGTGTAGTCGTCTTGCTTCTACTACTTCCCCAAATACAGATATCTTTTTTAGGGAGGGCTCCAAAGCTATTCAAAAGATGATCTATCGGAAGGGCTTCAAGTTTGGCTCGAAGACAAAGACTCTCTGATTGGGCGGAGGCTGAAGGACAAGTCGGTCGTTGTACTTCTCCCGCTTCAGAGGAAGAAGGTAGCTTGCTTTTTCTCTGTCTAGTTTTCTTGATTCTAAAGTTTGATCGATTCTTGTTAGACGCATTCTGCATTTTCTTGGTCGTCAATATCGAGAGCTTCTTTCTAGGTTTTATGATTCCTTTGAGCTTCTTTGTACATTACAGTTGCTGGGCGTTCTTCATAATCTCTCAAGAAGATAGGTACTTTTATCCCGACATAACATATGGAGTCAATACTTCTTTTACTTCTTTGTGGCTGCACTTTCTGAAAGTTTTTTTTTCTTTACCTTACTAATTTCTTCCTCAAATGCTTTTTTCTTCATTTCCCCCATCCTTTGAAGTACCAAAATAAAGATAAAAAAATATAACCTTTTTGATTTCTTGACTGGTGATATTTTTTCAGAAAGTCTTCCTTGGCAGTTGGCTGTAGTAGTATTAGAAACACAAAGATTTGAATTGGAGAAAAAACAGTACAAATATTAGGGAATTCATTTAGACTAACAGATTGCAGTTCAATTATATGCATAAGAAGGCCTTAACACTTTTTCTAGTATATTATTAATTTTACTTTGTTCTGTACTGTTTTGCTTTTTATTATTTGTATGCTATTTCTTACTTGATCTATGAAGATAATTTTTCAATATAAGGCTATCTAGTATGTTCCTCGCCTCAAAGGAGAATCATAGGCTATAACTTTTTGTAATGGAATAAGAACCGTTTCTTCACTAGAACCAGTTCTTCTAGTCCAACTGATTTGGGTTCATATGTTTGGTTCTAGTTTAAACATGCACATATAGTTAAACATGTGCATATGTTAGGGTAACAGATTAACTCAAGATATGCAAGAGCCCACATTGCTTCTCTTGTCCAACTTATGTGAAGTTGATAGTGGAAATGTAGTTTATGTAAGACTAAACTACCGTCACATCTAATACACGGTGTCAACATCAGTTTGTATCTTTATGTAGTTTTGTAGATGCTGAGAGGTTTGTAAAGGATTATCTAGTTTTGTAGTCAAACCAGTTGATGAATCAGATTATTAAAATGATCTTAGTTTGATCAAATAGCTACTGTATTGCCCATGAAAAGTACTTTCCCATGAACTATTTTAATTTATTTAATTGGAACTTTCTAACTATCTATATGCCATTCCTTCTATATTTCCTTTGTGGTTTGCCATGTGTCAATGATATGCCATACTATTATTCTCTTTTAGATGGCAATTGGTTGGACCGTGTTAATAGGATTCTAATTACCAATTGCCTTAAAGATGACATTTGTAATTCTAATTTGGTTGTCTATCCAAGTCCATTATAATATATACATTTTGAAATTGATTTCATTTGATAACTAAGACATTCCTTTTTTTTACTTTTGTTTCATGTTTTTAATAGTTAATTTAATTTAATTTTAAATCTATAAATTATTATATCTAGAGCATAATGTCGCAACGAGCGAGGAAATTTTCAACTTTTTTTTTTGCTCTTTCAAATGAATAATTTAATGTTGCAACTAATGAATCATTCTGCTTCTCTATATACTAATCACGGGAGGTGCAGAAACCATAATGTTTTGAATGAATACTTTAGCACTAAAATTGACAAAGTATGGTTGAGTGACAAAGTCAACATTCATTGATGGTGTCTTAAATGCCTCATAGTACAATATTTCTTTCAATTTAAAATATTGATATTATTAAAATAAATAAATAGATTAGGTAAACAAACATTAGAATTAATTTGTTCTCACAACATGACTAAATACATTGGACAAAAACAGCATATTAAAAGATGGTTCTAGGTGTAGGTGGTCCATCCCAAGGTAGTTAAAATCGGGATTTTAACTTGAATCGGAAGGGGTACTTAAAATCGTAAATCTTAAAATCGTAAATCGTATCGTAAGATTTTATAAAATTCCTATATATATGCATATAAAATTATAAAGTCATATATATGGATGTCAAATAGCATAAATAATAAAAAAAACTTTTAAATCGCTAAACAAACTTAGATAAACTTGCATTCATAATCAATATTACATTAAAAATGTCATCCATAAGCCACAAAATAGTCAAATAACTTCCACCAACTGAGCAGGGAAGACGCGAGCAAGTGGAAAAATGAGAAGAGATGCGACGGGATTAGCCGATTAGGGCACGCACGCGACTTGGAAAGCGGGTTTTTTCAAATTGAACCGGTTTTTTTTTTAAAATGAACCGGGTTCAATGGAAAAAAAGATTTTTTTAAAATCGTTAAAATCGTATTTAAATCGTAAAATCGTGATTTTAAGGATTAAAATCGCGATTTCAAAGGGATTTTAACAAATTAGGATTTTAACTCCGATTTAAATCGTTCGGAGGTCAAAAATCGTAAAATCTTAGGATTTTAAGATTTAAATCGGGATTTTAACTACCATGGTCCATCCATTGTCTAATTACGGGAGAGAAAGTTTCCTTTGACGAGCATGTATTTTTTTTTCCTGTTTTGGCATCTTCTATTGATTTCATTTGTATTTAACAATTGGCGATTTATGTTTTGAATTTTCATTTAAGATGATGATTCATAGAAGAAAGTTTTTCCTTTTATTTTTTGAAAGCTTCATATTAAATGAAAGGTAAATTTAAGAAATTTTAAAAATTTAAAAACTTGTTTCTTACACCACATCAAAATCGTTCTCTATAAAATAGAAACTTATGTAATGTTATTTGATTGGAGGGAAAAATAATTTATTTAATTGGTGTATTCTTCACAAAAGATATGGATTTGATAAATTTATTTTTAGTTTCATTCATTAGTATTGTTGGTTTTTTATAAGGGTACCACTTATGGAATAAAAAAATGAAAATGAAAGAGTTGTAATTATGAAAAATAATAGAATAATTATTATTTTCTTCAAATATATATATTTTTTGAATCTGTTTGCTTATGTGAAAATGGATAATAGTTGAATAGCTAATTATGAAAAAGCTGAATTTGTCTTGGTTATGAAAAAAAGTTGCAAAGTTAGATTAGGTGAAGGCAACAATACCATAAGAATACAATGTCTGAATGTTTAGTGCTTACCTTTTTTCTAAAATATGAGATAATTTCAATCTCTGTTGGGAAATGGCTAATACCAAAAGCGTTCATTCTCTCTTATGACAAAACCTATTATTTTTGTTATTGTGATGAAATAATTGATCTTCTATTTTTCTATATAGGGCGATGAACTAATTAATCATCATCTCTACATAGGGTATTATGTGGGTTCCTTGAATAAGTCTTGCCGGCTATCCTACTTGTAGATTTTATTCTGAGTTTATTGACCAATTTGGAATTTTAACTCATGAGATTTTAATCCTGAGATTTTATTTCATGCTGTTCACTTTAATAAGTGCCCAAATTATAGATCTAATTTGTCACATTTATATTTGTTAGAATAATTAGTTTGTTGACTTGCCTAGTTATTAGGTTTAATGTTGGATACTACATAAGTGAGTTAATTTTTTACTTTTTATTCCAAATTGAATCATATTGCTCTTTACTTTCCTTCATGTTGTTAATTCTGAAAAAAAAATGTAATGGGATTTGGTTGAAAAATAGTTCTATCCTATCAAGGAACCTTTTATCATCCATTGATTGATATGGGGATCTAACTAACAAGGAGCATGCATGTGCTAATTTCAATGATAGTTTTCTCCTGATCAACAAGCAAAATAAATACAAACGAAACAATTTTTTGTCAGCTATCTTATAAATGAATCAATTAAGTTCACTCTTCCTATTTTGATTAAGCTTTGATCACTAATTGCAGGTTTAGTTAGTCCTTGTTGCTCCTTTTAAAATGGATCATCCATTGATTGATTTTTGAATACGTTCAATCAATCATCTGTTTAAATGGCCTAACAAATGTATACACATGATGCTTAGTGGATACATTCCAAATTTATCATTTTTTCTTCTATTGATTGTGACTGAGAACTAGTGGTGCTATCTTAATTTTAGCAAGGAGCTTAATTGATTTTCCAATTAAGAGCATGGTTAGTGGCTTGCATGGATTAATAGTCTTAGTGAGAATTCATGCAATCAAATGGTATTGGTTAGTATTAATTGCATTGTTTACTATTGTATGTATTTTGAACACGTTTATGTCTTACTTCTGTCATTTACTTATAAGAGGAGAATATTTAGTTCCATAGGAGATTTGAATTAGCTGACTCTGCCTATCTTGATTGTTGTTGTATAGGAGATATAAATTATATATCCATATTGGTTGAAGTATAGGAGTCTTTGCCTACTAATCTTAAAGCATCCCTTTTGCGGGATTGAATTTCTTATCTTATTAAACTTTTAAGTTATTCTCTAGCACGTTTTATGATCTTATTAATATTCCCAGCGAGAGTGGTTTTCTCATCTTATTAATGTTCCTGGGCTTAATTTTTTTTGATTGTCTGCACATTTATATCCCCGAGCAGGATTAGTTTTCTCTCCTAGTGGATTGGGTTTTCTGATCTTACTAATATCCCTCTGAAACATTAGTTTTTCATATCTTATTGGTTTTGTACGCTTACTAGCTCCAGGTGGGATTGGTTTTCATATCTTATTGGGATTCTCAATATTATAGCGAGCAGATTGGTCTTCTCGGTTTTCTTATTGGTCAGCCTAGGACATTATTGAACTTTATGGTATACTTGGTTTACTGGTTATCACCTCCCTACTAAGGAATCAAACTCCTTTCAACATTATTGGACTTCTGGTATTCTTGGCTTATTCTTATTTACTATTGGACGTGACTCGTCTCCTGGTCTTATCGATATTCTCAATATTTTACTCGGAGGATTGGTCTTCTGTTTTTCTCGGTATTCGTATTGATCTGACTTATGGCACTCTTGGTTTTCTGGTTATCATCCTCTCGACTAAGAGATTGAACTCCTTTCCCAGTACATTATTTGGTATTCTTGGCTTATTGGTATTCCTATTTACTATCCTCGAACGGGACATTATTGGACTTCTATCGAGCACTCGATCAAGGTTTCTGATTATCATCCTCCCAACCAAGGGATCGAACTTGTCTCTCTGGTTGTGACATTATTAGACTTCCGGTATTCTTATTATGATCTCCCGAGCACTTTGCATTGAGATCTCGATGTATCCTTTTGGAATTTTGAAGGTAAGAAATGTTGGTTGGGAAACAATATTTGAATTTGAATTTTAAATTGTTTAGTATTAGCTAATTTAATTCATTTGCTTTAGTTGTTATCTACATGCAATAAGGATTGTTGTGGCATTTAAATGATTATTTCTGGTATTCCTGGCTTTTTGGTATTCTATTTACTATCGAGCGTGACTCATCTCCTTGGTTTTATTGGTATTCTCAATATTTTACTCGGAGGATTGGTCTTCTGTTTTTCTCGGTATTCGTATTGATCTGACTTATATTACTCTTGGTTTTCTGATTATCATCCTCCGACTAAGAGATTGAACTGCTTTTCCAGTACGTTATTTGGTATTCTTGGCTTATTGGTATTCCTATTTACTATCCTCGAACGGGACATTATTGGACTTCTACCGAGCACTTGATCAAGATTTCTGATTATCATCCTCCCAGCCAAGGGATCGAACTTGTCTCCCTGGTTGTGACATTATTGGACTTCCGGTATTCTTATTATGATCTCCCGAGCACTCTGTATTGAGATCTCGATGTATCCTTTTGGAATTTTGAAGGTAAGAAATGTTGGTTGGGAAACAATATTTGAATTTGAATTTCAAATTGTTTAGTATTAGCTAATTTAATTCATTTGCTTTAGTTGTTATCTACATGCAATAAGGATTGTTGTGGTATTTAAATGATTATTTCTGGTATTCCGCTTTTTGGTATTCTTCCCTGGTTTTATTGGTATTCTCAATATATATCTATCGGATTGATCTTCTGCTTTTCTCGATATTCTTATTGATTTGCCTTGTCGGGATATTATTGGACTTATGGTATTCTTGGTTTTCTTGTTGTTATCCTCCCAATCAAGAGATAAGACATTATTGGACTTCTGGTATTCCTGACTTATCTTCGGACACCTCCTAGTTTTATCGGTATTCTCAATATTATGAGTTCTTGGGTGAGTTTGTTGCTGATAGGAAATAACATTTTGTTTTGGAAGAGTTGGCTTGTCGACACTTCAACCTCATAATTAGTTTTTAACGCTTCCATTCTTGTATGCCAGTGTTTTATCTTTTTTTTGCTATGTTCGTAGATCTATTCATTAGTTTTTTTTTTTAAGTTATTGGTTTTTTGATCTTATTGGTATTCTCAATATTATACCCAGCGGATTGGTCTTCTGCTTTTCTCGGTATTCTTATTTATCTGCCACGACATTATTGAACTTTATGGTATTGTTGGTTTTCTAGTTATCATCCTCCCAACCAAGGGATTGAACTCTTTTCCTCCGGGACATTATTGTATGTGTCTCTGGTTTTCTGGTATTTTGACTTATCGGTATTCTCAATATTACACCTCGAGGATTGGTTTTCTGCTTTTCTCGGTATTCTTATTGATCTGCCAAGTCGGAACATTATTAGACTTCTGATATTCCTGACCAAGTGTCTCTGGTATTCTTGATTTTCTGGTTCTTATCCTCTCGACCAAGTGATCAAACTCCTTTCCCAGTGCGGACATTATTGGACTTTTGGTATTCTTGGCTCATTGGTATTCCTATTTACTATCGGGCGTGACTTGTCTCCCCTGGTTTTATTGGTATTCTCAATATTATATTTGGCGGACTGGTCTTATGCTTTTCTCGGTATTCTTATTGATCTGTCCGGGGACATTATTGGACTTATAGTATTTTTGGTTTTCTGGTTGTCATTCTCCCAACCAAGAGATCTAACTCTTTTCCCAAGTTAGGACATTAATGGACTTTTGGTATTCCTGACTTATTGGCATTCTCAATATTATGAGATCTTGGGTGAGTTTGCTACTGATAGGAGATAACATTTTCTTTTAGAAGAGTTGACTTGTCAACACTTAAACCACATAATGAGTTTTTGACTCTTCCATTCTTATATGTCAGTATTTTATCATTTTTGCTATGTTCGCAAATCTGTTCATTTGTTTTTTTTAAGTTATTTAATTCTTTAGTTCAAAACATTTGTTCTATCCATCTGGTCCTGAAGATTGAGGCAATGCCATTTTGAGATGGTGACATCTCTTGTTCAATCCCGTAGGAAGTTTTTTCCTAGAAGTGCTTTTGAGCTGATTTGGTCAGAGTAAAAATAAGCATTAACTTTTTTTTTTAACCTATGAGTTATGAAATTGAGAAAGTCATTGATGCTTTTGAGTTGTGAAATAAGATGTTTGATTAAAGTCATAGACACGAAAGGGAAACACCAACAGTTGTTTGACTTATTTAAAGAGTTGAGACATGTTGTCATATATGTGAACAAATTTTTGTTCAAACTGACACTTGATGTAATTTTTTTTTTTTGCCTAGATTAGAACTTCCTTTCTTTTGCTGCTAACTCATTCTTCACAAGCAGAAGTCTTTCTACTTTAATCCTTTCGTAGTTAACTCTATCTTATTGATACATAGTATCACTGCAGGTATATCTCTTGAGGCCAAGGAGTTCAGCACAAGAGCACTTTGAGCCCTTGGCAAATCTTCTAAAACTGTATTGTCACATATTATTCTAATTTCTGAGTTTTATTTTCTAATTTTTATGTTTTATCATTCTATTGTTGATAAATTCTTTGATTTTCTAGATACATCCTTCATGGAGGTCGATGGACTTACTCCTTGGAATAGTTTTTTTGATACTTAGTAATTAATTCTAACTTGAGCAACTGTTCATATAAATGAAGAAACTTATATCATATTGCCTTCTAGAAACATTTAACTCTAATCAAAAGTGTTTCTGCTCAGTAATTAAGGCCAAAGTAAATCCCTATATACATTTGAATGCTGCAGTTAAATAAATTCTATTCACTTTGATTGTTTAGGTGAAAGATAGGCACAATGGTAACATCTTATTGGATGAAGAAGGGCACATTATTCACATTGATTTTGGCCGTGTAAATTTTGAGAGTGCACCATTTAAATTATCTCGCAAGCTTCTTGAGGTGAGATTATTGGAGTTATGTTCAGAATCTACTTACAACATTTTTTTATAGTGTTTCACAATGTCCCTTTGATGCCAGGTGATGGATTCTGATACAGAAGGAAGTCCTAGTGAGTTCTTTGGCTATTTTAAGGTGATAAGCATTGTTTTTTTGTTGATGGTGGCCTCTACTACAACTGTAGTCGTCATTTACTCTCATCCATGCTCTCTGCAGGAGGTTCTCTAACTTGCCGTAAGCATGATGAGCGTATAATTCTTGTGGCGATGTTGCAGGTCACATGGAGAGGTTTCTTTTTTGTATCCTAGTTTGGTTTGATATGTTTCTTTCACATAAGGTTTCTTTAGTTTAAGGATCTTTTTTTGGTCCTCTTCTGTTTCTTCTCTCAAACTTATGTTTTTGCATATGCTGCTTTCTCATGTAAGAGGACTCCATATTTGTGTTGTTGCTTTGTTCAAGAAAGGAGAGCATTTCTTATCGAATGAAGTAGTTTCTTTGACATTTACAATGTTAGGATTTGATTAGTTTCTTTGACTGTTACAATGTTAGGATTTGATTAGTTCTAATATTTTAACTTGTCCTTATATCTGTCATATCTTTTTTGCTAATATGAACTATGAAATTTTCTTTAGACCCTAGAGGGTTGTTACGCAATTTCTTCATGAACTGCCAAAGTTCCATTGACGTGGATTTATGTAACTGATTTAGTATAGGATGCGTTGGATAGATTTATTCCCATTTCAAGTAACTTTCTGTTCTCCACATATGGGAAAAGAAAGCTTAAACTTATGCTTTATGTGTTTACAAGAGGAAAAGGCAGGCAGATTATCTCAGTTTTTGACACATTTTGTTGTTGCCGGCATGTGGACCATTATTCTTTCAGTAGGATTTGTATTTGGAAGACTAAAAATATTGCCTTAGATTTCAATGAGAAATCATTTATATTGCAATGACAAATTCCATATTGCTAAATCCAAGTGGTTGAAATTGCAATTTAACTATTTGACGGTGTCCCTCAAATAGCTGGGTAACTCTATGTTGGCAATATTTTAATTGAGATGAAAATATATGCTAGAATCACGATAATTAAAAGGAGTTTTATGCATATGATTTATTTTCCTAGTAGAATCAAATTTCTCTTTGTTTGTCCATAATCATCATCATTGTCAAGCTATATAAGCCCAACTCTTTAGGTTGGCTTCATGGATCTTATTTGTCAATTGAACAAGATTCAAGGCTATCACCAAAGACATTAAAATTAAGTCATTCTTTAGTGGGATTGCTAATGTTGTATTGATTTGAAATGTTACTAGAACACTAATTTGTGACTGTGCTCGTCATAAAATTTTGATTCATGATTTGAGTTTTCTACATCTCCATAAATATCTACTAGTTGAGAATAAATTGTCCAAGTTTTATGTTTCAACTAGACAAAAACATTCCTTTGTTGTGGAAACAGCCAGACCAAGTTCACCAACTAACAAGTACACAAGGAATGGAAGTTTTTAGTGAGGGTGAGGTAACATGATGTTAATCAAAGATCTTATTTCTTATGGGCATAAGAGAGATTCATACTAAGAGGATCCCTTGATTTAGGGGAGGAACTTGAACAATTCTAACTTTGAGGAAGATATTTACAGAAGAGGTCTAATTGTTATGTTAGTTTTATAGCAAATATTGCTGGATTTTAACTGTTTAATTGATGGTCAAACAGCAATGTGTCTTCTTGCTGCTTTCCTTGATCAGTTGCAGCTTGGATGTGTGGCGAACAAGGCAATATGATTATTATTACGAGAGGGTGCTTAATGGAATCTTATGAGGTGACGGGTCAAAGTATTACAATTTACAATTTTTTTCTCTCCATTTACTTGTGCAATGAAAGCTCACGAACATGCCAAACAAAGCATTTTGTTTCTGTGTGTTAGTAGGGAAGATGAAGGTGGTCTAACTACTATCTGTGACTCCATTGAAATTTGTGAATACCGTAGAAGAAGACTTCAAGCCTTTGTTGTAAAGAGAATCTGATGCTTCGCATAACCCACATCAACCACTGTTGGATTCTTAATCAAAGCACCATTCTTGCTTTCTCTGCTAAAGCTGCTTCATACACAAATTTGTCATAATTTACTATTGAATTGCCAATATATTTGCAGGTGTCTCCTAGTACTGGTCAGCATTGAGGGACATATCAAACTATGATGCTAAGCTGATGAGGTCTTCCTTGGGAAGAAAGCAGGTTTGCACATATTTTACTTCACGTTATACTATATGTTATTTTTGTCCTGATAAATAGACTCTTTCATTTTCATCTTGATAAATATATGTAAACTATGATCCTGCTAATTTCTACGTGGATTCTAATGTTCTACCATTATCAGAATAGAAATGCCGTCTTGTCCTTTCTCAAAATGCAAGCTAACATAACAGGGAACCATCAACTCCTGAACTGTAATTAGAGTTTCCTTTGATGATATAATCAAATGATGTCTCTTCTTTGATATCCCCGTAGTCAATGATCTATGCCCAGTAAGATACTTCATCTGCTAACTCTCATTTCTAGTTTGTTGCTCCAACAAGTCTGTTTCTGCTTGTCAATGCATCAATGATCGAGGAAGGACAGTGGACTTGCTCAATAGTGTTCTCATGTTGTTTTTTCTCTTCTTGTTGGTTCTCAGTAACAACATGCTTTACCGAATTGGCACTCAGTGTTGGGATGATAAGTACAAGACTTATCCACAGATGTGTAAGTTCAATGAATTGGTTCTCTTTTGTGTAATATATCTAATCTACCTTCATGAAGTTTGCAACAAATCATGT
Source organism: Boesenbergia rotunda (assembly GCA_024364735.1). Taxonomy (NCBI): domain Eukaryota; kingdom Viridiplantae; phylum Streptophyta; class Magnoliopsida; order Zingiberales; family Zingiberaceae; genus Boesenbergia; species Boesenbergia rotunda. The sequence goes on from JAGFNQ010004340.1 coordinate 75,157, forward strand.
CTCTTCTCTTTGCTTATGCTATTAATCAATGATTTTATTGTTTTTCTATTGACCCTATATACATATCCAGTTTATTACATATCTTGAAAAGTCTAGAATTTTACTTTCTAAAGGCGAGTAACTCATAAGATATTGTCATCATTTAACACCTTCGGACTTTGGGTCTTGCCTTGGAATGAGTTCTAAAGTTCTATTAACCGGATGTTAGGACTAACTTGTCAACCATAATAGTATTTCTTTTTTTTTTAGGGTTTGAAGTGTCTCTTATGATTGCTTTTGTTAGAAGTGGTTCTTCACCATGATATCTTTCCTTCTGTGTAGTTAACTTGACTCCTAGATTGATGGAATTATGGCCTTGATCCTATAATCAGTAGCAGTTTAGGTCACTATTTAGCTCTTAACCTGTTCTTGTTAGAATTTCATTGTTAGTTCTCCATTTTTCTCTTTTACATTGAAGTTATGTCAACGTAAGTTCACTTTGTCCAGTAAATATCTGATCTTCTAGATAGTAAGAGCAATAACACTTTGTTTTTCTCTTCTTGCAGTGCCATCTATTGACCCGATAATTGGAGCTATAGCAGGACTATCAGAAGTTTCTCCAACCACATCATCTTTTTTTGCAAAGGTTGTACCTTTTTATATATACAAGTGTAGGTTCTTATGTGTCTAATGACTTATAGAATAGTTTTTTATTAGTTGTGAACATTACCCTAAAAACTTTGATGTAGACATAGTCATTTTCTTTTGTATCACTTTTATCTAGATTTAGGAAGTAAATCACATATAATAACTATTACGTTTGATTTTCTTTTTTAATGCCCCACGATTCAATGGTACCAAAGGTGTAGGATAATTTTTCTCTTTTCACTTCTTAGGAGTTAAAGTTCTATTTCAACAGATACATTGGTACTATTCTGATAATTTGTGTGGTATGCAGCAGATGATGATCCACTGCTAGCCATTGATGATATTCTTATCCTGGAAGGGAACAACATGCGAGTGGGTATTCTATCAATGGAACAGAAAGTTGTAATTTCGAGGTATCTGTATTAATTTTCGATTTTGAAAAAAATGGAGCATTTTTTTCCTTTTTTGAATTATTGACAACTGAATTCAATCCTACAACATTGTTTTTTTTTTCTTTTTGTGTGGGTACTTTATTTAGAAGATGGTTTTGCAACTTAACATGGCTTCTTCTCATCTTTCTAAAGAATTTGAAACTCATATTAACTTTAAATGTCTGTCTCATTGTAGGAGCAAAACAATCGGACTATCTTGTTACTGTTGATGATGTGGGCACATACCTTGCTATTGAAGTTCAACCCCTAGATGACAAGAAGTGAAAGGTTGTTTCTTTTTTGTTACTATAAATATATGTGTATTTCAAATTTAGTATTGATTAAACGTATAGTCTTGAGCAACTGACACATAACCATCATTATATATGGCCTACTTGAGTTGGAAGGTATCATACTTTTGAATTGCTATTCTGAACATCCTTCTCCCCTGTCAAAATAAAATATTCTGGTATTTTGAATATTCTTATTTATTATTCATGCAGTGATATCGACCTCCTCTCCCCGGTTGAATTATAATCTGACTGTTAGTTTAATTGGGTCAATTTATGAAAATTCTTCTCCCTTGTCCAGTTTATGAAGCAACATTGGTTCTTGTCGCATCAAGCTGGTTTTTGTTCATAAGTATCATCAACTAGAGATAAGTGCTTTCTTATTCCTATATTTTTTCTTTTCTACTTCTGTAAAGTTTCTTTTGTAGTGTTTTTTTTTGAGATATGGTCGAGGTTAGCTTGATGTAACTTGAGCATCATTTTCATTACAAATATTGTTTCTCTAATTCATCTAAAGGACAAAATATACATATGTTATCAAAGTAGTGACCCAACGTAAAATATATAGAATTTTCTCTAATGCATCTTCTATCATATTCTTTTGAGGGGTACCCCTCATCAAGTCACCTATACGCTGGCAGAAACCCATTTCCACTGATATTATCATTCCAAGTAAGCTATCCTCTGTATTGGATTTTAAGTTTTTGAAAATTTTACTTTTCTTTAAAGTATATATAGTTCCACACATATCAATTCTAGTGTTTAGTTACTACATTTTTTTTTGTTTCAATTTCCTTGATGATGCAACTAAGCGGAGAATTTCACAGTCTACTTGTCAAATGCCTTCTCTTCCAAGTATAGTCTGACTTTTAGTTTAAGGGTTCAAACTTTGGAATTTGGAAGAAATGTGTCATGAAATTTATAGTGAAAAAATGTCGTTTTCATAAAGCTTGTATGCTCATTGCTTTAAATGCTGTGTCAGGTTTAGATAACAAATGATTAATCCAGAAAGTTTACAATACTTTGTAGATTCTATTCTTTGTCATTCTTCTTTCAAAATAAAGCTTTACTTTCCGAACTTGGTTTTTTTTTTTTTTAGTTTTGCTGATTTTTTGTCTGACAAGTTTCCGAGGTTTTCTCTAAGGAGTTAAAAGGGGGTGACAAAGGTCATTTGTTGGTTGCATGTGGTCCTAAGATCACCTTACACAAGTGGACTGGTACTGAGTTGAATGGTATCACTTTCTATGATGCTTCTCTTCTATGACGCTTCTCTTCATTGTAATTATGTTTTCTTTTAAGATTTAAACCTAACTATACCAGAAAGCTCATAGGCATTTGTTTCTCTTCATTTGGTACTAAATGTATAAACTTTATATTTAGTATTCTGTCTTTAGTTTTATGTACCTCTATCATTTACTAGTGCTACCTTCGTATCCTCAATTCACCCCTCCCTTCCTTCATGTAATTAAGTTGGGTTGTTATCTCTGATTACTACAATGTCTATCTGCTATCCTTAATCCTCAAACCGTGACCCATTTTTGAAGAACTGATTAAAACTTGCAGGATTTTCATCTCCGTTTTAATTTTTATTGCATAGGCTAGTATTTATAAATGTGATCATTGTGATTCATGAAAAATATAAATTTTGCTGGTAAATTTTTTTATCTTGTTGGGAGATATTAACAAAAGCATCTATTTTCAAAATTGGGAAGAGCAGAGTGGTCAGTTGAGCTTATTAGCTAAGGATTTTGCTTCTCTTGATTGCTATGCAGTAACTGAGCTTCTGATAGATGGAAGTACATTGAGCCTTGTAGTTTCAGATGATAAAAAAAATTAAGGTAAGGTGCTCAACTAGTGCTATGCAGGATATTTGATTAACATTGTTAACTAGGTGCTTCCCTTTTTCCGTAGTTTTTTTTTGTAATGCAACATGAGTGCAATTTGAACAAGTATATGATAATTTCCTAATTAAAATTAATGATTATGTTAAAATCATAGATGTCTACGATGCATGTGTTTTCTGTGTATTTTTCACAAAACTAGATTGCTAAAATTTAGGAAGAAGTTTGATCCTACTTGCTCCAATAACATTAGAGACTTGGAAAAGGCATAAGCTTTTGTGTATAGCTGAATTTCCTGCTGGAGCGCATGTGGAACTCCTGGTTCTGACAAGACCAACTAGTTCACAAATGGGAACATTGGTTGTATTGCACCACTGGATGAACCATTCTGCAGACTTCAAAAGCTGCAAAATAAAATTAGTAGATGTTCCCCATACATGTGGCTTAAATCCAAAATCATTTCGGCAGTTTTGTTCAAATGGAAATTCACATCGTCCTGTCCAGATAATATGGTGGATTGTGAGCTTCCTTCCCAGTAAGGATTCTTTTCTTCATGCTATGGTGAGAATAACTGGTAAATTAGTTGCAAAGATGTTAGGTAACTATGACTACTTTTTATATTAAAATTAGTGCTGTTCAAAGTTCCTTTTTCCTATGTTTTGATGATGGCGTGTTAATCTATAATTTTTCAAGTATTGATTTATTTGATTGATGTATAGATAATATTTGTTTTCAGATCAGATTTCTATTCAAGTTAGAAACAACAATAACGTCGACAAATCTCTTGAAACATGTAGGAAAGGTTACCCAATTATTCTTATCAAATTAAGTTTTAAGAGTAAATATCATTTTATTACCCATGAGAAAACAACTGCAGTGTATATAATATATACAACGACTTAACATTCTGATAAGCCTTAATTAGCAACACAACTTAGAGATTGGGAAATAGGATTAGGAAGGAATTTGTGTTGTTTCCTAAGGAATGAGTGGAGAAAATTGTTGATTTGGAGCTGCAAATTAGCCATAGATTTGGTTTGGTGTGATTCTTACTTGCCATTCTAAATGTTTTACAATCTTTTCCCATTTCTAGGTATGAAATGCTGCCACTAGACAAATGTCTAGAAATTCTTTCAAATTTAAGTGCAGAGTCTTCTATGATCGAATGCACATTTAAATTATTGAGAACTTCTCTTGCATCAATCTAATGTAATGAACCTGCTTTCCCATGGGATACTCTGCCTAGTGGCATGCCAAAAGGAGAACAACTTAGTATTCTAACAGATCAAGTGTATTTTGACAATATGACCCTAGTGATCAAGAATGTTTCATTGTGGACCACTACTACCAGACGCGTGCCAGGGGTAATTTGCTGAAATGCTATTGCTATGAAGTCTGAGGAAGGTGCTTTGCTTTGGATAGAAATACTAACAAATACATTTCATTGTTAAGGATAAATTGTTGGCTAGGCTGCTGAGTCATGTGTTGTTGAAGTTTTTAGAGGCATTATGTCAACCTTTTTAAAAACCTTTATTCTCTTTCCTTATGGCAATGATGACATGGAATATCAACCCATTTTTCCTTCTAATTTTGCAGACTATCATATGTATGAAGGATATGAGGGGACCCACTTTGACATTGAGCATTTAAAGCCATCTGGAGTGATTGAAGGTATTTTTTGGGGCTTCATGTCTATTAAAAACCCAACCTTAACTCTATTCGATTTCCATCCTATTGTGTTGCCTTCAGAACTTCAGCAGTGATTGCGTTGACGATTCTTACTTTTGATATTATTGTTTTGCTAGGGAAATGTTCTGACAAGGACTTTCAAGTTTACCATGAAGAATGGAAAGCTAGTATCAAATGTTGGCAATGAGTGTAGATGACATCAATGGCGATCCCTTGTTATAAGATAACTTTAAAAGCTGACGATGCTTTATTTTGATATTATTGTTTTGCTAGGGAAATGTTTATTAGACAAGGACTTACAAATCTGACCCTTTTGCATTAGAGACTCCAATAAAGTTTTTAATAAGGTAGATGACATCAATGGTGTGATCTTCTCCCTTGTTGTAAGATAACTTTAAAAGCTGACGATGCTTTATTCTGATATTATTGTTTTGCTAGGGAAATGTTTATTAGACAAGGACTTACAAATCTAACCCTTTTGCATTAGAGACTCCAATAAAGTTTTTAATAAGGGGAAACATTTTTATCGATGTTGATAATTCTAACATGTATTCATTGCTTAAAATTTTCTTTCTGAACTTCAGGAAGATAGGGAGAAGCTTGTTCCTCGGAGATTTAAATTTGAGGAGCTAGAAGCTAGGAGCTAGGAGCTAGGAGCTAGGAGCTAGGAGCTGGAGGTTTGTTTCTCAAAAGATCTGATGTTATTTTTATTTATTCTTTTGACATTGAAGCTTGCATAAGACCACTCTAGTGATGGAAGAAAAATGTATTGACTTGTGTTTTATTATTGCATAACACTATTTTATATAAAAATAAAAATGTATATAATTTCTGAAAATCAGATGCAGTGAAATGCCCTTTTATTCCATGTTTTTGGAGTTTGGTAATATGCTAATTAAAGAAAAATTTGCTTATGATCTGAAATATCTCCAATATTACTGAACTGTGTAGATTTTGAAATGTTTTTCTGCCTCAGATTTGTGGTATAACTGTTGAGTTTGTATCCATTTATTTTTTGCAATATTCGTCTTGTGAATTTGTACCTTCTTTTGTTGGCTATGTACCTCATGCTTCAGCTTCTGGATATATTGATAAAAGAATTAAGAAAGCACAGTTGTTCATATGCTTAAAACCATGCAAAGATTGTTGATTTATTATTTCTAAAATTTGACTTAAGGTGCCTCTTCATTGTTAGGCTGGCATTGTGGAAACCAAGACATAGGAACATGAAACATTGCAAGCAACCTTGCAGGAGATGCAACAAAAATTTGATGAGACGAAAGCTTTGTTGGTGAAAGAGTGTGAGGCTGCTAAAGTGGTTTTTAAAGAGGTTTCTGTTATAAAAGAGGTCGGACAATGTTCTTCTTGATTAGGTTAGAGATGAGAATGAGAAGCTTAAGGTGAGATAACCTTGGTAATGTTCTCCCTCGGATAGTTTTCTTTGTGAAAATATTTTTAGTTTTGTATAAATGCATTTGGATATGAAAACAAGTATTGGTTGTCGGTAAATTTACCAGATTAATGTTGTTAACTCAAAAGTGATTGTTTCTTAAAAAATATAGGCCCTGGTGAGTTCTCTTGAAACAAAGATTGATGAGACTGAGAAGTGTGAAGAGAGTCAATCATGACTATTGAACAAAGGCTGAAGAAGGCAATGGAGGCTGGATCAAAAGATAGTTGACTCTTTAGTTATCCCATTTATGTGTAGATTCCTTATGGACATTTTATGGAACAGGTTCTTAGACGTTAGAAATATAAATTATTCATCTTTCATGTCACAACATATTAACTTATTTATTTGGAGACAGGTTTCAGGTGAAGCTATCTTCATTGGAGTCTGAGGCTCAGATTCTTAGGCAGCAAGCTGTGTTTTCTTCTCCCATAAAGGGCTTGCAAGAACATTTATCAACTCCAATTACTCCTACTAAACAGGTTTCTAAACCATTGTTGACATCAATATCATTCAACTCTTTTATAATACTTCATATATTTCATTTCTTTTTTATTTTCTAATCAGTATTTAGAGACTGGTCAGCTTGATTTTGAAGAGCTGAAGGTTGCAAATGTATGCCAATTTACCTTACATGCTACTACTAAAAGGGCCTTCCGCCTTCCTCAAGAAGAGCATTCTGCACTAAATGCAATCCATTGATTCTGAGGCCATAAACCAGCAGCTATTTCTGACTCTTATTTATGTCAACAGTTGGAATTGACCGAAGTGTATTGGACCAGTATCCATCTTTATGGATTGTTTCGTCTAGTTTTAAGGTCCAAGACCTGGAGATTCCTATGTCTCCAAATGAAAAGGTTCCTGCTTCTTGAGGGGAGCACCTAACTTGATGATACCTTCTTGTATTACCTTGTCAGCACTACAAGAGGTTAGTACTGATAAAGGGCTGCCTAAAATGTCATGTGATTCTCCAATGCCATATCTAGGCAAATTGTGTAGATCTTCGTAGGAATGAGACTTGGAAGGTGATATAGACAACTTATTTCTCTTTCTTTAGATTATGTTGCATGAGTGCTTCAGAAAAGGAGACCCCTAAAAAGCCATTGTCTCTTCCATTCCAAGATCATTAACATGCCCCCTTTCAATCAACATCTCAGGAGTTATCCTCTCATTTTTCTCGGAATTATACTCCATCATGTTGACACGGCATTCTTGATTAAAATCAGGAGATTCAAGTTTACCTTTCTCTCCAGCTAGTGCTTGGAAATCAGTAACAGAGAAGTCTCTCTTTATTGATTGAACATCATCTTGCTCATCACTTCCCTTATAAGCCACCTCAACCACTGTTGGATTCTTAATCAAAGCACCATCATTGCTTTCTCTACTAAAAGCTGTTTCATGAATTGACAATATATGCAGGTGTGCTGGTCAGCATTGAGGGAAAGCAGGCTTGCGCATATTTCATCTTGCTCAACTATTATTTTTCATGTTGAGGAGTTCTTCCTTGTAGAGAAAGCAGGCTTGCGCATATTTTACTTCATGTTATATTTTATGTTATTTTCGTCCTGATAAACAGTTGCAAACTATGATCTTGCTAGTTTCTTTGTGGATTCTAGTGTTCTACCATATTATCAGAATAAAAATCTCGTCTTTTCCTTCTTTCTGATGAACTTCTATAAAAAAGCTAACACAGTTAGTTTTGCTATAACAGGAACCCGCACCTGAACTGTAATTAGAGTTTCCTTTGATGATATAATCAAATAATGTCTCTTCTTTGATATCTGGGTAATATTTCAAAAGTATAGAGTTTCCTTTGATAATGTAATCAATGATCTATGCCCGGTAAGATACTTCATCTTTTCACTTTCATTTCTAGTTAGTTTATTGCTGCAACAAGTCTGTTTCTGCTTGGTGCTCAATTCCAATATTCGAGGAAGGACAGTGGACTTGCTTAATTGTGTTTTCATGCTGTTTTTTTTTCTCTTTCTGCAGGTTCTCAGTATCGACCAGGTTTATCGAATTGGCACTCAGTACTGAGATGATAAGTACAACACTTATCCACATTTGTAAGTTCAATGAATTTGTTCTCTTTTGTGTAATATATCTACCTTCATGAAGTTCGCAACAAATCGTGCACTTTCATGTTCATGCATTTGCTTTGCTTGTGGTATCAATCAATGATTTTATTATTTTTCTGTTGACCCTCTATATACATATCCAGTTTACATGAAAAGTCTAGAACTTTACTTTCTAAAGGCAAGTAACTTATAAGATATTGTCATCATTTAACAATTTCGGACTTTGTCTCTTTAATTGCCTTGGAATGAGTTCTAAGAATGCTATTATCCTCTTGTAAGAATGTTAGGACTAACTTGTCAACAATGATATTATTTCTTTTTTATTAATTAGGGTTTGAATTGTCTCTTATGATTGCTTTTGTTAGAAGTACCCTTCACCGTGATATTTTTCCTTCTGTGTAGTTAACTTGACTCCTAGCTTGATGGAATATAGCCTTGATCGTATATTATCAGTAGCAGTTTAGGCCACTATTTAGCTCTTAACCTCTTCTTGTAGAATTTCATTGTTAGTTCTCCTTTATTTTCTTTTACATTGAAGTTATGGATGTCAACATCTGTTTGCTTTGTCTAGGAAAAGATCTGAACTTCTAGATAGTAAGAGAAATAACACTTTGTTTTTCTCTTCTTGCAGTGCTGACTTTGACCCGATAATTGGAGCTATAGCAAGCAATGTTGTTGCTCTAAAACCATCTGAAGTTTTCTCCAACCACATTATATTTTTTTGCAAAGGTTCTACCTTTTTTACAAGTGTAGGTTCTTACATGTTTAAATAATTCTATTAAATTATAGAATAATTTTTTATTAGTTGTTCATATATTACCCTAACCCATTTTCTTTAGTATCACTTTTTTTTTCATAGGAAGTAAATCACATATAATAATGATTACGTTTGATATATGTGATGTTTTTGTTTTGTTTTTTTGGATCTGCACTAGAATTCATTTCTACTTGGCGATGATTTTGGTTTACTAGTAATGAACTCAGCCTAACCAGTGTTTGATTTGTGAAAACTTGTTTGATGATGATTGCTAGTCTGGATTATCATAGTGGTAGACGTTTGTCTGGCAATTAATGCGCATTTGCCATTCTTTCCGAATTACGGAGGTGATGTATTTGTGAAGTATTGTCCTTCCACCTTGTTTGGTGTGTTATTCTGATCCTTTAGATAGTAATTGTTTTTTACTGTGGATATTCTGCAACAATATTTTCTTTACAAATACACATTTGCAGGCTTCTGGACCTATGCCTTGCTACAAAGATGGAAAACTCATTGCATTGGAGGAAGCAAACCTGATGGAATATATGTTCATGAAAAGTGTTTTGTCTGGTACGTAATTTGTTCGACAGATGTTTCAGAATTATGGGATTTCAAAGTAATTGCATATGATGATTTCTTTTCTACCTTCCTACATTCTTTGCACAGTTACATCGTTGGTTAACTCCACATCTGTTGTTTATTCTTGTGCCTTTATCAATTCTTTCTTATCATCTGGACCTTAGATGGTTTTTGGTTCTTCCATAGTGATCTTTTTTCTGTTTGGTGATTGTGTATTATATACTTAGGGCTCCCTAAGTGTATTTTTCTGGGAAAATCGTGAAAAAGTTTTGAGTTAGAACTAAAGTGAGCATCAAATATAACAGAGAAATGTGGGCTGAAAAGGTGCTGCTCTTGGTTGTTATGGTAACAACTGCCTTAAGAGCTATCATGCCACTTGTGGTGCAGTTGAGATCCCAGATTGCCGATAGGATTATGTAAGTTTCTATCATTTTTGCCCATATCTGGTTGGTTTCTTTTTGGTTGACTAGCATGATTACATGATAACAGAGAAATTTTCATGTGTTCTGTGCCCTCTCACTCTTTTGAAAAATTACCATGTGATGATGATTTTGGGAAGAATGACAACTGTACAAATCTCCAATCTATTCAGATGTGTGTACTCTTTCTCTTTGCATCATTTATAAATCTTTTCAATCTTAACAAAGATTGATGTTATCCTTTTAATTGTTATTTTAAATTGTTGTTTTCGCACCTATAATTTTATGTGCTATTGTGCTCTGAAGTGTGATTAATATTTTATTGATCTTGGGTGCAGGTCTGGCATGCTATTGGAAGGGACAGAAAATCACTTCGAAAACAATATGCGGAGGCCATTGTTACTCCTTTTGTAGCCATCCTAAGACGTTGGCGACCACTTTTGGCTGCTATTCGTGAATTCACTTCTTCAGATGGTCAAAACCTTCTCATTGTTGATGATCAAGCTTTGGCTTCTGATTTACTACTACCTCATGAGGTGCTTAGCTCACTATTTGCTGCCTTGAATTCTCACATATAAAAGCTTAAACTTCGGTATATTTGATACTTTGGTAGCAGTAATGTTTTTTTATTCCTTTTTATCGCTATGCCTTTGTAAAACAAAAAAAATTAAATTATTAGTGTTTCACATTGTTGCTAGATAGTTTGAACCTAGTTTGTTTACATTTGATACTTTGGTAGCAGTAATGTTTTATTCCTTTTTATCGCTATGCCTTTGTAAAACAAAAAAATTAAATTATTAGTGTGCCCTAGGATTAGTCAACCTCATTCGTGTTACTTCTTTTATCTTGTTGGCAAATTCTATTTGTTTGACTTTTTATACTCTAACACCAATGAACTTTTTATGGTACTGCTTCTAGTGGACCTTCTTTCCATATATGTACATCATCTTTTAATAATTTTATTCAACAAATTGACCTGCTTCATGTTGCTCCAAGTTATCCTTTGTCACCAGAAGTTGAACAATGAAAACAATCTTTATCGAGGCAAGAGTCCTTGTGTTGTTAGTGCTCTTTTCTCACTGTTTGTCTTGGTGAAAAAAAATTGATTCTGATTTGAACTTAGAACAGGTTGATTAAAAGCCTAATGGAATTAAGTATGATTTTTCATTGATATTTCACCTAAATTGATTAGTTTGGTCCTGCATGATCTGTTTCTTGAGATGATCGGTTTCTTTTTTGTTACACTAAATTCATGGTCGGAGATGTTGGCTATGTTAGTTGATCTGATAGGACAACTCTTTTATCCCATTAGTTGAATAGGTGGACAAGATGTTGCCACCATTACTTTTGTTAAGGGTTCCCTTGTTTGAACATGCCAATTGTAAAGTTACATGGAGACATTTATTTGGCCTTAAATTAATCATTTACACTGCAAGTAGATTTACTAAACAAGTTCCTCCAGTAGATTTCTTTTTTGGATTATTTTTTAAACATTGGTTAAATTAACTTATTTATATCATTAAAGACAACTATTTCAATGATATCACCTAGTTGGCTGCTGCTTTTGTATCACCTCCTGCTGCGGGACTAGCAATGGTTGCTGCTGGTGTTTCTGGAGGAGAAGTTGTGTCGCCTGTAAAAAATGTTCCACTTAAACGTGATAATCCTTGCTTGAGTGCAAAACAACTAGACTTCAAACTTTTCAAGCTTTCAAAAGCCTCCTGATCCAACAAACAAGTTTGTATCTGCTCCAAAGGACAAAGCAGCAGGCTTTAGCTGTTGCACGTGATCTTGAACGGCTGTGGCAATGGCAACCTCAGCACGGAGAAGTGCAAGTGATGCTGAGCGTGCAAAGAGAAGGAATATTTCAGAAAAAATGCATTCAGTCAGTTGATTCAATAACAGTTTCTGGGAGGGACTTCTCTGCTCTCTCCTATAAATATGTGGCAATTCTTGTAGGTATTTTTGCTTTAGCAAGGTACATACAAAGGGGTGAGGTAAGATTGCATTGCTTACTTTCACAATCTCTGTCATATCTGCATTTTATATAAATTCTTGGACTTGCAGATGGATAGGAGACTACAAGTTGATATATTAGACAAGCATCAACTGTGAATTGGAAATCATGCTTGAAGAAAACTTCTTAATCACCTTGTAGAGATGGGTAGATTCTATGGACCTTTTGGAGACATCTGCTCTTTCAATAGAAGAATGTAAACACATATGTAGCTTTTTTGGAAGTTAGACTCTACAGAGTTCTTCTCAGATGAGAGATGATTTTTAAAAAGGAAATACAAGGGTTCTGATCATCTTGGTGCAGTTGCAGATTATGAAGTTACAGCATAGACAAAGTGAAGAATTAGATATGCATAACGAAAGTGATCAAGATGCTTCAATGAAAGAAAGCTTTCCTTCCACTGCTTCAGAGCTAATAGCGGAGACAATATCATTAGAAGAAAGAACAAAAGAGGATGATAATGAATTTAGTGACACCAACAGCAACAGTCAACAGAAGCAATCTTTGGTTGCTGATAATGGTTCAACAGATTGAAGAAACTCTGGGGGTTCTAATGATCATAGTTTGGTTCAGTCTACATTTGTTGATTCACCTTGTTATGTGTACCTAGTGGTTTTGATGAACGAATAATTACAGAACTTCCATTGCTTAAGGTCCGGCCACTACAAGTTTTAGGAGGAAACTTCAAGGTATATTAAACTTGGCTTATGCTATGATCTTATCTGCTTTACCAAGCGTTGAAAACAAAATAAGCATAGTAGGAAGTTCTAATATTGAATTGCTTTTTCTCATTCTAACTTGTCGTCCAATTCTTATACTCGTCAATGCTGATATCAAGGTAGGCAGTCCAATTGAACAATCTGTTTCTAACTTTTTATATTCATCCAAGTCACTTTAAGCCTACCACTCATGTTGTTTCTTATATAGGGATCCAGTGTTTGGGTGATTACAAGAAGCCCTTGAAAGAATCCACATGAAATGTTTTAGATTCGTGGGTCTTTTATTTCATCTTGATAAAATGATTGCTTTGGATCTATAGCAATCTCCTTTGGTTTCTCCCCTTATTGGTTGGTAATATATTTATCTAATGCATTTTTTTTTCTAAATTCAGTATATTACAGTTGGTTGATGTAAAATTGTTAAGCACCATGTTTTTCTTTTACTCTTGGTCCGTAAAATTTGGTTTCTATTTGAACATTTGATGTTAAATTGATTCATGATGTCAACATATTCTATTCTTGCAGATATATCTTCTGCTTTTTGATTGTGAAGTAAATGTGATATCATTTGAAATGCATTGTGTGGTGTATTGAAGGTCAGAAAATGATCATTGTATTTTTAGAGTTATTGTGTTTTCAGAAACTGATCCAGGTGTGGGAGTGCATGAAGGGACATATATGCTCTAATCTTTTTACCATGAACAGTTGAAGATTTAATTGATCTTAATTCAATCAGGGATATTCCTTTTACAGTGCAGCAAGAGTATGATATACTTTTAACTAAGACAAAATGGGAGTAATGGTTTAACTATTACTTATAAAGAAATCCGCTTGTCCTTTTAATTTAGTCATTGAATTAATTTTTCTCTTTTGAGATTTTGTGGATTGTTTTCAATTTGACTTTTGTGTATGTATTTCTCATATATTTTTGTTGCAATTTGACTGGTACATTTTTGTTTTATAAATTCAGCTAAGTCTTGTGAACGAGCTTTACTTGGATTTGTGCCTTTGTGAAAAGCTTGGTAGATTGTTTCAACCATAAGTAATCAAAACATTTAATTCTCAAATCTAATAGACATGCTTGTTTGATGTTGTTATCTTTTTGTATGTATTCCATCTATGTCATTCAAATGCTGCCATGCTTTAGGTTTCTCTTTCTGATCAAGAAGCAGCAGTACGTGAAGTTGCAGAATGTGCTGCTCGAGCAATGAAGTCACGTCTTACTGGTAATGGAGTGAAGCTTTTTGTCCCTTGCACTTCTTAAAGTGCTTTTTCGTATGTTTTTGTCCTAGCTGAAGCATCCTCTCTTTTTGTGATCTACATCATTAACATATAGTTATCGCCTACTCTTTTATTTTTCAGAATGAAATCATGGGTATAGATTAATATGTGATTGTTGTTGATTTGTTTTGTTTTGTTTTTTTGTGATTTCACTTTAAGGTCAGCTAGTTGACTTGGTTCTAATATCCTCGAGGTCTTGAAGATAAAGCTTGGTGTGAACCAAGCAAAGTAGTGTGCAGCATCTAGGTGCTATGGCATACTGTGCACCTAAGCAACATTCTCAGTGCCTCCCAACGATTGTTTCCAAACTAACAGAGGTTCTTTACTTGGAAACACAATTGTTAGAGGTCATGAATCCTCTTTGGTTTGTGAAATTTCTTTTAAAGCATCAACTACTAAAATTGATTCCAGATACTGACTTTTACACACCCCCAAAGTACGTGATGCTGCCAAATTGCTCATCAGCAGGTAACAATGTTTCTCCATATCTTTGTTCCCTAAAATTGTGTTTTACACGATTTTTTTAATTAGGTTGGCAGCGTGATTAAAAATTCAGAAATATCTACTCTTGTTCCTGTTGATGCATCTATCCTATTGAGTACACAAAGCATTCTCCGGACATTCTTCTTCATGTAGGCTAAAAGTTTTGCTTGTTTAATTGTCTTAAACGTTAGCTGCTTTGCTAGCCACTTTCATCAACTCAGTTGATGCACCATCCTTGGCATTATTGGTACCTATTGTTCATAGAGGCTTAAGGGAGAGAAATGCTGAGACAAAGAAAAAAGCTCTCAGATGGCAGGAAACATGTGCTCCATGAACCTAAGGACATGATACTTCTGCCTGAAATTAGTTTGTTGACTTGCCTAGTTATTAGGTTTAATGTTGGATACTACATAAGTGAGTTAATTATTTATTTTTTATTCCAAATTGAATCATATTGCTCTTTACTTTCCTTCATGTTGTTAATTCTGAAAAAAAAATGTAATGGGATTTGGTTGAAAAATAGTTCTATCCTATCAAGGAACCTTTTATCATCCATTGATTGATATGGGGATCTAACTAACAAGGAACATGCATGTGCTAATTTCAATGATAGTTTTCTCCTGATCAACAAGCAAAATAAACACAAACGAAACAATTTTTTGTCAGCTATCTTATAAATGAATCAATTAAGTTCACTCTTCCTATTTTGATTAAGCTTTGATCACTAATTGCAGGTTTAGTTAGTCCTTGTTGCTCCTTTTAAAATGGATCATCCATTAATTGATTTTTGAATACGTTCAATCAATCATCTGTTTAAATGGCCTAACAAATGTATACACACGATGCTTAGTGGATACATTCCAAATTTATCATATTTTCTTCTATTGATTGTGACTGAGAACTAGTGGTGCTATCTTAATTTTAGCAAGGAGCTTAATTGATTTTCCAATTAAGAGCATGGTTAGTGGCTTGCATGGATTAATAGTCTTAGTGAGAATTCATGCAATCAAATGGTATTGGTTAGTATTAATTGCACTGTTTACTATTGTATGTAGTTTGAACACGTTTATGTCTTACTTCTGTCATTTACTTATAAGAGGAGAATATTTAGTTCCATAGGAGATTTGAATTAGCTGACTCCGCCTATCTTGATTGTTGTTGTATAGGAGATATAAATTATATATCCATATTGGTTGAAGTATAGGAGTCTTTGCCTACTAATCTTAAAGCATCCCTTTTGCGGGATTGAATTTCTTATCTTATTAAACTTTTAAGTTATTCTCTAGCACGTTTTATGATCTTATTAATATTCCCAGCGAGAGTGGTTTTCTCATCTTATTAATGTTCCTGGGCTTAATTTTTTTTTGATTGTCTGCACATTTATATCCCCGAGCGGGATTAGTTTTCTCTCCTAGTGGATTGGGTTCTCTGATCTTACTAATATCCCTCTGAAACATTAGTTTTTCAGATCTTATTGGTTTTGTACGCTTACTAGCTCCAGGTGGGATTGGTTTTCATATCTTATTGGTATTCACAATATTATAGCCAGCAGATTGGTCTTCTGCTTTTCTCGGTTTTCTTATTGGTCAGCCTAGGACATTATTGAACTTTATGGTATACTTGGTTTACTGGTTATCACCTCCCTACTAAGGGATCGAACTCCTTTCAACATTATTGGACTTCTGGTATTCCTGACTTATTCTTATTTACTATTAGACGTGACTAGTCTCCTGGTCTAAACGATATTCTCAATATTTTACTCGAAGGATTGGTCTTCTGTTTTTCTCGGTATTCGTATTGATGTGACTTATGGTACTCTTGGTTTTCTGGTTATCATACTCCCGACTAAGAGATTGAACTGCTTTTCCAGTACATTATTTGGTATTCTTGGCTTATTGGTATTCCTATTTACTATCCTCGAACGGGACATTATTGGACTTCTACCGAGCACTCGATCAAGGTTTCTGATTATCATCCTCCCAACCAAGAGATCGAACTTGTCTCCCTGGTTGTGACATTATTGGACTTCCGGTATTCTTATTATGATCTCCCGAGCACTCTGTATTGATATCTTGATGTATTCTTTTGGAATTTTGAAGGTAAGAAATGTTGGTTGGGTAACAATATTTGAATTTGAATTTCAAATTGTTTAGTATTAGCTAATTTAATTCATTTGCTTTAGTTGTTATCTACATGCAATAAGGATTGTTGTGGTATTTAAATGATTATTTCTGGTATTCCTGGCTTTTTGGTATTCTATTTACTATCGAGCGTGACTCATCTCCTTTGTCTTATTGGTATTCTCAATATTTTACTCGGAGGATTGGTCTTCTGTTTTTCTCGGTATTCGTATTGATCTGACTTATGGTACTCTTGGTGTTCTGGTTATCATCCTCCCGACTAAGAGATTGAACTGCTTTTCCAGTACATTATTTGGAATTCTTGGCATATTGGTATTCCTATTTACTATCCTCGAACGGGACATTATTGGACTTCTACTGTGCACTTGATCAAGGTTTCTGATTATCATCCTCCCAACCAAGGGATCGAACTTGTCTCCCTGGTTGTGGCATTATTGGACTTCCGGTATTCTTATTATGACGTCCCGAGCACTCTGTATTGAGATCTCGATGTATTCTTTTGGAATTTTGAAGGTAAGAAATGTTGGTTTGGAAACAATATTTGAATTTGAATTTCAAATTGTTTAGTATTAGCTAATTTCCTCTATTTGCTTTAGTTGTTATCTACATGCAATAAGGATTGTTGTATTTAAATGGTTATTTCTGGTATTCTCATCTTATTAATGTTCCTGGGCTTAATTTTTTATTTGATTGTCTGCACATTTATATCTCCGAGCGGGATTAGTTTTCTCTCCTAGTGGATTGGGTTCTCTGATCTTACTAATATCCCTCTGAAACATTAGTTTTTCAGATCTTATTGGTTTTGTACGCTTACTAGCTCCAGGTGGGATTGGTTTTCATATCTTATTGGTATTCTCAATATTATAGCCAGCAGATTGGTCTTCTGCTTTTCTCGGTTTTCTTATTGGTCAGCCTAGGACATTATTGAACTTTATGGTATACTTGGTTTACTGGTTATCACCTCCCTAGTAAGGGATCGAACTCCTTTCAACATTATTGGACTTCTGGTATTCCTGGCTTATTCTTATTTACTATTGGACGTGACTCGTCTCCTGGTATTATCGATATTCTCAATATTTTACTCGGAGGATTGGTCTTCTGTTTTTCTCGGTATTCGTATTGATCTGACTTATGGTACTCTTGGTTTTCTGGTTATCATCCTCCCGACTAAGAGATTGAACTGCTTTTCCAGTACATTATTTGGTATTCTTGGCTTATTGGTATTCCTATTTACTATCCTCGAACGGGACATTATTGGACTTCTACCGAGCACTCGATCAAGGTTTCTGATTATCATCCTCTCAACCAAGGGATCGAACTTGTCTCCCTGGTTGTGACATTATTGGACTTCCGGTATTCTTATTATGATCTCCCGAGCACTCTGTATTGAGATCTCGATGTATTCTTTTGGAATTTTGAAGGTAAGAAATGTTGGTTTGGAAACAATATTTGAATTTGAATTTCAAATTGTTTAGTATTAGCTAATTTCCTCCATTTGCTTTTTAGTTGTTATCTACATGCAATAAGGATTGTTGTATTTAAATGGTTATTTCTGGTATTCCTGGCTTTTTGGTATTCTATTTACTATCGAGCGTGACTTATCTCCTTGGTTTTATAGGTATTCTCAATATTTTACTCGGAGGATTGGTCTTCTGTTTTTCTCGGTATTCGTATTGATCTGACTTATGGTGCTCTTGGTCTTCTGGTTATCATCCTCCCGACTAAGAGATTGAACTGCTTTCCCAGTACATTATTTGGTATTCTTGGCTTATTGGTATTCTATTTGCTATCCTCGAACGGGACATTATTGGACTTCTACTGTGCACTTGATCAAGGTTTCTGATTATCATCCTCCCAACCAAGGGATCGAACTTGTCTCCCTGGTTGTGACATTATTGGGCTTCCGGTATTCTTATTGTGATCTCCCGATCAATCTGTATTGAGATCTCGATGTATCCTTTTGGAATTTTGAAGGTAAGAAATGTTGGTTGGGAAACAATATTTGAATTTGAATTTCAAATTGTTTAGTATTAGCTAATTTAATTCATTTGCTTTAGTTGTTATCTACATGCAATAAGGATTGTTGTGGTATTTAAATGATTATTTCTGGTATTACGGACTTTTTGTTATTCTATTTACTATCGAGCGTGACTCATCTCCTTGGTTTTATTGGTATTCTCAATATATATCTAGCGGATTGATCTTCTGCTTTTCTCGATATTCTTATTGATTTGCCTTGTCGGGATATTATTGGACTTATGGTATTCTTGGTTTTCTTGTTGTTATCCTCCCAATCAAGAGATAAGACATTATTGGACTTCTGGTATTTCTGACTTATCTTCGGACGCCTCGTAGTTTTATCGGTATTCTTAATATTATGAGATCTTGGGTGAGTTTGTTGCTGATAGGAGATAACATTTTGTTTTGGAAGAGTTGGCTTGTCAACACTTCAACCACATAATTAGTTTTTAACGCTTCCATTCTTGTATGTCAGTGTTTTATCTTTTTTTTGCTATGTTCGTAGATCTATTCATTAGTTTTTTTTTTAAAAGTTATTGGTTTTTTGATCTTTTTGGTATTCTCAATATTATACCCAGCGGATTGGTCTTCTGCTTTTCTCGGTATTCTTATTTATCTGCCACGACATTATTGAACTTTATGGTATTGTTTGTTTTCTAGTTATCGTCCTCCCAACCAATGGATCGAACTCTTTTCCTCCGGGACATTATTGTATGTCTCTGGTTTTCTGGTATTTTGACTTATCAGTATTCTCAATATTGCACCTCGAGGATTGGTTTTCTGCTTTTTTCGGTATTCTTATTGATCTGCCAAGTCGGAACATTATTAGACTTCTGGTATTCCTGACCAAGTGTCTCTGGTATTCTTGATTTTCGGGTTCTCATCCTCTCGACCAAGTGATCAAACTCCTTTCCCAGTGCGAACATTATTGGACTTTTGGTATTCTTGGCTTATTGGTGTTCCTATTTACTATCGGGTGTGACTCGTCTCCCCTGGTTTTATTGGTATTCTCAATATTATATTTGGCGGATTGGTCTTATGCTTTTCTCGGTATTCTTATTGATCTGTCCAGGGACATTATTGGACTCATAGTATTCTTGGTTTTCTGGTTGTCATTCTCCCAACCAAGAGATCTAACTCTTTTCCCAAGTCAGGACATTGTTGGACTTGGTATTCTTGACTTATTGGCATTCTCAATATTATGAGATCTTGGGTGAGTTTGCTACTGATAGGAGATAACATTTTCTTTTAGAAGAGTTGACTTGTCAACACTTAAACCACATAATGAGTTTTTGACTCTTCCATTCTTATATGTCAGTATTTTATCATTTTTGCCATGTTCGCAAATCTGTTCATTTGTTTTTTTTAAGTTATTTAATTCTTCAGTTCAAAACATTTGTTCTATCCATCTGGTCCTGAAGTATAGAGATTGAGGCAATGCCATTTTGAGATGGTGACATCTCTTGTTCAATCCCGTAGGAAGTTTTTTCCTAGAAGTGCTTTTGAGCTGATTTGGTCAGAGTAAAAATAAGCATTAACTTTTTTTTTTTTAACCTATGAGTTATGAAATTGAGAAAGTCATTGATGCTTTTGAGTTGTGAAATAAGATGTTTGATTAAAGTCATAGACACGAAAGGGAAACACCAACAGTTGTTTGACTTATTTAAAGAGTTGAGACATGCTGTCATATATGTGAACAAATTTTTGTTCAAACTGACACTTGATGTAAATTTTTTTTTTGCCTAGATTAGAACTTCCTTTCTTTTGCTGCTAACTCATTCTTCACAAGCAGAAGTCTTTCTACTTTAATCCTTTCGTAGTTAACTCTATCTTATTGATACATAGTATCACTGCAGGTATATCTCTTGAGGTCAAGGAGTTTCAGCACAAGAGCACTTTGAGCCCTTGGCAAATCATCTAAAACTGTATTGTCACATATTATTCTAATTTCTGAGTTTTATTTTCTAATTTTTATGTTTTACCATTCTATTGTTGATAAATTCTTTGATTTTCTAGATACATCCTTCATGGAGGTCGATGGACTTACTCCTTGGAATAGTTTTTTTGATACTTAGTAATTCATTCTAACTTGAGCAACTGTTCATATAAATGAAGAAACTTATATCATATTGCCTTCTAGAAACATTTAACTCTAATCAAAAGTGTTTCTGCTCAATAATTAAGGCCAAAGTAAATCCCTATATACATTTGAATGCTGCAGTTAAATAAATTCTATTCACTTTGATTGTTTAGGTGAAAGATAGGCACAATGGCAACATCTTATTGGATGAAGAAGGGCACATTATTCACATTGATTTTGGCCGTGTAAATTTTGAGAGTGCACCATTTAAATTATCTCGCAAGCTTCTTGAGGTGAGATTATTGGAGTTATGTTCAGAATCTACTTACATCATTTTTTTATAGTGTTTCACAATGTCCCTTTGATGCCAGGTGATGGATTCTGATACAGAAGGAAGTCCTAGTGAGTTCTTTGGCTATTTTAAGGTGATAAGCATTGCTTTTTTGTTGATGGTGGCCTCTACAACAACTGTAGTCGTCATTTACTCTCATCCATGCTCGTTGCAGGAGGTTCTCTAACTTGCCGTAAGCATGATGAGCGTATAATTCTTGTGGCGATGTTGCAGGTCACATGGAGAGGTTTCTTTATTGTATCCTAGTTTGGTTTGAGATGTTTCTTTCACATAAGGTTTCTTTAATTTAAGGATCTTTTTTTGGTGCTCCTCTGTTTCTTCTCTCAAACTTATGTTTTTGCATATGCTGCTTTCTCATGTAAGAAGACTCCATATTTGTGTTGTTGCTTTGTTCAAGTAAGGAGAGCATTTCTTATCGAATGAAGTAGTTTCTTTGACATTTACAATGTTAGGATTTGATTAATTTCTTTGACAGTTACATTGTTAGGATTTGATTAGTTCTAATATTTTAACTTGTCCTTATATCTGTCAGATCTTTTTTGCTAATATGAACTATGAAATTTTCTTTAGATTCTAGTGGGTTGTTTCGCAATTTCTTCATGAACTGCCAAAGTTCTATTGACGTGGATTTATGTAACTGATTTAGTATAGGATGCGTTGGATAGATTTATTCCCATTTCAAGTAACTTTCTGTTCTCCACATATGGGAAAAGAAAGCTTAAACTTATGCTTTATGTGTTTACAAGAGGAAAAGGCCGGCAGATTATCTCAGTTTTTGACACATTTTGTTGTTGCCGGCATGCGGACCATTATTCTTTCAGTAGGATTTGTATTTGGAAGACTAAAAATATTGCCTTAGATTTCAATGAGAAATCATTTATATTGCAATGACAAATTCCATATTGCTAAATCCAAGTGGTTGAAATTGCAATTTAATTTAACTATTTGACGGTGTCCCTCAAATAGCTAGGTAACTCTATGTTGGCAATATTTTAATTGAGATGAAAATATATGCTAGAATCACGATAATTAAAAGGAGTTTTATGCATATGATTTATTTTCCTAGTAGAATCAAATTTCTCTTTGTTTGTCAAGCTATATAAGCCCAACTCTTCAGGCTGGCTTCATAGATCTTATTTGTCAATTGAACAAGATTCAAGGCTATCACCAAAGACATTAAAATTAAGTCACTCTTTAGTGGGATTGCTAATGTTGTATTGATTTGAAATGTTACTAGAACACTAATTTGTAACTGCGCTCGTCATAAAATTTTGATTCATGATTTGAGTTTTCTACATCTCTATAAATATCTACTAGTTGAGAATAAATTGTCCAAGTTTTATGTTTCAACTAGACAAAAACATTCCTTTGTTGTGGAAACAGCCAGGCCAAGTTCACCAACTAACAAGTACACAAGGAATGGAAGTTTTTAGTGAGTCTGAGGTAACATGATGTGTATCAAAGATCTTATTTCTTATAGGCATAAGAGAGAGATTCATACTAAGAGGATCCCTTGATTTAGGGGAGGAACTTGAACAATTCTAACTTTGAGGAAGATATTTACAGAAGAGGTCTAATTGTTATGTTAGTTTTATAGCAAATATTGCTGGATTTTAACTGTTTAATTGATGGTCAAACAGCAATGTGTCTTCTTGCTGCTTTCCTTGATCAGTTGCAGCTTGTATGTGTGGCGAACAAGGCAATATGATTATTATTACGAGAGGGTGCTTAATGGAATCTTATGAGGTGACGGGTCAAAGTATTACAATTTACAGTTTTTCTTCTCTCCATTTTCTTGTGCAATGAAAGCTCACGAACATGCCAAACAAAGCATTTTGTTTGTGTGTGTTAGTAGGGAAGATGAAGGTGGTCTAACTACTATCTGTGACTCCATTGAAATTTGTGATTACTCTAGAAGAAAACATCAAGCCTTTGTTGTAAAGAGAATCTGATGCTTCGCATAACCCACATCAACCACTGTTAGAAGAAGACTTCAAGCCTTTGTTGTAAAGAGAATCTGATGCTTCGCATAACCCACATCAACCACTGTTGGATTCTTAATCAAAGCACCATTCTTGCTTTCTCTGCTAAAGCTGCTTCATGATACACAATTGTGTCATAATTTACTATTGAATTGCCAATATATTTCCAGGTGTCTCCTAGTACTGATCAACATTGACTAGGGGTGTCAATTCGGGTGGGTCGGGTCGGGTTGGGAAATTTTTTTTTTTTTAACTCCGAACCCGAACCCGACCCGTACCCGATTTCAACCCGAAACCCCCAAACCCGAACCCGAAGCCGACCAACCCGACCCGACCCGACCCTAATAACCCGAAAAAACCGATTTAAAACGTCTTTTTTCGCCATTTTCCCTATAATTCTTCACTTTTATCTCATACTTCATCATTATCATACTATATTGATATTAATATACATAAAAATATTTTAATTTTCAAAATAAAATTTGATTTAACCTCAAAAAATCCATAAAATATTAAGTTTGGGTAAACCCGAACCCGACCCGATCCCGACCCGAACCCAACCCGAAATATTTCAACCCGAAACCCCCCAACCCGAACCCGACCCGAACCCGAAAATTTTCAACCCGAACCCGATTTTTTTCGGGTCGATTCGGGTTGGGTCGTCGGGTCGTGTTGATTTTTGACACCCCTAGCATTGAGGGACATAGCAAACTATGATGCTAAGCTGTTGAGGTCTTCCTTGGGAAGAAAGCAGGTTTGCACATATTTTACTTCACGTTATAATATATGTTATTTTTGTCCTGATAAATAGACTCTTTCATATTCATCTTGATAAATAGATGTAAACTATGATCCTGCTAATTTCCCCAGAATAGAAATGTCATCTTGTCCTTTCTCAAAATGCATGCGAACATAACAGTGAATCATCAACTCCTGAACTGTAATTAGAGTTTCCTTTGATGATATTGTTGGTGCCCCGGTTAGTTTTGATGTGATCCACCAAGTTAGTTGGGTCCTGTTGTTGTTTTAATCCCTCTGCTAAGTGTGCAGGAACTTAGGTACGGAGGAAGTCGAGCGTAAGACGCAGTAGACGAGAAGGATTACGCGGGAAAGCGAGCCGACGGGCTCGGTGCAATCCGAGGGACGCGGAAGCTGTGGAAGAGTACGCCGGTGGAGCGAGAAGGACGTGCGCGACGTCCGAGGGACGAGAAGCCGGGAGGAAGCACGCTCGAGGGGCGAAAGACCGGAGTCGGGTTCGGGTGAGCCTAACTCTGGTTGGTCAGAAATCACCCAGAAAATCTACCTCATAAAATCAACTAACCAAGTCAACATTTGACTTGGATCAAGACTGAAGTCGGACCATGTGAAGATTTAAAAACACACATAAAAAGTTTTTTATAAAACTTTTTATAAAAGTTTTTATAAAGCTTTTCACAAAAGTTTTGACTTTTAATTAGCCAATTAAAATTCGCACTCAAAGGATTGAAGTTGCAAAAGAAGGAAAGCTTCATCAAATTGTGAACGTGGCAAAGCTTTAAGCATTGGGCGGTCAAAGTTTTGGATGAAGATTAAATGAATGAGCAGTGCGATTAGTTTGGATCAAAGCTTCGATTAGTTTGGATCAAATCTGTGGACGTGGCAAGCCATTGGGCGGTTTAGTCAAAGCTTTGATATTGATAAAGTTTGCACATGCAGATTGGTCGAAGCTTATCTGATGAAGCTGCCGAAGCTCTTGTTTGAAGCGATGAAGATTATCCACTGTAGAATGAAATCCAGCCGAAAGCTTCTTCTCCTTCAACCGTGTATTAGAGGATAAAAGTTATCCTTGATCAACGCTCAAGATAAAGACTCATACAAGATCAACGATCAAGAGAAAAATCTATCGACAATCTATGGTTAGGATTTATTCTCCTAGCCTATAAATAGACTTAGAGTTTAGAAGTAGAATATCACTTTTCAATTGTAAACTCTCTCTCTTTCTCTAAGTCTCTGTGCTCTCAGTTGTAAGGCTTCTCCGCCATAAGGAGTTTTGTTTGTTGAGTGTTAACTGCCTTGGAAGCAACGATCTGTTGCAACCAAGTTTTTTTTTAGAGACGTGTGTCCTTCCACTGCTTTAATTCTAAACCGTCTATTCACCCCCTCTAGCCGGTCAACCCGATCCTACAAGTGGTATCAGAGCGGGTTCGCTTTTGAAGGACTAATCGCCTGAGAAAGCAATAAGTCGATGGCCGGCGCGCACATTCATCCACCTAAATTCGAAGGGGATTTCACCGTCTGGAAGAAAAAAATGGAGGTATTTTTTCGTACAGATTTTGATATTCTTTTATCAATAAAATATGATTTTACAGTTCCTAAAGATGCGAACGGGGATGAAAAAGAAGAAAGCTTGTGGAATAAGAAGGAGCAGTCGGAATCTGTTGCCAATGGTAAGGCTGAGTTCCACCTCCTAACAGTCTTGCCTACTCAAGAGGTAAACCGGATCGGCAACTACCACTCCGCGAAAGAATTATGGGAGAAGTTCCTAGAACTTCATGAGGGTACCTCTGAAGCCAAGTCAGCAAAGAAAGATCTCCTGCGAAATAAGCTGATAAATCTACAAATGAAGGAAGGAGAAACGGTGGCCGAACTTCATGCCAAAATAAAGGAACTAATCTCTGGACTCACTCAACTCGGCGAATCGATAAGTAATCGTGACTCTATTCGATACGCCCTTAATGCCTTCCCAAGGACCCAGGAGTGGAGCTCAATCGTCGACGCTTATTACATCTCCAAAGATTTAGAGGTAAGTACGTTAGATGAGATGTTTTCCATTTTCGAATTACACGAATCTCGGTGGGCAGGATCCGAAAAGACCAAGAATCTGGCCTTAAACACAAGGATAACGGAGAAGAAGTCAGAATCCTCAACGGACGATGAGACAACGCAAATAGTAAGTTCGTTTAAAAGTTTTTTTAAAGCTAATAAATTTTCAAAGATGCAGGGAAAGAAGAGATCTCCTAGAAAACGCACAGTACGATGCTATAACTGCAACGAAGAAGGTCATGTTAAAGACCAGTGTCCCAAGCTGAAGAACCAATCAAAGAAAAAGAAGGCATTGAAGGCCACCTGGGACGAGACCTCGTCGGACGAATCAGAAGTTCAAGAGTACGCGGGACTTGCGCTGATGGCAAGTCATCAAGAGGGGAGCAGTGTTGAAGGGGGAGCGACATCAGAAAGCGACAACGAAGAAGGAACCTCGTTTTTCGAAAGCGATCCGGTAAGTGAGGTTTGTTTTCTTCCTCATGATCAATTGTATGCTGGTGTTAAAGCCCTGCTCAAATCTAATTGCAGATTAGAAAAAGAAAATTCTAAATTAAAAAATGAAAATATTGATTTGAAAAATTTAGTTGAGAAATTAGAATGTGATATTGTCTGTTTGCGACACAAGAAAAATAGCTATCCTGAAAAGTTGAATTGGTATTTTAAAAACCATAAGGGGCAATTTAAAAAGGTGTCAAAGAATTACATTCCATCCAAATTTTTAGTTAATCCTGTTGATAGAAATTTATTTTGGATACCAAAATCAATTTTGAATTAGTTTTCTATTATTGCATAATTTTTCTTGTTAAATTAGAAATAGATTAATACATTTTATGATTAAGTCTCTTTTGAAAATTTTTTTTTCACCTAAACTTTCTTACAAAATTTAATTTCTATTTTTCCTTGATACAAGAGTATCTTATTTGCTTACTGTGAAATTTTGGAAATTTTTTTCGATAAATTTAGAATTTTGATTATTTTTCATTTGAAAAATAAACTTTTAATTTTAAAAATAGATAATTATTTTATTCTGCAAGATACGATTTTTTGAGATCTACACATAGTCGATTAAACTTGGTAAATTTTTTTTAAAATTTTTATGAGATTTTTTTAATTTTAAAAATATATCTTTGAATTTTTCTCTAACACTATATGATTTATTTTTGAACATACAAAATAGATTTTAATTTGGAAATTTTTTTGTAAAAAGCAATAATTTTATCTTCCACCTGTATAAAACTTTTCAAAATTTTCTTTTAATTGAAATTCATATTTTTAATATTTGGAAATTTTTTATTCAAAAATTAAATTTCGGTGATATGCACTTAATATATTCACGACAAAAAAAAAAATATTTTACATTTTTCTAAATTCTAATCATATCTCTTTACTTTCCCTATTTTTTTGTGCCCCATTTTTTGCTGTGATCAAAGGGGGAGAGTAGCTTAAGTTCAGGGGGAGATTGTGGTTATTGATTGCTGTATTTTTTCCTATGCTTAACTGATTAATTTAGTTTTATTGTTTACCTTATTTTTTTGGTTTAACCCTAACTGAACTTGGGTTGATGCACATCAAAAAGGGGGAGATTGTTGGTGCCCCGGTTAGTTTTGATGTGATCCACCAAGTTAGTTGGGTCCTGTTGTTGTTTTAATCCCTCTGCTAAGTGTGCAGGAACTTAGGTACGGAGGAAGTCAAGCATAAGACGCAGTGGACGAGAAGGATTGCGCGGGAAAGCGAGCCGACGGGCTCGGTGCAATCCGAGGGACGCGGAAGCTGTGGAAGAGTACGCCGGTGGAGCGAGAAGGACGTGCGCGACGTCCGAGGGACGAGAAGCCGGGAGGAAGCACGCTCGAGGGGCGAAAGACCGGAGTCGGGTTCGGGTGAGCCTAACTCTGGTTGGTCAGAAATCACCCAGAAAATCTACCTCATAAAATCAACTAACCAAGTCAACATTTGACTTGGATCAAGACTGAAGTCGGACCATGTGAAGATTTAAAAACACACATAAAAAGTTTTTTATAAAACTTTTTATAAAAGTTTTTATAAAGCTTTTCACAAAAGTTTTGACTTTTAATTAGCCAATTAAAATTCGCACTCAAAGGATTGAAGTTGCAAAAGAAGGAAAGCTTCATCAAATTGTGAACGTGGCAAAGCTTTAAGCATTGGGCGGTCAAAGTTTTGGATGAAGATTAAATGAATGAGCAGTGCGATTAGTTTGGATCAAAGCTTCGATTAGTTTGGATCAAATCTGTGGACGTGGCAAGCCATTGGGCGGTTTAGTCAAAGCTTTGATATTGATAAAGTTTGCACATGCAGATTGGTCGAAGCTTATCTGATGAAGCTGCCGAAGCTCTTGTTTGAAGCGATGAAGATTATCCACTGTAGAATGAAATCCAGCCGAAAGCTTCTTCTCCTTCAACCGTGTATTAGAGGATAAAAGTTATCCTTGATCAACGCTCAAGATAAAGACTCATACAAGATCAACGATCAAGAGAAAAATCTATCGACAATCTATGGTTAGGATTTATTCTCCTAGCCTATAAATAGACTTAGAGTTTAGAAGTAGAATATCACTTTTCAATTGTAAACTCTCTCTCTTTCTCTAAGTCTCTGTGCTCTCAGTTGTAAGACTTCTCCGCCATAAGGAGTTTTGTTTGTTGAGTGTTAACTGCCTTGGAAGCAACGATCTGTTGCAACCAAGTTTTTTTTTAGAGACGTGTGTCCTTCCACTGCTTTAATTCTAAACCGTCTATTCACCCCCCTCTAGCCGGTCAACCCGATCCTACAATAATCTAATGATGTCTCTTCGTTGATATCCCCGTAGTCAATGTTCAATGCCCAGTAAGATACTTCATCTGCTAAGTCTCATTTCTAGTTTGCTGCTCCAACAAGTCTGTTTCTGCTTGTCAATGCATCAATGATCGACGAAGGACAGTGAACTTGCTCAATAGTGTTCTCATGCTATTTTTTCTCTTCTTGTTGGTTCTCAGTAACGACATGCTTTACCGAATTGGCACTCAGTGTTGGGATGATAAGTACAAGACTTATCCACAGATGTGTAAGTTCAATGAATCAACAGTTTCAATGATCGAATAAGTGATGCAGCAGGTTTAGGTGGATAACCATTTGGTCATCCACTTCAGCAAGGGTTTGTTATTGATTTGTTTATCATTGGAGGTACCCTTGTTGAACTTTGCATTTCCTTCTCAATTTATTATTTTTACTTTGCTGTTTTTATAGATATAACTATAACTATGCCAGTTCTAGTGGTAGTGTTGGTGGTCATGCTAGCCAAGTTAGTCCATTCAAATTGGTTAACTTATGCTACATCTGATGTCAGGTGCTTCAGAACTGATTTGATACATGAACATTCCTTCGTAGGATTGTCCTCGATTTGAAATACTAATCATTGGACATCATGCTCACAAACTTGCTGATTTTGAATAAGGGAAGTTTAACAAAGTAGTCACTTAAAGAGAGGCTCTTGAATTTTATTCTAGTCAACATGCATCGGGTTAATCCTCATTTGTCTTAGTTAGCATGAATTGAATAAATGAAATTTCACTTCATCACGAAAGAAAAAGGACAACATAATGCACGAAGCTCCTGCCAATGTGAGAGATTGACATCTCGGGGAAGGGTGTATTGTACACAATCTTGTCTTACATTGCAAGAACCTATTTCAGCGATTCGAACTCATAACCTCCAGGTCACACTAGTCGTTAGGAAACATTTCAGTAAAATAACATTTTAATCACCTATTTCCCCTTGCATGGTATAATCCCTAAATCGATAATAGTTTGTTTGAATTAAAAGGGCAACCTGGTGTGATCCTGTCGCAGAGTGAGGTGGACTCCCAAGAGTGGAGCGGACCCGAGTACTGCTGATGTTGGCTCCGATCTGCAAGGAAATGACAGTTAGTAACCCGCAGGGAAAAGTCCCCGGCAAGACCCTCCGACGGTCAAGTTAGTCTCCGAGGGAAAGGACAGTAACGAAAATAACCCTTACGCGCGTACCTGTGAAGCGAAGAGCGGAGGACCTTATATAGCTGAGGGAGCTGACAGCGTCTGCCTGCGTTTGTCGTCCTTTTGTACCTGGCAGAGACAGGAGTATGGGTATTGCCAGCTTGCAGAATGGCATCGATCGGCGCTGCCCAGTCTGACACAGGTAAGAGGTGGCATGGTGCGGAGTACCAGGGTGTGCCAGAGAAGTACAGAGTCAGCAGAATATCTGTGATTCGAGCACGAACGGTGTTAGGGAAGTACAGAGTCAGCGGGATATTCGCGATTCGAGCACGAAAGGGGTAAGACCTGCGTCGACCCCGTACCACGTCTGCCAGCATAATGTGAGAGGGCGGATGTTATTAAGAAAGGGGCAAAACCCGGGCTGGATCGCCGACCGGCCGACCTGAGCGAAATCGGGTCGTGCAATTAATATCTCAGAGTGAAGCAGGGCACTCCCCGAGTCAGGGAGCATTCGGGCATGGTTAATCCGCCCCGTCTTGGGTCGTATGATTAAGGCGCAGAGAGAATGCCGACTGGGTGCCCGCTGGGTGTGATCCAGACGACCCTAGGCTCGACAGTCGATACCTCTCAATAAGGGCTAATGTAGCATGCGCCTCGGGTGTCGGGCGGTATCGGATATTCGACACTTCTAGGTGGGGCTAGGTCAGGGTGCACCCGACTGGTCTCTCGGTCGGGTAACTTGACCAAGCGAACCTTGGTCTCCTGGCTTAACCGGCTATACTGTTCTACCCATACTCCGCGGTCTTGACCTAACCTTATGCAGTGCCAGGCTGGTCGACTGAGCTACACGCGAGATAGGCCGGGATCATAAGCATCCCCTTCGAGTCTAGTCGAAGGAGGCGCTGAGTCCGACTGACTGGACCACTAGTTTGGAGCAAGCCTGGCACCCCGAGTGGACCACTAGGTGGGATCGATCTGAGTCGCCTACCTCCCGACCGCCTAGCGGAGTGCCAACCTCGTCCCATCTACTTGTCTTATCTGTCTTTTCCCCGACTCCTACCTGGCCGATTCGAATCTCTTGTACTAACTGCTGGGGCCACGCGTTCGATGGCGCTACCAGTGTCTCGGGTGACGAAACATCCGCCGCCTGACACAACGAATGGGCGGCACGCACGTGTGACAGCCTCCGGAATTACCTAGGGTTTGATTGGACGACCCAGATTCATTCCCACCTTTTTCCGGATCACCATCGGACGATTGACATCGTCCACTCGACCCTATAAATAGGCCTCTCCCTCGCCGTTTTTACCATCGCTTTTTCACTCTTACGCCGTCCTGCTGCTCCGGCGCTCTCTGCTAGGGTTCCGACGACCTCCGACAACAACATCCTCGCGTCCTTCTTCTCTGGTGACACCTTTTTTCGCTCGGTCAGTTCCTTTCTCTTTACCACCTTATGGATTCTTCTTCTTCCCACTCGGACCCGTGGTACATTACCATGGTGTCCTACCTCCACCATCACGACCTTGACCAAATCTAATCCGACTACCACATCTCCTCCGACCATTGCCTCCGCCTACCCGACCCGACCAACCGACCCAACCGACCGACCAGAGAGTGCTCCTCTCAGCATCATAACCATCTCCGAGACCATCTTCAGGCCGGGCTTTGCTTCCCGATCCACCCATTTATTTCCTCCATCTATCGCTTCTTTCAAATCCCTCTCTCTTAGCTGGCCTCGAACGCCATCCGCCTGATCTACGACTCGATGGTTATCTTTTCCTTGTACAAGATCCCCTCCAGTCCGAGATCTTTTATTATTTCTTTTACCCTAGGAAGCAAGAGCCGGGCGACTTCTTCCAAACCCGAGCCAAAACTTCTTTCTTAGTGAAACTTCCGACCTCGAATAAGGGTTGGAAGGAGCGCTTCTTTTTCGTAAACATCACCATGGCCCAGAGTTGGCCTACCTCCTACCTCTTGGATCTCCGACCTGCCTTCTCCTCCTCTCCCCAAAAATTATTGATCCCTTCCCACCTACCAGTCGACCCTGTCTAAAATCGGGGGCTGACATTTCCACGGGGTTCACTTACTCAGCGAGGACATTTTGTACGTGTTTGGGCTCAATCAAGTGCCATTTCGTCGGCCCAGATCACTCGGTAAGATCCCTATTCTGTCACTTGTACATTTATAACTAAAACTTTATTATTTTGCAGCAACCATGATGCTAGCGGCGGCTCTAGAGAAGAAGGGTTCGGCTTGGATGATGCCGAGTTAGAATCTCGGGTCGCCGAGCAGCTGGCTTAGCAAGAAGCAACTTCGCCCGCTGATAACTAGCATTTCATGTCGTTTTATTTGCTCATTTAATTAGCATTTTTTATCCTCTCGTACGTTTAAATCATGTTTATATCATATTTTACGATTAGGATCTATTTTTGGAGCTCATTATAATTTCCTCTAAATTTTAGCATTATTTCATGATTTTTATAGGTAATTAAAGATGGACCTTGGACCAAGGCTTGGATCAAAGAAATTGAACCCAATGCTAGTGTTGAAGGCTTGGTTCAATTGAAGCATGGTCTAATTTGAAAGCTTGGTTCAATCCAATTGAAGATGGTTTATTTTCATCCAACCCAAATTGGATCCAAGAAGAGGAAGACTCTAACCCATCCAAAAGCTCATCAACATCATCCAATCCTTAAGCCCAATTACAATCCTTTATTGGATTCGGATCTAAACCACTCCTCTCATCAACCCAAAACCCAAACCCATTAAGAAACCCTCACTACATTCACCTCACGCCAGTCTCCATCAGGGGATTCACTCACGCAAGCTAGGGAAAGAGGAGGGGGGGCTGGGCCGAGCTCACGCAAGGGAGGCCTCTCCCATCTTCTCCTTCTCCTTCACTTCTTCTTCTCTCTTCTTCATTTCCTCACGCCATAGGGCAAAGGGGAGCTCCTTCTTCCATCATCCGGTAGCCTACTTCCGAGTCCCATCCGCAACCGAAGATTCATCCGAAGCTTGGGTTCATTTGTCCAATGTGTTGGGTGATTTCTTTGTAGTGTTGGGTGATTTCTTTGTAATGTTGAGTGATAATTGTTAATGTTGAGTTTATTGTTGATTGATGAATGTTGTAATGACATTAACCTCCCATGTTTGAAATTCCATATTTTAGGCTTGGATGCATATTAGGTGTTTGATGAAATTTCCCAATCAAATTTTGTTACTTTAATTGTTCCCCTTAGGCTAGTTTAAATTCTTGCAATGCATTTCTTATTGAATGGTAGTTAGTTATGTTCTTTTCTTCATTAAGAGAAATTAGGTTAGATTAAGTTTCGTTCCATGCTTAGTTTCCTTAATGCTTTCTTTTATGTATACCATGTGTTTGATGAATTTGTAGGATCGATGCACGTGAGAGGGGGGGGGGGTGAATCACGTGACTTTTAAAAAAAATCAGAGTGCTTTAAAAAGCGTGCATAGCGGAAACGAAAGAAACGAAAAACGAACACACAAACACGAACGAGTTTTACTTCGTTCGGAGCCTTCGGCGACTCCTACTCGAAGGCCCAGGTCCCTCGGACCTTTCCGTTAGGCAATCCACTAAAACTCTCTACCGGTAAACCCCGATAGAGTAGGCGAGTACAAAAGAATTGAAAGTGTGACAACCCCACACTTTCAAGTGTGGGGTCGACTCTTTTTTACCGACGTCCGGAGTAGGTCGACTCTTTCGGGGCAGCAGGACGTCGTCGGCTCGAAGTGAAGCGTTTCCGGAGCAAGGCGCGAGCGTAGAAGAACTTTGAGGCGTTGGAAGAAGTGTTGTTCGAAGCATGGGGTCGAGGGCCCTTTATATAGGGCCTGGGGGCGCCCGGGACGTCCGGGGCGCCCCCCACGTGGCCTCTGATCCGCAGGGCTCTCGGTCGCGTCTGATCCTCTGGATCCGCTTTGACCGGGGCGCCCGGAGCGCTCGGGGCGCCCGGATTGACCGGGTCAAAGTTCTATCTCCTTGGCTTCGCAGTGTTTAGGTTCGAGGTGTGCGCATGGGGGCGCCCGCAGCGCAGGGGGCGTCCGGGAGCAGCGGGGGCGCCCGGAAGCACAGGGGCGCCCGCAGCTTGTACTGTCGAGGCGCACTTTGTGATTGTGTGTTTGGTGTTCACCTTGGGGGCGCCCGGGACACTCCGGGCGCCCTGGTCAGCAGTTGCCTCACTCCTTTGAGGCACTCTGAGCTGCAGACTCACGTTCCTTCGGTCCTGCAGCCAGGGTTAGTCCAAAACACAATAACATAATAGATTATTAGATTTATACAGCCTTAGCTGTCTTGGTTCTGACTTTGGTCTCCAAAATGGAGCCCTAGGTCGAACCGACGCCTGCTGTTCCCTCGATGGGGAACGCGTCCTCACTGGTTTGCTCCTCCAGTGACTTACCTCACTTACCCTTTGTGCAGCTTTACTTGACTTCTTGATCCACCAGGACTTCCTGCCAAGGCTCAACCACCCTGGTCTTCCTGCCAAGTCTCAACCAACTTGGTCTTCAGCCAGTTGTCAGGTCCCGCGGACCCAACTGGACTTCCCGCCAGGGCTCAACCATCCTGGACTTCAGCCTGGTGTCTGGTCCTAAGTCTTTCAACCCTGCACACTTATAAAGAGGTTAAACACCAACAACCCTAACTTTAACCACTTTGTCATACATCAAAACCTGAGTTTGACCGTTAGTGCAAACTGCACCAACAGAATTGTCTCTTCCATTAGATAGATTTCAATTTTACGTTTTCTTTAGCTTAGATTCTTTTAATGTTTGTTAGTTTGATTGCTTTATGCTTTCATAGGGTTATGTCTTTCGATTTGATGCAATTATGTTAGGTTTCATTGATGCCCTATTTCTTGAATGCTTCTTTTATGTTGCTTTTCATTTTCTTGCAATTGTAGTTTAGGTTAGATTAGATCTTCTTTACTCGCATTGTCTTTCATTAATTAGGATTAGATTTCATACTTGCTTTGTCATTTCATTTCGTAGTCATAGCACTCAAATCCAAACCCCCAGTTTAATATCCCAAAATCCAAAAGCAATAACTTGGAATCCTAAGATTATTAACCTATCATTTACATTCCTTGAGAGAGACGACTCGAGTTACTCTATGCTACATAGTTTAGAGGAATTCGACATTTTAATTGTATTTGAAACCGTAACACGACTAAAACGGTTATCAAATTTGGCGCCGTTGCCGGGGAATCGTAATGGTGTTTAATAATTATACCCTTCGATTCTATTCTTATTTGCTTTATCCTTTTGTATACGGGTGCTGCCATTTTGTTTGTTTTGTGACAGGATTGTAGGTTCAAAATGTCTTCAAATGAACAGTTAGAGATCAAATTTTTGATGGAGTTAAAAGGTTTGTTTAAGCCGAAGGAGTGCCAACAAAGGACAAACGCTTATCCATCTACTTACCAGCAGCCGTGTCAACAATTTCAGCAGCAAAACCAATATTTCCAGCAGTCCCACTCAAATTTTCAACAACCAGATTATCAACTTCAGCAAGGGCAGCCACAATTTCAGCCTTTTCAAGAATTTCAGCAGCCCTATTCAGATTTTCAGCAAAGCCAACATTTCAATCAACCACCATAGCAATTTCAACCACCATTTCAGAATTTTCAGCAAGGGTACCATCCAAATTTTCAGCAAGACTTCCAACCTTTGAATCAGCCATAACAACAGTGACAGCAGAATTTCTCAGATCTTCAACAACAATTTCATTATGATCAGCAAGACTTTCAACCTGCACAGCAAGAATTTCAATTATACAACCAGAATTTTCAGAGCAATAATTTTCAGCAATAAATTTTATTACAGCAAGGGCAACAAA
Organism: Boesenbergia rotunda; assembly: GCA_024364735.1. Classification (NCBI taxonomy): domain Eukaryota; kingdom Viridiplantae; phylum Streptophyta; class Magnoliopsida; order Zingiberales; family Zingiberaceae; genus Boesenbergia; species Boesenbergia rotunda. The sequence goes on from JAGFNQ010004340.1 coordinate 111,007, forward strand.
AGAATGATTCCACTCTTTAAGACTTGAAAAGACGCATTGAACAAATAATTAGTGGAATGGAGCAAATGTGCACCCAGGGATCGAGCCAATTATCTTCTCAAGCTACTCCTCAACAGTCAGATAGGTATAACTCATTTTCGAATTCCTACGATTCTAATTGGGGAGATCAGTCATATTTCAGGTATGAGGATACACAAAGTCAATTTACTGAGCAATATCGTGCATATCAGAATCTACAGACATTCCAGGATGATCCTATGCCTTCATGGTCACATCCGGTTCAACAACAAGAATCGGAGTTTCCACTCACTTTGGAGCCACTTCTCACTCAATTCCAGCAACATCAAGAGAGGAGTCTTCAGCAGAGCACTCAGATTTGCGCTCAGATTCAGCAGCAAATTGAGAGGGATTTTTAGCAATGTAACGCTCCATTTCAGTAGCATCAGGAAGACTATGGACAGTTTCAGAGTAGGACTGATGTTTCCAGTAGAGCAACCAATTGGACATATATCCTCCACCATTAGTCAGATGCAGACTGCAGGGACCAGGATCGAATTTCAGAGAGGATATTCTAGTTCAGATGAGGCAGAGGAGGTATTAGCTACAGGGGAGGCTGAAGATTTGAAGACTGTATCTGACTCAATTTTTGTTGCAGATGATTCTATAGGTGTAGGGGATTACACTGAGCCCCAGGGACCACCTATATTGATTGAGATGCCTTCAGAGGATAGGTTTGAGAGTGTAGGGGATTGCACTGAGCCCCAGGGTCCACCCATACCTACTGGGCAGTCATTATCTATAGAGGCAGTGGAGGAGATTGATAGTAAAGCTTGTGACAGCCTTAAACTCATTTATGAAGCTCCACAGGACCTTTCTCACCTTTTATTTTGTGATGATATTGTTATTGATGGTCCTAATTTTTCTAATATGGTTGTTGCAGATATGGTTGATAAAGAATGCGTTGCAGATGAATCTATAGGTGTAGGGGATTGCACTGAGCCCCAGGGACCACCACCATTGACTGATGCATTAGAAGATTCAGAGAATCAGTATGAAAGTGTAGGGACTTGCATGGTGGAAGCAAGAACTCAAGAATCACCTGAGTTAGTTGAATGTCCACCAGAACTTGAGCTTGAGATGGAACCTGTTCTTGACCAGGAGGAAGCTATGGATACATCTACTCTTGTAGAATCTCCAGGTATTTTTCAGCACGATCAGGTAAGTATTTCTCCTTTTCCTTTGGAAAATGTCAGGGAGGTACCTACATTTGACTTCATTGTTTGTGAAACACATCTTGATACATATTATGCTGAAACTGAGTGTGAGAAATCGATAGAGGTACCTAGTGTTGAATTTGTTGAATGTGACACAATTCTTGAGACATTTTATATAAAGCCTGATTGTGAAAAATTGTTAGAGGTGCCTATTGATTTTGTTTGTTATGATGGAATTCTTGATACATCTATTGTAGAGGTTCATTGTGAAAAACTTATGGAGGTACCTAAAATTGATTTTGTTGGCTGTGATGCATTCCTTGAAACATTTTATATAGAGACTAATTGTATTTCATCTTTTTCTTATCCTGCACGTGTACGGGAGGTATTTTCTTGTCATGGTTTTGCAGGGAATCGTAGGCTTCTGGAGTGGATGCTACAATTAAATAGACTCCAACCTCCAGGAAGAATTTCCAAAAAGCATCAAGAGGGAGGAGTTGCTCTTACCTTGACTTGTAGCACTTCACCTCTTAAGTGGATTTTGTACCTGAATCGCCTTCGACCACCGGAACACACTTATGCGAAGTTGAAGTGTGGGGGAGCAGTGCACTATGACAGTGATCACGTGAGGAATGATCTCTCAACTACCCGAACCCCACCACTACCAGTATGGATGCTACTCCTAAACCAACTCCAGTCGCCAGGAATACATGGGAGTTTGTTCCTTTTCTTTCCTTTTCTTATTTTTCTTTATGTTTATACTTGCATGTTTGTTTGCTTTCATACTTTGTTTCCTCATTCTGCATTTCGTTTGGTTTTGAATAAACCTTGCTTGATTTCCAGTTATATCTCCCTACATGTTCTTTATTATGCTTTGAGAATCATAAAAGATGGTTAAGTCTGACTATTGAGTTTTGGTTTCCTTGGTATGCTTGGGGACATTAATTGCATTTAGTCATTTGTTGTGATGGACTCTATCTTGTTAGATTAAGCATGACATTTTATTGTTCATCTAGTGAGGATATTGCCATGCCTATCCTTAATCCTCTTATGTGATAGTATTTGTGATACTTGACACTCTAGAACTTGCTTTGATTCTTTTTGAAATTACAATAACATAAGTTTACATGAATATGATGGAGGCAAACTTTCTTGTGAGCTCTTAGTTTTCCCTCTACTTTGCTATTGTCACTATTGAGCATTTCACCTATTGCTTTCATGTTTCATTGTCTTTCATTTGTTAGATCTTCTCATTGTCATTATATTCTCACTGTCATATCTTTATTAGCTTATTCTTTCCTTGAGCATGCGATGAGAGCATGCGGTGATTGCGTGATGAGTTACATTTTTATTTGTCTATTATTAGCCTCTATTATTATGAGTTTTAGATGTTATCATGCTTTGTTACATTGTCTGAGGCAAGTTTTAAGTGTGGGGGGAAAACAAATATGTATGGACGAATGCTTGTGAAAAAAAATATCTCTATTGAAAAAAAAATAATAAAGAAGGAAAAAAAAAGAAGAAAAAAAAGAAAGAAAGATGAGAAATGAAAAAAAAGAAAAGAAAAAAAAATTCTCAAGCATTTGGGATTTTGTTAGTGATGAACAAGGACTATTTTCATAAAAAAATGTTGTGTATTGCATAAAGAATGTGCAAGGAGAATTTTGAGTGTTGGATGCTTGGGTGAGTTTTTATTTTGGCATATTGTTTGATTGTATACATCATGTTGATTACCCCAATGCTCTCATATTCTCTGTGATCTTTGTTATCTACCCTTCTTGTTCTTTTGGTAGCACATGGATTCATCATTATTCATTGAAAAGTCCTCTTGATTTGTGTACTTATGCTATAGTAGTGGAGAAGTAGAAAATAAGCAAGCATATGGTAGTACAATGTCATGAATGCTTTGAGAGAACTCCACTTTCATATTTGTTATTTTTGTGAGCATCAGTGCATATATCCATCTTGTGAGGTTTTTGTCATGCTTAGTTTATTCAAGTTGATTGAAATTACCATGCCTTCTGACTTATGTGAGATTTGGAACCATAAATACATTGATTCTTCAGACTTGATGATCCTAAGTACCTTTCTTTTATTATTTTTAAAGTATCGATAGGGGATGTAATGTTTGGGAGATATTTTGTTTTGTTTTAATTTTGTTTGCTTGCTCGAGACGTGCAAGAATTAAGTGTGGGGGTGTGATAACTAGCATTTCATGTCGTTTTATTTGCTTATTTAATTAGCATTTTTTATCCTCGTACGTTTAAATCATGTTTATATCATATTTTACGATTAGGATTTATTTTTGGAGCTCATTATAATTTCCTCTAAATTTTAGCATTATTTCATGATTTTTGTAGGTAATTAAAGATGGACCTTGGACCAAGGCTTGGATCAAAGAAATTGAACCCAATGCTAGTGTTGAAGGCTTGGTTCAATTGAAGCATGGTCTAATTTGAAAGCTTGGTTCAATCCAATTGAAGATGGTTTATTCCAACCCAAATTGGATCCAAGAAGAGGAAGACTCTAACCCATCCAAAAGCTCATCAACATCATCCAATCCTTAAGCCCAATTACAATCCTTTATTGGATTCGGATCTAAACCACTCCTCTCATCAACCCAAAACCCAAAACCCATTAAGAAACCCTCACTACATTCACCTCACGCCAGTCTCCATCAGGGGATTCACTCACGCAAGCTAGGGAAAGAGGAGGGGGGGCTGGGCCGAGCTCACGCAAGGGAGGCCTCTCCCATCTTCTCCCTTCTCCTTCACTTCTTCTTCTCTCTTCTTCATTTCCTCACGCCATAGGGCAAAGGGGAGCTCCTTCTTCCATCATCCGGTAGCCTACTTCCGAGTCCCATCCGCAACCGAAGATTCATCCGAAGCTTGGGTTCATTTGTCCAATGTGTTGGGTGATTTCTTTGTAGTGTTGGGTGATTTCTTTGTAATGTTGAGTGATGATTGTTAATGTTGAGTTTATTGTTGATTGATGAATGGTTGTAATGACATTAACCTCCCATGTTTGAAATTCCATATTTTAGGCTTGGATTGGTAGATGCATATTAGGTGTTTGATGAAATTTTCCAATCAAATTTTGTTACTTAAATTGTTCCCCTTAGGCTAGTTTAAATTCTTGCAATGCATTTCTTATTGAATGGTAGTTAGTTATGTTTGTTCTTTTCTTCATTAAGAGAAATTAGGTTAGATTAAGTTTCGTTCCATGCTTAGTTTCCTTAATGCTTTCTTTTATGCATACCATGTGTTTGATGAATTGTCTCTTCCATTAGATAGATTTCAATTTTACGTTTTTTTAGCTTAGATTCTTTTAATGTTTGTTAGTTTGATTGCTTTATGCTTTCTTAGGGTTATGTCTTTCGATTTGATGCAATTATGTTAGGTTTCATTGATGCCCTATTTCTTGAATGCTTCTTTTATGTTGCTTTTCATTTTCTTGCAATTGTAGTTTAGGTTAGATTAGATCTTCTTTACTCGCATTGTCTTTCATTAATTAGGATTAGATTTCATACTTGCTTTGCCATTTCATTTCGTAGTCATAGCACTCAAATCCAAACCCCTAGTTTAATATCCCAAAATCCAAAAGCAATAACTTAGAATCCTAAGATTATTAACCTATCATTATATTCCTTGAGAAGACGACTCGAGTTACTCTATGCTATATAGTTTAGAGGAGTTCGACATTTTAATTGTATTTGAAACCGTAACACGACTAAAACGGTTATCACCCGCCTCGGCTCCCAACAACGCGTCGTCTCCTTTGTGCCTGGAGGTAGCGACGACAGCCGAATTCGAACCAATAGAGGTAGAGGACAGCTTTTGGTCCTGAGGCGCTGACGAGACCGAGGCGCCGACTCGGAGCCTGCGCCTCCCGACCGCCACTTCAGCTGGGGCCTCTCCACCAGCTCCGCCCAAAGAAGAAGAAGAAGACGGCGGCCAACATTCAGCCCCGCCCCCGACTCTGACTCGGGCGGGTTCTTCCAGCGCGCCGACACTCCTAATCCAACGGGACTCCAACCCCTCGCCCGCTGAGGGTCCGAGCAACCAGCCTCTGCATCTGATCATGCCCTCCCGTGTCGACTCCGCCATGGGCCTGGAGAGGCCGACGAACAGCCGGTCGAGCAGTCCCAAGAGATCCATCTTTATGGACCCTTGGCCGACCATTTCCTTCAGGGCCTCCGAGAAGCTAACTATCGGGGCCCTAATATCCGAGCGAATGCATTTTTGTCCGAGGCTACTCAGGTATGTTTGTTTCGTATTTGTATTTTTTTCTTATGTTTCTCCTTGACTCGGTAGTGAAATATGCTTCGTTGCTTGCAGCTTTGGGGTTCTGCCTACAGCATGGCCGTCACCATGATAGCCCATTCCCGAGCTTGGTTGCGAGCGGAGCGCCAGGTGGAGCGGCTAGAGACTCGGCTTCGGTACGCTCAGCTGGTCTCCAACGAGGGGACCTTGAACGACTTGCGGGCGGAGATTATCGCCCTGCAGGATCGCCTGAGCAACTCGGAGGAGCAGCTGGAGATCGCCTGAACCCAAGTGGACTCGGCAGACACAGCAGTTGCTCAGGCACACCTCCAAGTCTCCAACTTGGAGTATACGGAGCGCAAGGCCTGGGCCCTTGAGGCTCATGCTCGGGGCGATCTCACCAAGGCCAAGGCGGAGCTCCTCGAGATGTCGTAGTCGGCCGCATCTCTGCGCTCTGATCTGGCAGCTAAGGAGCGGGAGCTATCAACCCAAGTTGAGAAGGCCGACTCCTTGGTGACCCAGCTAGCCAGTCGGGATGAAGAACTCAACGCCCGGGCTGAAGAATTCAACGCCTGAGCCGAAGAACTGAGCCAACTTCGGGGACAACAATCTGCTTGGGAGGCGGCCCAGTCGGAGGTCGAAGAATTGCGGGCATACAAGGCGGGCGAGGCGACTCGGTGGGATGCTCGGCGGGTTGAATACCTCAACTCCATGGAATTCAACCGCGAGCTATATCCCAAAGGCTACGACCCATGCTTAAGCAGCAGATGGTCAGCGCATTTGAGCAGCTAAAGCAAGGGGGGGGGCACCTTCCGCCCGACCTGCCGATTAGCACTGTTAAGCTGGCCGACCTAACCCAGCAAATGTCGGAGGAGGTTCTTCGACCCTTCAAGTGAGGGTCGGGACTTTTCTTTCCTTTTTCTTTTTTGTAGAGGCGCCTCACCTCTGTAATGAATTTAATGAAAATGTGTTTCTTCTACTTGCGTATTATCATGTGTATATGCCTTTTTATTTTCTAAGTGTTATTGGCTCGGACTGATATTCGGGGGCTCCGACTCATTCCAGTCCTCGTGAGGTTAACTCGGTTAACTCAATGGCTATCCCAGCCGAAGAACCTCAAAGTTCGTTTAAGCTAAGGCATGGGACCAGTTGTCATGCTATGCACTCGCCCATCGGCTCAAAGTGCTCTCGGCCGGATCATTTCTCATGAATGTGGGTCGCCATGCGAACACCGGAGGAACTCGAGACCCCTATAGCGTTGCTCGCTCAGTCGGTAAAAGTGTGTACACTCGGTCGGGTCGATCCTCGGAAGCGTGGGTCGTCACGCGTCCGATCAGGGAACTTAGCCGAGTGGGGGCGTGGGGGCATACCCACTTATAACTCGCTTAGAGGCGAGAGTCTGGACACTCGATCGACCTAATCCCAGGGAGAGTGGATCGCCACGCGTCCGGACCGGGAGCCGAGCCGAGGGGTGCGTGGGGGCATGCCCACTTATAACTCGCTCAGAGGCGAGAGTCTGGACATTCGGTTGGACTAATCCCAGGGAGCGTGGGTCGCTACGCGTCCAGACTGGGAGCCGAGTCGAGGGGTGCGTGGGGGCATGCCCACTTATAACTCGCTCAGAGGTGAGAGTCGGACACTCGGTCGGCCTAATCCCAGGGAGCGTGGGTCGCCACGCGTCCAGACTGGGAGCCGAGTCGAGGGGTGCGTGGGGGTATGCCCACTTATAACTCGCTCAGAGGCGAGAGTCTGGACACTCGGTCAGCTTAATCCCAGGGAGCGTGGGTCGCCACGCGTCCAGACTGGGAGCCATGCCGAGGGGTGCGTGGGGGCATGCCCACTTATAATTCGCTCAGAGGCGAGAGTCTGGACACTTGGTCGGCCTAATCCAGGGAGCGTGGGTCGCCGCCACACGTTCAGACTGGGAGCTGAGCCGAGGGGTGCGTGGCGGCATGCCCACTTATATCTCGCTCAGTGGCGAGAGTCTGGAAACTCGGTCGGCTTAATCCCAGGGAGCGTGGGTCGCCACGCGTTCGGACTGGGAGCCGAGCCGAGGGGTGTGTGGGGGCATGCCCACTTATAACTCGCTCAGAGGTGAGAGTCCCGCCTGCACATTGGCTAAGGATTTCGGCTTTTCATTACATAGTGATGAAATACAGCCGACTCGCCGAACCTCCCTATGGCTCTCTGTAAGGTTGAAGGTCAATAACACTCCTTGGTCGATCCAGCTTCCTTCCTTGCTCATTCTCCAAGTAATAAGCCTCGGTCGCCAGCTTCTGGATGACCTTGAAGGGTCCTCCCCATTGAGGTTCCAGCTTGCTCACATCACCGACCGACTTTATCTTTTTCTATACGAGGTCGCCGACCTAGAACGTTCTGGTAAAACCTTTTGGTTATACCTTTGCTTCATCCTCTGGCGGTAGGCAAACATCCGGGCGGCAGCCTTCTGTCGGATTTCTTCAACCAGGTCTAGCTTTAAACGCCTTCTTTTCGAGTTCTCTTCGTCATAAGCCTTCCGCTGGTCAGACTCACACCCTACTTCAATAGGCACCACAGCCTCGCTTCCATAGGCCAACTAGAAGGGGGTGTGGTCTCTCTGGGCGTGGTTCACTGAGCCCACAAAATGCCCGGCAACTCATCGACCCAAGTGCCACCAGCATGGTCGGGCTCAGTCTTCTAGCCTCTCAAGATTTCTCGATTGGCCACTTCCGCCTGGCCATTGCTCTGCGGATATGCTACAGATGTGAATGCTTGCTGAATGTCATACGTCGAGCACCATTCTTGTATTTTCTGACCCTAAAACTGTATTTCGTTGTCTGAGACCAGCTTATGGGGAATCCCGTATCGACACATGATGTTCTGCCATAGAAACTTGATAACAGCTTGCTCAGTGATGCGTGCCAAGGTCGCGACCTCTATCCACTTGGAAAAGTAATCCACGACCACTAACAAGAACCTCTTCTGAGCAACAGCGGTCGGGAAAGACCCCACTATGTCCATGCCCCACTGCAGGGTCGACCAATAATATCCTAAGAGCAACGCTTTTCGTGTCACGACCCAAGCTCCAACATGACTTTCACAGATCCCCATATGTATTTCTTTCAATACGTATTCAACATCTTCACCTAAGCACTTAAGTAGAGGCCGGGCGAAGACCCTTTTGTACAGTGCATCTCTAACCAAGAAGTACTGGACCGCTCGCTTTCTCAGGAGTCGGGCTTCCTCTCGATCGGCCGGGAGTGCCCCGTTCGTTAGGTAGGAGATGAGCGGTGCTTTCCAATCCGTCTCGAGCTCCAACTCGGCCTGTTGCTCTATGTGCATTACCATCAATGTCTGACTGCTTGGTTTGGGAAGCACCCAGGAGCCCATCGAGCTAGCCAACTTGGCTAACTCGTCCGCCTGTAGGTTGCTTTCTCTCGGGACCTCCTGGAACCCATCTTTCAACTTCTCGTAGACTTCCACAAAGGCTTGTAACCGGTCGCTGTTGACTTAGAACGATCGGCGTGTTGGGTGACCAACTGAGAGTCTGAGTACAACACCACCCGAGTGGCACCCACATGCTTAGCGGCCTGTACAACAATGAGGGCTTCGTACTCGGCCTCATTGTTTGTGGCTCGATACTCTAGTCAGACAGATAGATGTAGCTGTTCTCCCCTTGGAGAGACCATCAGAATGCCAATGCCACTACCCTGCCGAGCCGATGACCCATCCACGTAAACTTGCCAAGCTTCCTTAGCTTCCTCCGAGTGTAATTCACTTAGAAAATTAACTAAGGCTTGTGCTTTGATAGCTGGCCGAGCTTGATACTGGATGTCGTACTCACTCAACTCGGTGGTCCACTTGATTAGTCGCCCCGACGTCTCCGGATTTGAGACTACTCGACCCAGATTACTGTTGGTCAGGACCACGATCGGATGTGCTAGAAAATATGGTCGTGGTCGCCGAGCAGCCAATAACAGAATGTAAGCTAACTCTCGAGTGCCGTGTAGCGACACTCGACACCCTTTAATAGATGAGCAAAGAAATACACTGGTTGCTGCTCGGCCTTACCCTGTCTAACTAGCACCGTACTAATTGATTCAGCCTATACATATAGAGTTTCTCCGACCTCTGCTTAGCCAAAACTGGCAACTCTGGTAGATATGTCTTTAATTCTTTAAACGCTTTGTCGCAGTCAGCGTCCCATTGGAATTTGGTAGCTCGGTGGAGGGTCTTGAAGAAGGGTAATCCTCGCTCGGCAGATCGGGAAATGAAGCGAGACAGGGCTGTGATTCGCCCACTGAGCCTTTATGCCTCCCTGAGATTTCGTGGTGGGGGCATGTCGAGCAGGGCTTGGACCTTGCTCGGGTTGGCCTCAATCCCCCTCTCGGTGACGATAAACCCAAGGAATTTTCCACGTCGGGCTCGAAAGAGACACTTGGTCGGGTTCAACTTTAGTCCATACGGCTCTGCAAGGTATGACATGTCTCCTCCACATCTGACACCAGGTCGGCCGCTCGGTTTGACTTGCAATGTTCCGACCGATCTGCAACCGGAAGACCTTGTTCATCATTCGCTGGTAGGTGACTCCGACATTCTTCAGCCTAAACGGCATGACTGTGTAGCAATATGTGCCATTTGCCGTGATAATGCTGACCTTCTCTTGATCCTCGACTGCCAAAGGTAGCTGGTGATAACCCTGGTACGCGTCCAACATGGAGATGAGCTCGCTTCGGCGGTCGAGTTGACCATCTGGTGGAACGGCAAAGGATAACAATCCTTTGGACAGGCTCGGTTGAGATCTCGAAAGTCAATGCAGACACTCCACTTGTCGCGCTTAGCCACCAGGACCACGTTGGCTAGCCAGGCCGGAAATTGGACTTCTCGTATGCGTCCGACCTCCAACAATTTCTCGATTTCAGTTCGGGTGACTTTTGTTCTACTCCGTGTTGAAATCTCTCTTCCTCTGCTTGACCAGCCTGGCGTTGGGATATACGTGCAGGTGGTGCTCGACCACCTCCGGTCGGACACCCTGCAGTTCCCTCACCGACCAGGCGAACACATCTTGGTTCTTTGTCAAGCACTCCAGCAGTGGCTCCTTCAGCTCACTCGGTAGACCCGCGGCTATCTTGACTCGGGACTCCGCCAGGTCGAGGAGCAGCTGAATTTCCTCCTTGTCCTCGTGGAGCTCGGCCCAAGGAGAGGATTGCACTATATTGCAACTACTGGACGTGCGCTGATTCTCAGTCCGGACATCGTCCATGTAGCATTGGCAGACCACCCTTTGAGATATCCCTTAACCTCCCCGACCTTGTCGTCGACCGGGAACTTGATCTTGAGATAGAAGGTTGAAGTTATTGCTCGGAACTTGTTGAGGGTCGGTTGGCCTCTGGTTCTCTCTTCAGTGGCTCTTCGCCTAAGGAGATGGCCAGGCGAATCTGCCCAATTGGCTGCACCTGATTTCCCGTGAATCCGAACAGCGGGGTGACCACCAACTCTAGCTGGGACGACTCGATCTGCAGTTGGTCGAAGGCTTTCTTGTATAATATGTTGATCGAGCTGCCCGTGTCCACTATGGTTCGGTGGACATGGTAGTTGGCGATCAGTGCAGTGATGACTAGGGCATCATTGAGCGGAACCTCAAGTCCCTGTAAATCTTGCGGCCCGAAGCTGATTTGGGGCCCTTGTGCCTGAGCGACACTCGTACCGACCTGGTGAATCTCCAGTCGGCGCACTTGCGACTTTTGGGCTTGGTTAGAGTCTCCCTCGGTCGACCCGCTCGAGATCACGTGAACTCCTCCTTGGACGACATTCTGCTGGTTGGCTTGCTCCTCGTCCATTTCCTCGGACTCGGCTCGCTCCTCCCATGGGAACAAGTTACAAGCAGTCAGGGGGTTCCGTCTAGGTTCCTCGGTTGCTGGGGTAGTTGCCGGACTCCCCCTGCCCGAGCCGCGTCCCGGAGATGCCTGATGCCTCCGTCCCCTCGCGGCGGGGGCCCGACCTCTTCCAGCCTATCGTCACTCCTCCGTGTTGTGCGTGTTGCTCTGGTGAAACTCACAATAGGGCCTCCAGCGAGTCGATAGACACCCCTGGGCCACTTGCTGCCTGTGCCTGCGCTCCATTCTCACTCGGTCTACTGCTCCCGCGGGCTGTGGATGGGCCCGCCCGGGGATCGACTGTTTCGAGCAGGGCTTGGGATCGACGTATTAACCGCCTCATTCCAAGCGGCTTGTGCTTCCTCCACATTAATGTATTTGACAGCCTTTCCTAGCAGGCTGTCGAAGTCCTTCGGCGGTTTCCTGATCAGCGAGTGGAAGAAGTCTCCCTCTTGCAGCCTTTGAGAGAAGGCGCTGATCAACACCTCGGGTGTCGCGGTCGACACGTCTAGTGCCACTCCATTAAATCTTTTGATGTAGGTCCAGAGTGATTCCTTCGGACCTTGCTTCAATGCAAATAAGTTGAGGCTGGTCTTGTGATGTCTCCGACTGCTAGCGAAATTTTGCAGGAATATCCTCCTGAGCTCCTCGAAGCTCGACACGGACCCGTTCGGGAGTCGGTTGAACCATCGCTGGGCTGGCCCCGAGAGCATTGTTAGGAAGGCTCGGCACTTCACGCCCTCGGGATACTGGTGCAGCCGGACCGCACTTTCGAATTTCATGAGATGCTTCTCGGGTTGGTTGTTCTCGAATACTCTGGTATAGTGAAAACCGGAGATGTTTGCGAATCGGGTCCTCGAGGATCTGCTGAGAGAAGGGGCAGCGGGGAGGACGGAGTCGGGTCGGCTGGGGCCTTCTGTTGAGGCAATCGACCAAAGAATGATCGGGAAGATCATGGTTTTGATGTGTGTGTGCCAATATGTTTAAGGTTAGGGTGTTGTGTTGTATTTAATATGTGTGATTGAGTTTGCAGGACTTGGAGAATCACACATGGAGAACATACCCGAGGGACTAGAGCCGAGGGAGGAGGACTCCAAGGGCAAGCCTGGAAGTGGATTTCAAGGGCACACGTGAAGGGTGGCATGGAGGCAAGCCAAGGAAAGGCTTGTGTGTGTATCCGAGGGACGATAGCCAGAGGAAGATGACTTCAAGGGGCGAGCCAAGGGAGTGCACCTGAAGGCACACGTGAAGGAGAGTGTTCAAAGTGGCTGTAAGTCAGTGTAAAGGCTGGGCAATCGACTGCTAAAACTCACAGAAAGTTTTCAGCCTCGGACCAGTCGACTGCCCTTGGGGCAGTCGACTGGTCATCCCCGAAAACTAGTCGTTGGCTAGCCGTTGGCTAGCATTTAAGGCTAGACCAATCGACTGCCAAAAGGGCAATCGACTGGTGCGGGCTGGACAGCTTGCGAAGTTGTCCTGCTCTCTTATAAAAAGGGGACTTTTTGGCACGACATTGGTACGGTTCTTTACTGTACAAAAGTGTTGCTCGTGCCCCGACTGATCAGATCTTCCTCTCGCTCTTCATCGTAACTTGTAAAGAGGAAGAAGACAACGTTTGTAAAAGTTTCTCCACCTTGAAGGAGGGTTTCATAATGGAGAGTGTGCAACCGTGTGGATCTTTGGATTAGTCACCTTTCGAGGTGGATACCAAGTAAAAATTCCTGTGTTAGCATTGCTTTTTGTTTTTCATATATTTTGTTTGTATTGTGCTAACATCTTTGTAGAGAAAACGACGAAAAAGTGCTATTCATCCCCCTCTAGCAACGCACATGATCTTACAATTGGTATCAGAGCCGGTTCGCTTCGGGAATGACTTCCATTCTTCGACGGGAACGACTTCGCCTACTGGAAAGGTAGAATACAATATTACTTGATGAATGATATTGAAGACTGGATAAGTGTTGCAGATGGATTTGATGCACCCGTCGACGAAAGAGGAGAGTCACTACCAATGAGAAATTGGTCCAAGGAAGTCATGAAGAAGGCGCAAGCAAATGCGAAGGCTACCACCACACTTCAATGCGGACTCTCAAAGGAGCAACTCAACAAGGTGGGGCCGTTCAAGAGCGCCAAAGAATTATGGGAGAAACTCGTTGAACTCAATGAAGGGTCCAACGAGTCAAGAAGGGCAAAGAAGGATCTACTCGTTGCCCAACTACAGTCGCTTTCCATGAAGACCAACGAGACGGTTAGCCAATTGCATGGAAGGGTAAAGGAGATCATCAACGAGTTACATGTGATTGGGGAGAGAGTGGAAAATCGGGATCTCGTAAGGTATGTATTGCAATCCTTCCCGAGAACAATATTGTGGGCATCAATAGTTGATGCCTACAAAGTATCAAGGGATTTATCTATAGTTAAGTTATATGATTTATTTTGCGAGTTTGAATTACATGAGCAAGCTAATGTTTCTTCCAAAGAGAAAGGTGTACCTTTCGTTGCAGAAAAGAAGAAGAAAAAGAAGAAGGAGAAGAAGAAGGTGATCTACTCCTCTTCATCCGAATCGGAGGAGTCCAGTGCCTTTATGGATAGCGACCAAGAGGCCTTCATGGTAAGAAAAATGCATAGGGCTTTCAAAAGTTTTTCTAACAAATCTTATTTTAGGAAAGGATCCAAGAGTAAGAGAAAGGTAAAAGATATTATATGCTACAACTGTCACCAAGAGGGGCACATGAAGAATGAGTGCCTCCAACTAAAGAGAAGAGAAGAAAAGAAGGAAGAAAAGAAGAGAGGTGATAAGAAGAGATCAAAGGGAAAGAAGAAAGAGTGCCACTAACCTCAAGACTACTTGGGATGATCCATCATCCTCGGAGGAAGAAGAGGAGCATGTGTCCCACTTCACACTTATGGGAGTGGATCATTCAGAGTCGTCCGATGATGAGAGAAGCTCAAGCAGTGAAGATGAAAGTGGCTCATCATCATCATCATCCGAATCAGAAGCTTCGGTAAGTGAGGTATATAGCTTACCCTCTTCTACTTTGGTCAAGATTATTTTTAGTACGAACATGGATTTAGCTAAAGCTAGAAGCAAAATTAAGAACTTGAAAAATGAAATTGCCATGCTTAAAGTAGAATCTACAAAACTTAAGGAAGATTTGCATGCTTGTTCTACTATGTCACATGATTGATGCTTTGAAAATGAAAATAATGAACTAAGGAAAAAGGTAGAAGACCTAACCAAGACACTTAGAAAGTTTCAAGTGGGCTCTAGTAACCTTGACATAATAATAAACAGTCAAAGAGCTGTTTATAACAAGGCCGAGTTAGGATATAGGCCAAAGACCAAGGAAATAGCCTTTGTCTCACTTATGGATAGAAATGGCGCATCTAGGAGACAAGGGGCTAAGGGAAACATCAAGAAGGCTTAGGTACCAAAGAAATTTATAAATGATTCTTGTGGATCAAAAATTTGGGTACCAAAAGATTGTATTTTCCATGTTGTATAGGTAAAAGTCAAGGATACCTCAAACATGTGGATAGTAGATAGTGGGTGCTCAAGACATATGACCGGAGATGTGAGCAAGTTCACCACTATTAGCTACTTAAGAGAAGGGACGGTTTCCTTTGGAAATAGTGGGAAACTCAAAATAATTGGTAAGGGCACCATTGAGGTATCTCCTACAATCTCTATCCACAAAGTACTTTTAATTAAAGACATGAAATTTAATTTACTTAGTGTAAGTCAATTGTGTGATGCGGGTTATAGGGTTGAATTTCATGCTAAGAAATGTCTAATTAAACAAAACGGGTCGGAAAATGTCATGCTAGAAGGGTATAGAGAGGCTAACCTTTACTATCTTGATCTTGCTTATGCTTCTAACAATTTGCCTAAGTGTCTCATGTTTAAAGAAGAAGAAGGGTGGTTGTGGCACCGAAGATTTGGGCACGTTAACATGAGGAGCATTGCAAGAGTGGCAAAGGAGGAGTTGGTGAAGGGGCTCCTATGATCAAGTATGAGAGACCAAGTTGTGTGATGCATGCCAAGAGGGTAAGCAATCAAAATCATCACACAAAGGTAAAACCCTAACTAACACTACTTTACCTTTAGAGCTTTTGCATATTGATCTTTTTGATTGTCATAGTACTCCTCACTAGTAGGGAGTAAGTATTGCTTAGTCATAGTAGATGATTTTTCTAGATTCACTTGGGTGTTCTTTATGAAACATAAGGATGATACCTTTGAGATTCTCATAGGCTTTAGTAAGATGGTTGAAAATGAGAAACATCTCAAAATCAACCGCATTAGGAGTAACCATGGTGGGGAGTTCCAAAACTCAAACTTCTCACAATTTTGTGTAGAAAATGGGTATAAGCATGAATTTTCATGTCCAAGGACTCCTCAACAAATGTGGTAGTAGAGAGGAGAAATAGAGTCCTACAAGAAGCTGCTAGGACTATGCTTAATGCATATTCCCTTCCTAGCTATTTTTGAGCCGAAACGGTAAATACCGCTTGTTACATTCAAAACGGGATTTTAGTACATAGGTTCTTAGGTAAAACCTCATTTGAGTTGTGGAATGGGAGAATTCCACAAGTCCATTAC
The DNA here is from genome assembly GCA_024364735.1 of Boesenbergia rotunda. Classification (NCBI taxonomy): domain Eukaryota; kingdom Viridiplantae; phylum Streptophyta; class Magnoliopsida; order Zingiberales; family Zingiberaceae; genus Boesenbergia; species Boesenbergia rotunda. Next base: position 126,941 of record JAGFNQ010004340.1, read on the forward strand.
TTTAGGGTCTTTGGATGTAAAATTTATATTCTAAATACCAAGGATAACCTAAGAAAGTTTGAGTCAAAAGCCGATGAGGGAATTTTAGTAGGTTTTTCATCCACTAGTAGAGGTTATAGAGTTTACAACAAAAGGACCAAGGTAATTGAGGAGTCTTCAAATGTTGATTTTGATGAATCTACCAATACTTACCCTAGGAAAGCCTCAATTGATAAGGACATAGAGGAAAGTCAACCCCTTGCCCAAAAAATCCAAGACTTGCATTTGGAGGGCAATGATCCAGGGGGAGGGAGAAATAACCTAGAGGATGAGGATCATGTAGTCAATGAACCTATAAACTCTAGGCCCTTGAGACATTATCAAGATCATCTCATTGACCAAATAGTGGGTGATGTCACTCAAGGGGTAAGGACTAGTCCTACTTTAGGGAACAAAGTAGTCAAATTGCTTTGATCTCTCAATTAGAACCTAAGTCTATTGATGAAGCACTAGGTGATGTAGATTGGGTCTTAGCCATGCAAGAGAAGCTAAATCAATTTGAAAGAAGTGAGGTATGAGAGTTGGTTCCTAGGCCCAATGATTGCACCATTGTAACTACAAGATGGGTCTTTAGGAACAAACAAGATGATCAAGGCAAAATTACTAGGAACAAGGCTAGGTTGGTAGCTAGGGTGTTTAATCAAGTTGAGGGACTAGACAATGATGAAACCTATGCCCCCGTAGCTAAATTAGAGTCCATTAGAATTCTACTAGCCTATGTCGCTCACATGAGTTTCACACTTCACCAAATGGATGTGAAGTCGACATTCCTTAATGGGGTCATTAAGGAAGAGGTCTATGTAGAACTACCCCCCGGGTTTGAGGACCCAAACTATCCTAGACATGTTTACAAATTGAGAAAAGCCTTGTATGGATTAAAACAAGCTCCCCGGGCTTGGTATGAAAGGCTTTCTTCATTTCTAGTGTCTAAGGGTTTTAGGAGAGGAACAATTGACCCAACTTTGTTCCTAAAATCTAAGGATAAGGACATATTTGTTGCCCAAGTGTATGTCAATGATATTATTTTTGGGTCAACAAATAGTGATTTCCTACATGAATTCATCAAGTGTATGGAAGATAAATTTGAGATGAGTCTTGTAAGAGAGTTAATCTTCTTTTTGGGTCTCCAAGTTAAACAAACAAGTGAAGGGACACATGTATATTTCAAACTAAGTATGCTAGGGAAATGTTAAAGAAATTTGGACTAGAAAATGCTAAGGTAGCATCTACCCCTATAGGAACCAATGTGAAAATGGATAGTGATGTTGAAGGGAAAATGGTAGACTCAAAACAATATAGGAGCATGATTGAGAGTCTATTGTACCTAACCGCTAGTAGACCCGATATACTTTTTGCGGTAGGTATGTGTGCAAGGTACCAATCATGTGCCAAAGAGCCCCATTTGGTGGTAGTAAAGAGGATCCTAAGGTATGTTAAAGGTACCCTTAATGTCGGGCTTTGGTATCCTAGAACCCCAAATGTTGATCTTATTGGATACACCGACTCGGACTATGCGGAGTGTAAGCTAGATAGGAAGAGTACTAGTGGAGGGTGCCAATTCCTTGGGTCTTCTTTAGTTAGTTGGAGTAGTAGCAAACAACCATGTGTTGCCCTATCAACAACGGAAGCCGAATATGTGGTAATGGGTGGTTGTGTTTCCTAACTACTTTAGATCATGCACACCTTAGAAGATTATGAATTACATTATTCCAAGGTCAATGTCTTGTGTGATAATGTAAGTATAATCAATTTGACTAAGAATCCGGTCCACCATTCTAGAACAAAAACACATTGAAGTGAAGCATCACTTCATTAGGGACCATGTGGCAAGGGAAGACATAAAATTACACTATGTTGAGTCAAAGTTAAACCTTGCCGACATTTTTACCAAGCCTCTTCCCGAATCGGAGTTTACATCCTTAGGAAGAGGCCTTGGAATGTGTTTTGTAAAAGTATAGGATGAACTTTGGAGTAACACAATAGGAAAGTGTTGCTTGATCCTTTAGGATGATACGATTAGATCACTTGTGCTTGTGACATACTGTTGAATCATTAAATGTATCAAAATTATTGAAAATAGACCAACCATGGGGAGAGCAAGTGTTTAATCAATGAACACTTTGCTCAAAGATCATGGTTGTACATTTTAAACATTTGAAAACCATTTCATGTCTTATATGTTTTGCCATAAGCTTAGAAGATATTTGATTGCAAAACTAGGTTGAAATATTGATACAAACTTAGTGGTTTTCAACAATTTTAAACTTTGGTCAAAAGTCAAGCATGCTTGAAATTTTTCACGAACTGATATTTTTCCTTGATAGAGTATATTATTTCAAACATGTCCGCAAATTTTTACAATTTTTGAAATTTTCTGGAATTTATTGGAGGTTTCTGAAATTTGGCTCAGAAGTTGAAAAATCAGACTGACAGACTGGCACGGCTGATTTCAGCAGTCTGAATTTTTTTCAGAAATCCAAAATTCTCACATTTGATGCCATGGATTAGGGTTGCTTGGGCAATCGTTTTGATGGTGTCAAAGGGGGAGAATGGGTGATTTAAGTAAGATTTTTAGCTTAAAATGGGTGGTTTAAGTTAAATGTTCAACTTAACTTGGATTATGATTAAAAATGGATAAAGACATAGATTAAGGGGGAGGTTACCTTTTAGGTTTTACTATGTCTTACTTTTTAATTGCTGTTGCTTGTTGTTAAGTTAGGTTTGAAACTTAACTTGGACTATAATTAGAATTGAAAATGGGAGAAGACATGGGTTAATGGGGAGGATACCTCTTAGGTGTTATTATGTCTTGTTTTTTCAATTGCTACTGTTATTTAATGTTGTTGACTGTATTTTATCCCTAAACTTAAACATATTGCCACACATCAAAAATGGGGAGATTGTTGAGGCAATCAACACAAGAATGATCGGGAAGATCATGGTTTTGATGTGTGTGTGCCAATATGTTTAAGGTTAGGGTGTTGTGTTGTATTTAATATGTGTGATTAAGTTTGTAGGACTTGGAGAATCACACATGGAGAACATACCCGAGGGACGAGAGACGAGGGAGAACTCCAAGGGCAAGCCGGGAAGTGGACTTCATGGGCACACGTGAAGGGTGGCATGGAGGCAAGGCAAGGAAAGGCTTGTGTGTGCATCCGAGGGACGATAGCCAGAGGAAGATGACTTCAAGGGGCGAGCCAAGGGAGTGCACCTGAAGGCACACGTGAAGGAGAGTGTTCAGAGTGGTTGTAAGTGAGTGTAAAGGCTGGGCAGTCGACTGGCCAAAGGGCAGTCGATTGCCAAAACTCACAGAAAGTTTTCAGCCTCGGGCAGTCGACTGGTTATCCCCGAAAACTTGCCGTTGGCTAGAATTTAAGGCTAGACCAGTCGACTGCCAAAAGGGCAGTCGAGGCAGTCGACTGGTGCGGGCTGGACAACTTGCGATGTTGTCCTGTTCTCTTATAAAAAGGGGACTTTTTGGCATGACGTTGGTACGGTTCTTTACTATACAAAAGTGTTGCTCATGCCCCGACTGATCAGATCTTCCTCTCGCTCTTCATCCCAACTTGTAAAGAGGAAGAAGACAACGTTTGTAAAGGTTTCTCCACCTTAAAGGAGGGTTTCATAGTGGAGAGTGTGCAACTACGTGGATCCTTGGATTAGTCACCTTTCGGGGTGGATACCAAGTAAAAATTCCTGTGTTAGCATTGCTTTTTGTTTTTCATATATTTTATTTGTATTGCGCTAACATCTTTGTAGAGAAAACGACGAAAAAGTGCTATTCACCCCCCTCTAGCAACGCACGCGATCTTACACCTTCCTGTGCATCTGGCCGAACGCAGACGCCTCAGCAGGAGGCAAGTGAACCTCGTCATCCCGGGCTCTGTAAAAAGCTGTAGGGAAGGGGACCGTGCCTCCTTCCGGTCGGACAACATGTCCCTGACCTCCTGAATGGCCAGACGTTGATGTCTCAGGAAACCGTGTTGCCGGGCTACTAGCCTGCAAAGGCCTTTACAGGGTTTTTTGAGCTCGGACAACCAACAAGAGCTCGTACTCTTTTGGAGTAACTTTCACTTGGTTGGGATCTTCCATCTTGTACTCTCGATTAGGCAGAAAAACCCTTCTTCTAGCGCCAAATATGATCCTGTCGCAGATTGAGGTGGACTCCCAAGAGCCAAGCGGACCCGAGTACAGCTGATGTCGGCTCCGACCTGCAAGGAAATGACCATTAGTAACCCACCGGGAAAAGTCCCTGGCAAGACCCTCCGACGATCAAGTCAGTCTCCGAGGGAAAGGAAGAGCACTGTAGCGAAAATAATTCTTACGCGCATACCTGTGAAGCGAAGAGCGGAGGACCTTATATAGCTAAGGGAGCTGACAGCGTCTGCCCGCGTCTGCTGCCCTTTTGTACCTAGCAGAGACAGGAGTATGGGCATTGTCAGCTTGCAGAATGGCACCGATCGGCGCTGCCCTTTCTGACACAGGTAAATGGTGGCGTGGGTGGTGTACCAGGGTGTGCTAGAGAAGTACAGAGTCAGCGGGATATCCGTGATTCGAGCACGAACGGTGTCAGGGAAGTACAGAGTCAGCGGGATATCCGTGATTCAAGCACGAAATAGGTAAGGCTTGCGTTGACCCTCGTACCATGTCTGCCAACATAATGTTAGAGGGCGGATGTTATTAAGAAAGGGGCAAAATCCGTGCTGGATCGCCGACCGACCGACTTGAACGAAATCGGGTCGTGCAATTAATATCTCAGAGTGAAGCATGACACTCCCCGAGTCAGGGAGCACTCGGGCATGGTCAATCCGCCCCGTCCTGGGTTGTATGATTAATGCGCAGAGAGAACGCCGATTGGGTGCCCGCTAGGTGTGACCCAGACGACCCTAGGCTCGGCAGTCGATACCTCTCGCTAAGGGCTAATGTAGCATGCACCTCGGGTGTCGGGCGATATCAGGCATTCGACACTTCTAGGTGGGGCTAGGTCAGGGTGCACCCGACTGGTCTCTCGGTTGGGTAACTTGACCCAAGCGAAACTTGGTCTCCCGGCTTAATTGGCTATACTGTTCTACCCATACTCCGCGGCCCTGACCTAACCTTATGCGGTGCCAAGCTGGCCGACCGAGCTATACGCGAGATAGGCAAGGATCATGGTGCATGAAGCTCCCACCATGCGGGGTCCCAGGGAAAGATCTATTGTACGCAACCTTACCCTACATTGTAAGAGGTTGTTTCCAGGACTCGAACCCTGTGTCTACAAGAGGGTTAGTGGGAGCACAATTATCTTCCTAATCTTGTATGTAGATGACATACTCCTCATTGGGAATGATATCCCTTCACTACAGTCTGTGAAGACGTGGCTAGGGAATTGCTTCTCAATGAAAGACTTAGGTGAAGCACCCTATATCCTAGACATTAAGATATATAGAGATAGATCTAAGAGATTGCTTGGCTTAAGTCAGAGTACATATATTGACAGGGTGCTTAATCATTTTGCCAATGCAGAATTCCAAGAAGGGATTTCTGCCGATGTCACATGGTGTGAGTCTTTCGAAGACTCAATGCCCGTCTTCTAAGGAGGAGAGACACCGTATGGGTCAGACCCCTTATGCATCCGCTATAGGGTCTATCATGTATACCATGCTTTGTACTCGTCTAGATATCTCGTATGCTTTGAGCATGACTAGCAGGTACCAGTCAGATTCAGGTGAAAGTCACTGGACAACTGTCAAGAATATTCTTAAGTACTTACGAAGGACGAAAGAATATTTCTTGATATTTGGAGGCAATGATGAACTAGCTGTAAAGGGTTACAGTGACGCAAGCTTCCAAACAGTCAGGGATGATTTCAGATCGCAGTCAGGGTATGTATTTTGCCTGAATGGTGGCGCTGTGAGCTGGAAGATTTCGAAGCAGGACACAGTCGCAGATTCTACAACATAGGCCGAGTATATTGCCGCGTCTGATGCAGCAAAAGAGGCTGTTTGGATCCGGAAGTTCATTACAGAGCTTGGTGTGGTTCCTAGCATAGTAGACCCGATAGACCTCTATTGTGACAACAATGGGGCTATTGCACAGGCTAAGGAACCTCGCTCTCATCAGCGGACCAAACACATACTACGACGTTTCCATCTCATTCGAGAGATCATCGATAGAGGAGATGTGAGGATATGCAGAGTATCCACTGATGCTAACATCGCGGATCCTTTGACCACTTTAGCACAAAAGAAGCATGATGGTCACACTAGGTCACTGTCTATTAGATATTACAGTGATTGACACTAGTGCTAGTGGGAGATTGTTAGTAGGAGCCCTAGAGCCAATTATGTGATGATTGACTAGGGACTTTTTGTATCATATTCTATCATTAATAAAGGCATGTTTGGTTATTATATTTACTTTATACTTGTGTCAAATAACTAAGTATAATAATGTCCTTGGGTAGTAGGTTCTTGTCTACATCATATCGATTGGTTGAATCGATAGTGAAATGATATAGAGAACACTACACTAAATCATTCCTAGTCAAGCATTAATAATTCAAGGACAATATTAATGCATAAAGACTAGCATGTAGGTCAATTGATGACTTGAGCTCACAAGTCATGGATATGTGATATCGAGTTGACACATGGGTATACATTAGAGAATGTGTACTGAATTGACCCGCCACGAGAATGTTTCATAGATTGTCATAAACTTTCTCATGTGACTCTTAGTATGAATAGTCCTTAGACCTGAAGTCACTACGGTTCCCTACATAAGGAGTTATGTACTTTGGTATCGTCAACCGTCACCTGTAACAGGGTGGACTATAAAGGCGATCACTCGGTATATAATAAATTATGCAGAGGGATGTGAGTGATGTAGATGGATCTATCCCTCCCATATGACGGGAGTGATATCTATTGCCCCTTGATCGAGTAGAACTACTAAAACGTATGACCATGCTCAAATAAGTCAATATGAGATATTGAGCTCATTTGTTTGAGTCTACTTGGGGATCAAGAAACACAAAAATTGATCGAGGATGACACAGTCTATGTCTCATAGGTCAATCTAGATATTAAGGATAGAAGGACAAGGTCATACATTATCATAGTCACGGAGGTTAAGTCGGATCTTGACTTTTCTTATTACTTGGGTAGCAATGATGCATTGCTAGATGCCGCTCATTGCTTATGTGTCTAAAGCGTTTTAGACGCATTGCCAACGTTACGAGAACCTATTGGGTCACACACTAAGGACACGATGCTTTGAGAGTTCGGGAGACTTGGTCGGGAACTCGGGTCAGGAGCTCGGGAGACTTGGTCGGGAGCCCTGGTCGGGAACTTATGAGATATTAATTCATTAAAGTGTTTAATGAATTAATAATAAAGGAAAAAGGAAAAAGTCTCTCTTCATTGAATGAAGAGAAGTTGAAGAGTCACATGAGAAGGTGTGCTCTTTATTGGCTTTAATGAAGGGAAGCTAAAGGGACAAAAACCTCTTCATATTCATGGGATGAGTATAAAAGAGGGACTGGTCATTTGGATGAGTAGGTGTGTCATCTTTCCCTTCCTCTCTTCCTTCTCTTCTCCCTCTTGGCCGAAGCCCTTTCTTTGGGGTTCTTGGTGCTTCTGCGAACTACCTCAAGTTGATAGCACGACTAAGGTAGTTCTTCCCGAAGTTGAGAGATCGTGTCCGTGTGGATACGCATAGAGGCATGGAAACGTGCAAGAGATCCGGCGTACCTTGGACGAGCGTAATAAAGGAAAGGGCACGCATCAAAGGTATATCTATGAGATAAGTAGTTGTAGATCGGCTTTGTACGAATTTTCTCTCTCATGGATCGTTCGAGGGATCTTGTTTCCACTGCGTTTTTGTGTTTATGTCACCGGGAGATCCCTACACCTTCCTATCTTTCAATGCTTCAGGTCTCGGATGAAATGCTGCCAATGCTTGAGGTTGTTCCTAGATGCTGACACAGGCATCCTTGTATTTCTTCTATGCAAAGAGACTCTCCTTGTTTTCTCTAGGTTTTTTATGGTTCATTTTTTGTTCCAAGGTTGCAGCATCCTTTAAAGAGTTGTCATTGGTTCTGATATCCTGTTTCTTAAGAAATGACAAAGGCTTATCAAGGTACACAGTAGACCCACCATGGCCTATAAACAACAAACTATTATTTATATAAACAATTAACCTCATAGATCCTGTAACTACCATACCAACAACCCTTTCTCAATTAGGTTGTAACTAATACTGAAAAAGAATCTACCAGATTTTTGAAGTAGCCTAACTGTATCAGTGCAGTACTTTGTTTTACCAAATAACTACTGAAAATAATATTGCAAGGAGGTTTTCCATAACTTCAAATGCTAAAACAAGCTCAGTGTTCAAGATAAATCTAAGGCTCTATAAATAATTTGATGAAATCAACTTTTGCTATGACTATTATGTTTATAATACTTATGACTTGCGTTCTACTAAGTTATCTTTATATTTATGTAAGTATTTGATCCAACTAATTATGTTGCTTTATTTCTGAAGGTTGGATTAGCAGCTATCCTAAGGGACTTTGTCCTAACATGTCAATATGGAACAACCGTAAGAGCTGTTTTGCTATTTTTTTCATAGCTCTCTATGTCCATGGACTAAGTATGGTAACATGATATGTTTTTATGTTCTGTAATGTTCTGAATTCATAATTAAATAGTTTTTTTTAATAAATGTATTCGGTTTCAAGTATAGTTTTAAGCATGGGCAGTATCAATGTTTGTACAGTGGTATGGCTGTAAGTATAATGCACTTGCTGAGCATTATATCTAATGTCCAAGTCGGATTGATTCTGTACACGACTAGACTATTCCAACTGAAGCAGTGAATGTTGTTTATGGTTTTATTTTTATTTTTGTCTTTTATGTTGTTTTGCTTTCTTAGGACACGCTTTTTTCTTTTTGTCTTGTGTCTTACTCTCTCTAATTTGCATCTCCCTCCTCTTCCATCTTTATTCCTTTGTTTTCTTCTTCTCTTCCTTTGGCTTTGAATTGGCATAAGTGTCAGTACATACTGCTGTATCACCCTAACACCAACCTTTATTTGAACATATGCTCTGATCTTGAAAATTTAAACTGCCTTCTTTGATGCAACAGTGCCCCAGATTTACATTTCACATGAACTAATATCATCTTATCATACTGTTGATACAAAAGGATACATGGTTCTATACTTGCATCACAATGTTAATGTAGCATGGTCATATACATGGTGGTTCCATATTATGTTTATAACATTTTCTTTCCTGATTTCTGGTCACACATTGATCATATCTGAACTATCTATCTTCAAAGAGTCTTGTAATATGAAATAGTTTCAATAATGTTTTTCTGCTCCAAGCCTCAAATTTTTGACTATGTGCCTACCAACCTATATTGCAACCCCTTAAAAATTGTTGTTCTCTCGTGTTTGAGGATAATGGACTCATCATGGTCTGAGGTAGAAACTACTCGGGTTCTTCAGGAAGGGGCAAGATAAGCTATTTTGTGAGAAAGAAGTGTTGATCAAATGATACTTTGAGAGGGGAGGGAGATGATTGCCTGAAGATGGTGGTAAGGGGAGGGATGCGCCTTTCATAGAGAAGGGCTGGGGGGGGGGGGGGGCTGTTGTGATTAGATAATTATCACAACAGTTTGCTTTATTAGTTGCTTTGAATGTGATACAATTTGAGAATGGGGTAAATCTAAGACAATTAGCTATTGCATACTTGAAATATTTTAATAGAAGCATATACTTCTCTTGAATGTACCACGAAGCCTCTATATTATATTAGAATTTCAAATATTGGATTGCCCTTTTTGTTTCATTAGAAGCCCAAATAATTTCCAGATCCAAATATTAGATAGTCTTTTTGTTCCATTAGAAGTTCCAATAATGTCTTATCTGTGGATATCTCAGGGGCGTGCTTGGTAAGCGGGTTTAGAAGGCAGGAATGAGAATGAAATATATTTCATTCCCATTTATGATGCTTGTTATACGGGAATCAGAATCAAAATATGGATATGATACTCCTGATTTTATAACCCAACCCCTACTAGGTTATCACTAAACCCATAAACCCCTCAATCAAAACCCATTACCATTCCCATTGCCGAATGTATACCAAGCGCTCCCTTAGTATGCTTGGGCTTGGTATGATCATCTTTACTTCTATCCTCACTAGCTTTCTCAACTGACCTATCAAGATTTCTATCGGTGCTCCTATCTTGCATTTTTTTCAATAGAACTCTCTCTTCCATGCCTTTCCAGCGACCCATATCTTGATTTCTCAGTCTGATCCGACTTTTCTCTGTCCTTTTCACGGCTTTCATTAGTTTTATTCTTTGATTTATCCAATGATCTATTAGTACTCTGCTATTCCAAAGAAGGTTTCTCAGGCTCCAGAAAAGGGGGTTTATCCATTGCTCTTGCATCTTCTCCTTTCTTGAGTTTGTATGTTTTTTCTTGTTCTTCTCCGGGAAATGTTCTCTTCTGTTATCTAATGGATGCATCAAAAGTTCCTACATCTTCATATCATGGATGTAATTTTATGTACCAACATGAAAAATATAAATAGGAGAAATGCAGTTTCATCCCTAATCTTTTTTTTTTAACAAAAGGATCAATTATCACATAAAAAATCTTTACAAATATTGTGTACCATTGTAAACAAACAAGTTAAAGCAAGATGATAATTTAGTCATCATAACTAAGTCAACCCTAAAATTGAGCAGTTGACTATACATCAATATGAGAAAACCAAGAAGGTAAATAAGATTGTTGATTTTAATACCAGAAAGGACTTACCTTGTGTCAGATAATGGATTCTAAGAGGATGCACATATTGTAAGAAGGGAAGGCCTAAATATTATGTATTGTAGAGGCAAACAATTACTTTTCCTAAATGAAATAAAAAGTTGTTGAGCATCCACAATTGTAAATAAGAGTGGAAAAGGAGAGAAACAAATGAAAGTAGAAACATAATACAAAAGATCACCTCTAACTCCAGATAACAACAAAGAGATTAAACACCTGATACAATCTTGAAGGGGTTAGAAAAGATGAAATTTAGAGCATAATGAAAGCAACCATACCAAATCAAGAAAAAATGTTCAACATAAAAATAAAAGATGCATATTCATGTTAGACTAATAAAGATGAGAGTACAAGATAGGATGTAGACATTTCAGATCTTGCACATAGTTGATTTCTCATGGATAGCATGACAATAAAGTAACTCAACACTTCCTATAAAAATATTGTAAATCATAGTTCTTTAACAAAAAAAAGGGGGTGCAATCTCAGTGTGATAATGAGCATTACTAATTGTGTGGTAGCACAACACACTTCCAAAGCTATTCAAAGGTGATTTTTCGGAAGGGCGTCAAGGTATGGCTCGAAGACAAAGAATCTCAGCTTGGGCGGAGGCTGAAGTGATCGATGTGAAGGACAAGTCAGTCGTTGTACTTCTCCCGTTTCAGAGGAAGAAGGTAGCTTGCTTTTTTCTTTGTCTAGTTTTCTTGATTCTAAAGTTTTATCAATTCTTGTTAGACACATTCTGCATTTTCTTGGTTGTCAATTTCGAGAGCTTCTTTCTAGGTTTTTTTATCCTTTGAGTTCTTCATGTTGCTTTTGTAGATTACAGTTGCTGGGTGTTCTTTATAATCTCTCAAGAAGATATGTACTTCACAGATATACATACGTGAGTAATTCTCAAGACATAACATATGCAGTCAATACTTCTTTTACATCTTTGTGGCTGCACATTGTTTCTTTACTTTATTAATTTCTTCCTCAAATGCTTTTTTCTTCATTTTCCCCCATCCTTTAAGTACCAAAATAAAGATAAAAAATAAATCCTTTTTTGATTTCTTGACCGGTGATATTTTTTTAGAAAGTTTTACTTGGCAGTTGGCTATAGTAATATGAGAAGCACAAATTTTTTCAGAAAGTTTTATTTGACAGTTGGCTGTAGTAATATGAGAAGCACAAAGATTTGAATCGGTGAAAAAATAGTACAAATATTAGGGAATTCATTTAGATTAACATAATTGCAGTTAAATAATTTGCATAAGAAGGCCATAACACTTTTTCTAGTATATTATTAATTTTACTTAGTTCTCTACAGTTTTGCTTTTTATTATTTGTATGCTATTTCTCTTACTTGATCTATGACGATAATTTTTCAGTATAAGGTTATTATCTAGTATGTTCCTTGCCTCAAAGGAGAATCACAGGCTAACACTTTTTGTAATGGAACACGAACTGTTTCTTCACTAGAACCACTTCTAGTCCAAACGATTTGGGTGCATATGTTTGGTTCTAGTGTAAACGTGCGCATATGTTTGTTCTAGTTTTTACTCAATATATGCAAGAGCCTTAGGAAGACATGTAGGACTAACATTGCTTCTTGTCCAACTTATGTGAAGTTGATAGTGGAACTTTATGTAGTTTATGCAAGACTAAACTACAGTCACATCTAATACATGGTGTCAACATCTATTTGTAACTTTATGTAGTTTTGTAGATGCTGAGAGGTTTGTAAAGGATTACCTAATCTGTCATTAAGTACCAACATACTCAATATTACTCCATGCTTTCCCATGAAACATCGATTCTTTTGTAGTCAAACCAGTTGATGAATCAGATTATTAAAGTGATCTTTAGTTCGATCAAATAGTTACTGTTTTGCATCCCATGAAAAGTACTTTTCCATGAAATATTTTAATTTATTTAATTGGAGCTTTCTAACTATCTATATGACATTCCTTCTATATTTCCTTTGTGGTTTGTCATGTGCGAATGATATGCCATACTATTCTCTTTTAGATGACAATTGGTTGGATGGAGTTAATAGGATTCTAATTACCAATTGCCTTAAAGATGACATTTGTAATTCTAATTTTGTTGTCTGCATATTGAGTCCATTATAATATATATACATTTTGAAATTGAATTCATTTGATAACTAAGACATTCCTTTTTTTTACTTTTGTTTCATGTTTTTATTATTTAATTTAATTTTAAATCTATAAATTATTATATCTAGAGCATAATGTCTTTGCTATCTTCTCTGTACATCCAACGAGTGAGGAATTTTCAACTTTTTTTTGCTCTTTCGAATAAATAATTTAATGTCATGGGTTGAGAATGGTTCTGCATATCTATACTAATCACAGGAGGTGTAGAAACTATAATGTTATGAATGAATACTTTAGCACTAAAATTGACAAAGTATGGTTGTGTGACAAAGTCAACATTCATTGATGGTGTCTTAAATGCCTCTTAGTACAATATTTCTTTCAATTTAAAATATTGAATATTATTCAAATAAATAATACATTAGAATTAATTTTTTCTCACAACATGACTAAATACATTGGACAAAACCAACATATAAAAAGATGGTTCTAGGTTTTTTTCGTTTTGGCATATATAACTGATTTCATTTGTATTTAACAATTGGTGAATTTATGTTTTGAATTTTTATCATAACAATTCCTTGTTACTCGAATTTAAGATAATGATTCATAGAAGAAAGTTTTACCTTTTGATTTTTTGGAATCTTCATATTAAATGAAAGGTAAATTTGAAAAATTAAGAATGTATCTCAATTTTGGAATCTTAAAAATTTAAAAACTTGTTTCTTACACCAAATCTAAATCATTCTCTATAAAATAGAAACTTATGTAATGTTATTTGATCAGTGGGAAAAATAATTTATTTCATTGGTGTATTCTTCAAAAAAGATACGGATTTGATAAATTTATTTTTATGTTCATTCATTAGTATTGTAGTTTTTTTATAATGAAAGAGTTGTAATTATGAAAAATAATAGAATAATTATCATTTTCTTCAAATATACATTTTTTTTGAATCTATGCTAATATATAATCATTGTTTTATTATGTAAAAATGGATAATAGTTTAATAGCTTATTATCAAAATTCTGAATTTAATTTGTCTTGAAGTTGCAAAGTTAGACTAGGTGAAAGCAACAATACCATATAAGAATACAATGCCTGAATGTTTAGTGCGTACCTTTTTTCTAAATATGTGATAATTTTATTCTTTGTTGGGAAATGGCTAATACCAAAAGCATTCATTCTCTCTTATTTTTGTTATTGTGATGAAATAATTGATCTTCTATTTTTCTATATAGGTGATGAACTAATTAATCATCATCCATTATTTCTATATATGGTGTTTTGGGGGTTGCTTGAATAAGTCTTGGCTATCTATCCTACTCGAAGATTTTATTCCGAGTTTATTGACCAATTTGGAATTTTAGCTCTTGAGATTTTATTTCAAGCTGTTCTTTAATAAGTGCCCAAGTTATAGATCTTATTTGTCACATTTATATTTGTTAGAATAATTAGTTTCGTTGACTTGCCTAGTCATTAGGTTTAATGTTGGATACTACATAAATGATTTTATTTTTTTATTTTTTTTCCAAATTGAATCATATTGCTCTTTAATTTGATCTTGTTGTTAATTTTGAAAAAAATATTGTAAAGGGATTTGGTTGAAAAATAGTTCTATCCTAAGTTCATCAAGGAACCTTTTAATTTATAAATATGAATTTTGGAGGTTCTTTGGAGTATCTTTAGCAAACATGCCAGATTATCTAGATTGTGTTGGAGCAATAAAAATTTGCACTGAATAAGTCAAATTGAAAGTACCAACTCCTCGTATGCTATGAATTCTTTTAATAGAGAGTGATGCCTTAAGTGCACTAGCGCTAATGATGCATGACTCTCTAGCTTGTGCCAATCTTTGATATACCTTTAGGTGTAACTCCTAGAGATGTGATATTCATTTTCATAATTATAAAATCAACGAATGAACCAAATTATAAAAAAAATCAAATTCAGTTAGGTCATGATTGCACTAGTTAGTTGGGCCAACTACATGAATTTTATGTCCATGGGTATGTCACTATTAATATGCAAATCAATTAGTTAGTTCTTATTACATAAACTAATTTCACAGGTATCCTTTTTTTGATGTGTTTATTCCATTTCAATAGACTAACTCTTCTAATTAAATGATTTATTTGTTGCTCTTGAATATGTTCATATCAAATCATTTTATCATTGTTAGAGATAAATGGATTTTAAAATGCTCTTGAATATTAAGTTTTATTTTATTTTTTATTTTATCTTTTTTGCTGACTCCACATATTCATCATCTTATTTTTATTTTAATTATGTTAGCTTTTTGAATAATGTTTTTTTATCCATTAATAATATCTTCACCAATATGCTTGATTGATGAATAGTCGCCCCAGGGCTATGGTGCAGCGGAAGGGCGACTAGTTGTTATCCCAAGCATCTGCGGTTTGATCCCCAGCTACTGCGTATTTTACAAGATTTTTTTCTCCAAATGGGGTGTGAATCCTAGTACGCTGGGCTTCTGAACCCCGCCGCGAGTACTTCCTGATTTACCCTGACAGTTGGTGGAAAACTTCCGTGGGGCCGGGCCGGTCACATGAGATTGGAAAAATCTCGTTAATCATTTTTTTTATTGATGAATAGTTAACTCGAGTACTCTAAAATTTCTTTTATATATATATATATATATATATATATATATATAAATTTCATGTCCACTAATTCTAACTATTCCATAAATTTTCCATTAGTGGAACTATATATTCAATGTTGCGTAGTGAGACTATATATTCAATTGTTCTTTTATATATATTTAAGAGCAATTACCTAGAAGTACCCTAGTAATATAAATTTCCAAATAGGGTCCCTATGTTTTTTTTCTATCCAACAAATGGACAGAAATACCCCTAAATCTCAATGGTCCTGCTTGACAAGCTGATCCAGTGATGTATGGCCTCCTTTGTGTCACTTCTTCCACCTCACTTAAACTTTTGCATGCCCATCAGCTCCTTCAGCCCTAATGTGACCGACCATGCCTCTGTCCAACCTGACTCTTTTCTTTTTCTTTAGAATCAAATAGGCATTTTTCACAACAACATTTGCTTTCATCTATTGATCCACCCTAATGTGACCATGCCTCTCTCCAACCTGACTCTTTTCTTTTTCTTTAGAATCAAATAGGCATTTTTCACAACAACATTTGCTTTCATTTATTGATCCAGTTAAGCATGTGGTCATGGGCGTGCCTTTTTTATGATTCTTCTCCGAGGTGTAGATCGTGTTCGTGTGGATACTACTAGAGGCATTGACATTTGAATGTGCAAGAGATTCGGCGAATCGAGGACGAGCGAGATAACCGAAGGGCATGCACCAAAGGTATAACCGTTAGTTAGATAGTTCAAACTTTGTACGAGTTTTTCTCTCGCATGGATCTCTCAAAGGGATCTTAAATTTCCGCTGCGTTTTTAAGTATTTTTCGCTTAGAGATCCCTATATGTTCTACACGCGTAGGACTGTAATTTATTGTGCATTGTTTTTTTCTCCTAAAGTTCCTTTGTTTTGCATTTATATGTTTGTCTTTTCCTAATCTTATTTGTAAATTTAATGTAGCTGCTTCGGTAAATTTGTAGAAATTCAATTTGATGCAAGTGGTATAATATCTTGGGATGTAGTTAGAGCTTACTTATTTGAAAGGTCTTGTGTGGTAAAGATCACATACTCGGAGAGGAATTACCATTGTTTTTATCAATTATGTGCCTCTATAAAGGTATACACATTTATTGCTATGGTGCCCATATTCATTGAAATCCTTTGTCTTATTGAACTACCTCAAGTTATATAATAATAATATCTTGTGAACATCAATTGCATACGACATTTCTTTGTTTTTCTTAGGATGTTTGGCTAATTTTTTTTGCATGTAGAAGACAATTTGGAAGAAAATGTTTTTATTTAGAAAAACGTTCGGAGAAGACAATTACATCATGGATTGATCTTCTATTACACCATGGTTTTCTGATTTTATTGGTATTCTCAATATTATACTTGATGGATTGATTTTCTATTTTTCTAGGTATTCTTATTGATCTACCCCGGACATTAATGAACTTTATGGTATTATTGATTTTCTCGAATCAAACTCCTTTCCTCGGTCGGGACATTATTGGACTTCTGGTATTTCTGACTTATTGGTATTCCTATGTACTATCGGAGTGATTCGTCTCTTGGTCTCATTGGTATTCTCAATATTATACCTGTAGGATTGGTCTTCTGCTTTTCTTGGTATTCTTATTGATATGCCCAATTGGAACATCATTGGACTTATGATATTCTTGGTTTTTTGGTTATCATTCTCCTGACTAAGGGATCAAACTTTTTCCCAATCGGGACATTATTGGACTTTTGGTATTCTTGGCTTATTGGTATTTCTATTTACTGTCTGACTCGTCTTCTAGTCTTATCGGTATTCTTATGCTTATTATTTTCATGGCCATGAGATTTTGCTTGTCTCATCTATTGAATTGTAATTAGGTATTGTGGGCATTCTTATATTTATTCTCTTAATGTTCGTGCGATCGAGCTCTTCTCTCAAGTCAGATTATAGTCAATACTCAAGTATTTCGGGTTTTCTTCTTCTTATTATCTTCATGTTCATAGGATTGCGCTTCTCTTTGTGGTCAGATTATAATCGGTATATTCAGCTCTTCTGGTTTTTTACACTTACTAGCTCCAAGTGAGATTGGTTTCCTTATCTTATTGGTATTCTCAATATTATACCTATTGGATTGGTCTTCTACTTTTCTCGGTATTCTTATTGATTTGCCCAAGACATTATTGGACTTATGGTATTCTTGATTTTTTGGTTATTATCCTCCGACCTAAGGATAGAACTTCTTTTAGTGGCTTATTGGTATTCCTATTTACTATCGGATTTGACTCATCTCGTGGTTCGGCATTCTTAATGTTATAAGTTTACAATGCTTGGTAGATTTCTATTCTTTGTCATTCTTTGTTCACAAGTTTAGTGCTTATGTTGTTTAGATCCTGCAGTTCTTATCTAATTTTGGTACTCTTTGGCAAGCATTTATTTTGATTCACATACTTAGCTTTGATGGTTTTAGCATCAACTCTTGTTTTGCAGGTTGTTCAACCTCTTAATCAAGTCCTTTGTTTTATTGCTGATCAAGATATTGTTCACATGAATGACAATGATAATGTTTAACTCTGACAGTCTTTTTTAAAAAAAACTATACTATTGACGAGTTAGAGATTCACATTTTAGAACCTGGGAAATCTAGAGGACAATGAGAAACTAGGGCTACAATTCCGATGCTAACCTCTCTCTTTCTGTTAGAGTGGTCACATTATTTGTAAGTGGTACAAGAAATCAGAGAATTTTTGGCAGTTTATTTAACTTGACATGTTCTAGAATAAGTTTGTCCTAACATCATTCATCTTGAAGATTTTCAGTCTGGATTCTTTCTATTAAAGAAAATTTCTTGTTAATAATTTTGATTTTGTCTCTGCAGAACACAACGACAAAGGAAAATGAAACCTTTTATCCATCGGGACAACATATATGTATATGGCCAGGATGCAGCAGCTATACACTTTTTGTTAATATTCAATAAAATAGAATGTTAATTTTCATTAACAAAATAAAGTTTTACTTTCTGAATTTGGTTTGGGTTTTTTTGGGTTTTGTTGATTTTTTATTCGACAGTTTCCCAGGTTTTTCTCTAAGGAGTTAAAGGGCGTTGCGTCTGCCATAGATTCTCTCCAAGGCCATTTGTTGGTTCCATCAGGTCCTAAGATCATCTTGCACAAGTGGGCTGGTACTGAGTTGAATGATATCACTTTCTATGACGCTTCTCTTCATGTAATGAGCTTGAACATTGTAATTATGTTTTCTTTTAAGACTTGAACCTGACTATACTAGAAAGCTCATAAGCATTTGTTTCTGTTCTAGAATTTTGGTATATAATTGCTTGAGGCATATAAACTTTATATTTAGTATTTTGTCTTCAGTTTTCTTTACCTCTATAATTTACTAGTGCTACCTTCCTATCCTCAATTCACCCCCTCCTTTCCTTTCCTGTAATTAAGTTGGGTAATTATTATCTCTGTTTATTGCAATGCCTATCTGCTATCATTATTCTCCAACTGTGATCCATTTTTGAAGAACTGATTAAAACTTGCAGGATTTTCATCTCTTTTCTAATTTTTATTGCATAGGCTAGTATCTATAAATGTGATCATTATGATTCATGAAAAATATAAATTTTGCAGGTAAAAATTTTTATCTTGTTGGGAGATATTCACAAAAGCATCTATTTTCAAAATTGGAAAGAGCAGGGTGCTTAGTTGAGCTTATTAGCTAAGGATTTTGCTTCTCTTGATTGTTATGCAACTGAGCTTCTGATAGATGGAAGTACATGGAGCCTTGTAGTTTCAGATATTTGATTAACATTGTTAACTAAGTACTTCCCTTTTTCCACAGTTTTTTTTGTTTGTAATGCAACATAAGTGCAATTTGAACAAGTATATGATAGTTTCCTAATTAAAATTAATGATTATGTTAAAATCACAGATATCTATGATGCATGTGTTTTCTATATATTTTTCACAGAACTAGCCGATATCTAATTCTTTGAGATAATATGTTGTTACTATAGATTGCTAGATCTTAGGAAGAAGTTTGATCCTATTTGCTATCAATCAATGTTTAATATTCTGTTGCATATGTATTTTATTATGCTGCAATAACATTAGAGAGTTAGAAAGGGCAGAAGCTTTTGTCCAGTGCTGAATTTCCTGCTGGAGACCACGTGGAACTCCTGGTTCTGACAAGACCAACCGATTCACCCTTCTATTCAATACACTAGATGGGACCATTCCACAGACTTCAGAAGCTGCAAAATAAAATTAGTAGATGTTCCCCATACATGTGGCTTGAATCCAAAATTATTTGGACATTCCGTTCAAATGGAAAGGCACATCGTCCTGTCCAGATAATATGGTGCATTGTGAGCTTCTTTCCCAGTAAAGATTCTTTTCTTCATGCTTATGATGAGAATACCTAGAAAATTAGTTGCAAAGATGTTAGGTAACTTTGATTACTTTTTATATCAAAATTAGTGCGGCTCAAAGTTCCTTTTTCCTGTGTTTTGATGATGGCATGTTAATCTATAATTTTTCAAGTATAGATTTATTTGATTGATGTATAGATAATGTTTGCTTTCAGATCAGATTTCTATTCAAGCTAGAAACAACATTAATGTGGACAAATCTCTTGAAGCATGTAGGAAATCAATTTTGTTACCCAATTATTCTGATCAAATTAAGTTTTAAGTATTTTATTACTCATGAGAAAGCAACTGCAGTGTATAATATATACAAGGTCGTAACATTCTGATAAGCCTTATTTAGTAGCACAACTTAGAGATTGGGAAATAGGATTAGGAAAGAATTTGTGTTGTTTCCGGGAGGGTACCTTAAGGAATGAGTGGAGAAAATTGTTGATTTGGAGCTGCAAATTAGCCATAGATTTGGTTTGGTCTTGCCATTCTAAATGTTTTACAGTCTTTTCCCATTTCCAGGTATGAAATGCCGCCACTAGACAAATGGTTACAAATTCTTTCAAATTTAAGTGCACTAGTCTTCTATAATCAAATGTGCATTTTAAATTATTGAGAACTTCTCTTGTATCAATCTAATGTAATGAACCTGCTTTTGGATACTTGCCTAGTGGCATGCCAAAAGGAGAACAACTTAGTATTCTAACCGATCAAGTGTAGTTTGACAATAGGACCCCAATAATCAAGAATGTTTCATTGTAGACCACTACTACAAGACGCCTGCCTGGGTAATTTGCTGAAATGCTATTGCTATGAGTGGAAGTCTGAGTAAGGTGCATTTTCTTTGGATAGATATACTTAACAAATACATTTCTTTGTCAAGGATAAATTGTTCGATAGGCTGCTGAGTCATGTTGTCGAAGTTGTTAGAGTCTATGGACACCGGTCATTATGTGAACCTTTTTAAAGACCATTGTTCTCTTTTCCTTATGACAATGATGACATGGAATATGAACACATTTTTCCTTCTAATTTTGTAGGCTACCAAAATGTATGAAGGATTTGAAGGCCTACTTTGACAATTGTCCTTGAGCGTTTAAAGCTATCTAGAGGGATTGAAGGTACCCAACCTACTTTGTTGCCTTCAGAACTTTTGCAGTGATTGCGCTGATGATGCTTACTTTTGATATTATTGTTTTGCTAGGGAAATGTTCGGACAAGGACTTTCAAGTCTACCATGGAGAATGGAAAGCTAGTATCAAATGTTGGCAATGAGTGTAGATGACATCAAAGGTGTGATCTTCTCCCTTGTTGTAAGATTAACTTTAAAGCTGACGATACTTAATTTTGATATTATATTTTTGCTAGGGAAATGTTCAGACAAGGACTTTCAAATCTGACCCTTTTGCTTCTGTTCAAAATGTTGTCGTCTAGTCACAACCTTTATTTGACATTAGAGACTCTAATATGGTTTAAACAAGTGGAAACTATTTATATCTATGTTGATAATTCTAACATGTATTCATTGCTTAAAATTTTCTTTCATAACTTCAGGAAAATAGGGAGGTGCTTGCTCCTTGGAGATTTAAATTTGAGGAGTCAGGAGCAGAGCTTGGGGCTAAAAAAGTGGTGTTTCATAATTAAGAAAGATTGCATCTATAGGTGAATAGTGAAGCCAGACGAATAAAGCTTTCCTTGAAGTAGACTCTGTGTGCATCACCTAGCATTTCATACATTCAGGGTTATTTTCTTGAGGAAGATACAGTAGATAATTGCTTCCTTTTACATAATAGGTTTTAATTTCAACATTTAATTTCTATTTTTTACTCAAGTGGTTTTTTTGGTGATGTTGTCTAAGACAATACAAATTCTGTTTTATTTGGTTATTGCTGACTGTCAATGATTAACGAGGTTTTTCTAATCTCGTCCGACCGGCCCGGCCTCACGGAAGTTTCTCATCGGCCGCTAGGATAAATCGGAAAGCGCTTACAGTGGGCGGTCTAGAAGCCCAACGTTCCAGGGTTCGCGCACCATTTGGAGGAAAAATTCCTACAAATGCGCTGTAGCTGGGGATCGAACCGCGGATGTCGATAGCGACTAATCGCTCTACCGCTGCACCATAGCCTCGGAGGTTGATTATTACTGACTGTTAATATGTAAAGTTGGTCATTGACTTTGTTTAAAGCTATATTCCTGGACAGATTATTTTCTTAAGAGACTTTCATATTTTCCATTTCAAAAGGCTTTGATTTTAGGTACTGATCTTGCATGTTAATTGTGTGATTGTATTAATTCATTCATTTGAAAATACAAATCAAAAGAGAATCCTATTTTTGTTTTACTTCTTGTTGTATACAAAGAATATTTGAATGTGTAGATAATTGAAAAACTTAATTTATGTGCAGTACAAAATCATATTTGAATGTGTAGTACAAGAATGACAAGGGGATGCCATTAAAAGGAAAAGAGAAGGTCTTAACTAAGGACAAGGGGTCCAAAGTTAAGAAGGTTAAGTTTGTAGGTCAAGAGTTATCGGAGGTACACCGATGTGACCTTATGGTTGTGAATGAGTCACTTAGGGAGGTGGCTAGGGTTAAGAGCTCAAGGGGGAGCTCTAGGAGTCAAGTTGGGACCCATGGTCTATGGATCCTGGGAGGATTCCTTTCGGAAGTCTAGATGGGTCATAGAGTGTGCCAAAGGAGTTGGAGACGAACTTGAGTCTCAATTCTTGGGTTTTGACACATTGGATTTGTGTATCATGCATGAAAAATATGACATTGGAGTCATATAGCATGAAAGTTGATTTGTGATGTGTAAATGTCATATAAATAAATGCTAAGATGCATTATAGTTTGGTATGGGCAGAGACATCAAGAGGAGGTCGAAACTAGGACTTTAGGTCAAGGTTTAATTGAATCATTTAGCTAGTTTTGAGTTTTGTGTCAATCTTGGGATTGGTGATAGATATATGGTTGGGTGTATTTTTTCCAAGTAGATATGGGTACCACAAACCTCTTCACAAGATTTGAAAATTTTTGGAGAATTGTGGAATATCTGGTACATTTCTGAAATTGGGTCAGAAATGCTTAAAATTGGTTTTTTAGAGTGCTAGTCGACTGGTCCAGGGTAGTCGATTGATCTGAGCTGAATTGGTTTTCAACAATCGAAAAGTGTCCCAATGATATAAAACAAGTGTATGGGGGGCTAGTACACTTTGTGTATGATCATTAGAGGTTAAAAGATCCAATAAGGGGGAAATTGTTGGAGTCTTTTTGATGTGTGGCAAAGAGGGAAAACTGTTGGGTTTAAGTGGGAAACCAAACACGTTTTGCAAGAAATCCTAGGTCTAGGGGGAGCTTAGGTAAAGGAGGAGCATTGTTGCTCTTTGGTGGCGTAAGGGGAACCTTGGAGAGGTTCTTAAAAAGCCTTTGTAAGTCTAATGTAATGGGAGCCTTGGAGAGTTTTTTTTAAAAAAAGCTCGGTTTTGGTAAAAGTCCTAACTCTTGGGAAGGTCCGGTGTGGGGATGCCTTGGGATAGGATCCATGTATGGTTGCATTGCATATGCATTGGCGGTGTAAGTCCAAGGTGAAGCCTTGGCAGTGTAAGTCTAAATGGTTATTAGCATTGTTTTTGCTATTTGTTTTCCCTAACTTAAACGTATTGCCAAACATCAAAAAAGGAGAGATTGTTGGGGCAATCTATGGTCCGGAGTGAATATGTTTTGATGTTTGGGCAAAAGGTTTAAGTTAGGTTTATCCTTGTGGTCTAATATGTGTATGTGAGTATGCAGGTTTGTAGGTACACATAGACTTGGTTGGATGTTTTCAGGTAAGGTGAATGGTGGCATGGAGGCAAGCCGTGGGCTTGTGTGCGCATCCGAGGGACCATGGATGGAGCAGGGACGATGAGCCGAGGCACGCAGACTTCGAGACATGCGTGATGGATGACATGAACCCGATTGTAGTTGAGCCGGAACTGCTCAAAACTCCTAGGCTCGGTTGGATGTCTTCAGGTACGGTGAATGGTGGCATGGAGGCAAGCCGTGGGCTTGTGTGCGCATCCGAGGGGCCATGAATGGAGCAGGGACGATGAGCCGAGGCACGCAGACTTCGAGGCATGCGTGATGGATGACATGAACCCGATTGTAGTTGAGCCGGAACTGCTCAAAACTCCTAGGCAATGACTGGAGTATTATATTGACCTGGGTTTCCCCGTCGATCTGTGCTCCAAGTACCTCAATCTCATTGAGGTGCGCCATCATCTTAAGGACATGATCCCTCACGGGTGTCTCTTCGACCATGGTAGTCGTCATCAAGTTCTTCATCACAACCTGCCTAGCGGCTCGACCCTGGTGCCCGAAGAGCTCCTTGAGGTTCTGCATCATATCATAAGCAGTGGGCATGACCTGATGCTGATGTTGCAATACATTCGACATAGATGCCAGAATGTAGCACCGTGCCATCTTATCTGCCTTGACCCACTTCTTATAGCGCTCCCTCTGCTCTTCACCAGAGTTCTCGCCAGACTTTTTAGGACACTCCTCAAAGAGCACATATTTGTACTCTTCAGCAGTAAGGACAATTTCCAGGTTTCTTTTCCAGTCTATGTAATTGGGGCCAGTAAGTTTGTTCTTCTTAAGTATGGTCGCTAGTGGGTTAAAGGCTATTTTGAAACTACCTGAGAATCACAACAATCACAACTTTAGACTTCAAAAATAAATTGATTCCTCAAATAATAAATTTCGAAATCAACCAACATCTCAAAAAATCGAGAAATTCGCAGGCCACGTTAGTGTGGACGTATATGAATTCTACATTCGTTAGAGGAGGTTTTACCCATTAACTTTATTATCTTGTTAACCTAACTTTTTGAAAATAAAATTAATAGTTGATTCACTTCGACCCTACAAATACTAGCAGTGACTCCGTTGGGATGGATACTATTATTCGCATCTAAGTGTTTACCATTACACGACACTAAGGAAATTATCTCGGATTATGTGTCTTCCGTTGGGAAAAATCACACGCTCCTAAATAATTTCCCATAGCCATTTCTGACCTAGTGATCCACAGAACATGCCAATCCGTTGTGGAGGAAAGCACTCAGAGCCGATGCGCAGACTTGTTCGCATCACTTGTCAGATTGTAATGGAGGCCACGAGCCTTTTAGGGTCCCCCTCCCACTTAATTATTTAATTTGAGGAATTTTCATGCACACACACAACAAGCACATAACCAAAGCAACAAATAAGAAAAATCCTAGATTTTTCCAACTTTCATGCCCTTGGTCTCCAATGCGCCTCCAGTCGTGTCATTACCTCGCCCGCTCCTCCCTACACCATGCGCAAGTCACCATTGAAGGGATCTCCGAGCCGAGATGACTAGTTAATTATTGACATCCATCGATCCTATACTCCACGAAGGAGTATAGGATCACATAACCTCGTCAACCCCGATTATTCCCATATAATCTAGATTGAATGTAAATAAAATCTTAGCTAAACATGTGTTTTTAATTATAAAAATTAAATACCTATTTAACCTCGTCAACCCCGAGGATTTAATTAATTACAATAATGCACAATCAATCACATAACCATTATTTGCCATGATAAGTTGGAATCTAGTGTCTGCAACAAAGAGTTAGCCTATGTACATCCACACATTATCCAGCAAAAATAAAATATATGATAATGTGTAAAAAATTAACCGAATCCTAAACACAAAACTGGAAACCTCAGCTCTGATACCAATTGATGGAATAGCTCGACGGGTTTCCTAAGCGAATACCTGGTCGTCCTTGAGAGACCTCTCCATGTCTACGGATTAAAAATTAATCTGAATGGAGACCCGTCTCCCAAACGACCATCTCGTCATCGTATCAATCCATTCGAATTACAACTTAGCTAATCTCAAAGATCAAGCCTTGTAATTCGCCTAACCGATCGACCGCAGAAAAGACGACGAGTGGATCACCGATTTTTGTGTTTATTATCGGGGTCCAATAATTAATTATCAAACATTAATTAAACTAATAGTTAAACATGAGAACTAATTATTTCATCACATAAAATGATAAGATCAAAGAGAGAACCGAGAGAGAAATATACCTCTCTTTACCTCATAATCTTCTACCTTATGTTCCTTCCCTCTTGGACGTCATGTGGGCGATGAGCTACCAGGAACCGGAATCACCAAGGGCTTCCAAACAATCTCTTTCCTTCTCCTTCCCTTGCGCCAAACAAAACACTTCTTCTAGGGTTTCCGTCGGCGCCTATCTACTCTCCACCGAGCGCCACCGAGCACCTCCAATCGCCATTGAGCACCGGGCACAAGGCGACTGAAGTGATGAGGAAAAGGATGATGAAGGAACTGAAGAAGAAGAGAAGAAGAAGCTCTTCTTCTTCCCTCTCAAAGCTGTCGTCACCGCCCCCTTTATCCCTACCGCCGGCGCCCAAAACGCCACCTCCTAGCCGCCGGCTGCCCTAGCTCCTCCTTCTCAAGTCTCCACCGGTCACAACTGGATGAGAAGATCCTCCTTGCACCAAGAATCAAGAGAAGAGAAGGTGGAAGAAGAAAGAGGCTCTCTTCTTTCACCTTGCGCCGGGTGACCTAGGAGAGAGAAGGTGAGGGAGAGAGGAGAAAAGCCAAGCCTTGATGATCAATTTTTATTCCCCTTGGTTTCTTGATTCCATGGGGTATATATAGGGCTAATAAGGTAGGGACCATGAGGAGGAGTTAGGTCTTGGCCCGTTAATGGATCCAAATCCTATCCATTAATGAAGATCCATTCCACTAAATGATCTCCATTGAACTTCCTCACCAACCCCCATATTTTCATATGAGCTCAACTTATTATAAGTACATCCATCTCCCCGTGTTTAAGATATCGAATGCCCATCGATTATTTTAAATTATTGACAATTTTAATTAATCAAATTCTAACTCCTTGAATAATATAACTCAACCTTATCATCATGTTGGATCAAATTCACCTGCAGGGTTTAACATGATGAACCTTATGAGCTCATAAAGGGGGCATCATCATCCCGACTCACCAGGACACGGATTCCGCCAATAATCAACTGTCACGACCCCAGAGGCACATGCTTACTCGAAAATCGGGCAGCATCTCCCCTGTACGGCGGACAAGTTGAGACAAATATACATATACTCCAATCACCCAAAAGATGGCTCAACCATCATAAGAGAAAATAAAAACATCACCACACAGTTTTATATTCAACACAAAAGATAACGGGTGGCTCAGCCACCTTAAACATAAAAGAAATCACAATCAACGAGAACTCAAAATGTCTCTTTAATAACGACAAAACCTATCCGATACTGATAAACAAATAAAATGCGAAACTTACCAAGTGTCGAAAACAAAACAACTAACCCAAATACGGAAACAACTCAACTCTGGGGATTGGCAATTGGATTCTCTCCTAGCTCCAAGAAATGCAACTACTTGCTATCTGAAACAAAAAGAGAAAGCAGGGGTGGTGAGTCCGGGCGGACTCTGCGGGTATATGAGTAGACAATAAGCATGACATAACAAAAGGTAACAGAGTACAGTTCATAGAGAATATAAGAATACCTAAACATGCATAACATCTATAGAACAACATGATATAAAACCGAATAACAACTAAACATGTATAAAACAACGCGACAATAATAAATCCAACATATACATGCATGTCAACCAAGTACAACAATCATAGCTCATATAAATGCATCAAACACAAGAAAATGCATAAATGAAATAAGTATGCATATGATGCAATGACATGTGTCACCCCTGACGCCAGTCAAACCGCCAACACATCTCATCTGTGTGACCGAGTGGGTAGGGCTGTGACACTGTACGCAGTCCAACCAACAAATACCACAGAAAGGTGTGGTTGAGTGGGCAGGATGCTGGAGAGCCATCACCCCAATACCCCGATACATAGGGGGAGCTACCAACAACTCTAATATCTCTCGAAAACAACGGTGAGGGTGTCACTGTTTGCCTACAGCTACAACATATGTGGCATAACATGACAGTTGCTCGTACTCTAGCAACTACCACGACAACAAGTGGTTGAGTGAACTGAGCAACTAAATGACTAATAACGGCTTAACCATATGGAAGCCTAACAGTCGTTAGTATGCAACGTGCAGATATGGTGCATGCTACAAGATGCACGAACAACCAGAGAAACATCGATGCAACCAAAATCCAACAAGTAAATGATGCATCAATACAACCAACCAGAAATTGAAAACCAACGATTATTCACCTACACTACTAGGTAGGGTATTTCTAATCCGAAATAAACCTATCTGTGTTTAATGGACTTTTAAGTACTCGCGTACAAGCGATACTTTACAAAACAGAAAACCAACAGGGGAATGTACGGATACAAATTTTGAATACTCGAAGATTAACGAAGAATAAGTATCAACGACGATGTTAAAATAACAAACAACAAGGAATACGGTCAAGCAACCTACTAGATATAAAATAGCCATGCTTTAAGGTAAAAGGAACTATTCGAGTACAAAGGAGAAGTACTTGCCTTAATTTTAGAAGTTTGTGAACGAAGAGGATCTTCCACGATCAAACACACATAACTAATCAAAGTCCTGTGTCAAAAACAAGGGTTATCTATGTATACGATTAATAAAATAACTAACTACTAAACATAATTAGGATTTAATTTTAATTCAACATCCATTTAATATATTCTTAAATAATGATGAGTTTCTTTTTAACCTAACTGTTACAATTGGGTTATTAGTTTAATTTTCCAACTAACCTAAGAAACTACCATGATACAAACCCCTAAACCAACAAGTTAATTATAATCATTCCTAGAGTTCACGGCAAAGAGGACCAAGATCACAAGAATCGAGCTCCAAAACAAGCTCACGGTTCCCATTACAGAACAAACCAAACACTAAACATAGCAACCTATTTCATTCCATAACTCAACACCTCAGTATCCCCAAAACTCAAATTTAGCATACAAATCAATTCTAAACCCAACAGTAGCATGCACAATAGATTTGATATAGCAACAAATGAATTTCCAAATCATAACCATACTCAAAGAGGCTCACCAGCAACTCATCTCCACTTATCCAGTTCCAAAACAGAACACACACACAACAACCTACAACCCATGAATCGCTCACGTTAAGAACAGAAATAGGGTAGAACAGCTAACCCAAAGCAACACACAAAAACAACAGTATTCAAGATAACAGCTCACAACAGACTTCCTGAATCAACCCTTACTATCCCAACCGTGATACTAATGAAACACACAACACTATTGATATCTACATCTACATTTAATTACCTACGTTGATCTAACAAGATTAACCCTAATCTCTTCATGATCTCGGTAGAAATCCAAGACACAATACCCAATTTGAAACCAAGAATTTCAACACAAACAAAAAACCTTAAAACCATATTGCCATCACAACCCCTAAACTTACTGTGAACTCTCGGCAATGAGGATCAAAAGATCCAATTCCACAATAGTATAAGAAAACAAAATCCCCAGAATTCATCTACTGAACATTCCTTACCTGAGTTGGTGCCGACGCGAGCAGAGGGAATCGAAGAGGGAAGTGGCGCTCGACTAGGTCTCCACGCGAGGCAGCGGCACATGGGCGTACGGTGCCCTGTTCTTGCGCGCCAGAGAAGACAGAAGAAGAAGAGGAACAGGGAGGAGAAGGAGAACAGAGGGCGCGGCGACGACGTCCCTCGCTGCGGAGTCGGGCGTCGGCTAGGGCTGCAGCGTGTGTGGGCTGCGGCGTCGGGGAGAACCAAAGCAGAAGTTGGGGCTAGCGAAAACTGATTTAGGGAGGGAATTTGTTAGGGTTTTATAATTGTTTTAGCATTTTGCAAATAAGCCCTCCTATTTTAGTTATTCACAACTAAGTCCCAATTTTGCAAAAATGCCCTTTAAAAATTATGGTTTTCAACATTCTCCCCCACTAACAAAAATTTGGTCCCCAAATTTAGCCAGTAATCACAACATGTACTAGTCAACCACAACAGGTACTAGTCAACAACCAGAGAAATCAACAACTCATATATAATATGAATACGGAATGAAAACCAACCATACGCACCTCAAGTAAATAGATGAGGATAGCGAGCTCTGATCGTATCTTCGAGCTCCCAAGTTGCTTCCTCATCAGAATGGTGCTGCCAACCAACTTTGACCAACCAAACTATCTTGTTCCTCAACTGATGCTCTTTGCGGTCCAGAATCCGCATAGGCACCTACTCATAAGTCGCATCTGGCTGAAGGGTGACCGACACCTCCGATAAAATATGTGCAAGATCCGGAACATATTTCCTCGGCATAAAAACATGAAACACGTCGTGAACTCCAGCCAATGACGGTGGTAATGCCAGACGATAAGCGACTGTTCCAATCCGCTCCAAAATCTGGAAAGGTCTAATGTAGCGGGGTGCTAGCTTACCTCGCAACCCAAACCTCTTCACCCCTTTCGTGGGCGACACTCGTAAGAATACATGATCGCTCACGAAGAACTCTAAGGTTTGTATCTCTCATGGTTAACCTCAACCATGATTGCGAGCCAAATGCGTTATCTACCATATTTGGAACTGTCTAACATCTCTCTAACGATAGCTACCCAGTTACAAGCAGTGACCTACACGTAGATACCCTACAGCTCTTTAATATCTCGGAAAATCGATTCATCGACCTGTGGTGCCTTCTCTCTGGTGACAGTGTAAACCCGGTCCATCTCTGAAACTGATGGTGGTCGTCTAAATAGATAGTGGCCGAATCATCTGAATTGCTGCTGGCTGTATAGTCTAAGGTGCTGGAGCTCTCATCGTCCGCTGAGTCTGATAACTTGTAGCTTCGACCATCTGCTGAGGTTGGTAAACTGATGACTAATATGCTGGGCATAGTTGATCTCCTGATCTAATCATCATATTTCGGTCCATTCCTAAACTCAAATATAGTTACCCCTGGTTCCAAATAGTCATTTAGGCAGACCTAAGTAACACTGCTACATGCATGCTGGAGTGGAAAGTATATACACAACAATTACATTAACCTCCTAGAGCAATTCAGCTTGACCGATATTTACTGAACATATAGGATAGCCTTTGTCCCCTGAAGCATAATCACAAGTGCCTCTATAACAAATTATAGAATTGCAGTATCTTAGTATAAAAAAATGAACCATGGTTTTATAAGGAGAATATGTGGATTGAGACATAATCGAAAGAATCAATCTACGAGACCAAAGTCCATTCACGAGACAGGTACAAAGAATCCAACTATGGAACTGCTTGACAGAATCGACCTCAATGAAGTGCACACAAATGCCGAAGCAGTCAAGCTCCCAACACACCACCAGGACAACGCAAAGGATACTTTGGGGGGAATTTACCTCTTCGCATATTTTCCAATAAGCGTAACAGGCAACACAGTGGGTTTTAAGCTTTGTGATTCCTCGACGACAACTTGTTCTCATTTGGTTCATTCCAACGGCTGGATAGTCTTTAAATTTGACAATGGAGAGGATAGGAATGATGTGTTGAATGCAGGGCTGAACATGTACTTCAGTTATGGAAGAAACAAGCACATTATCTCTTCCAGCTTCAGAAGAACCTATAGCTTCAAGTGTAGTTGTCAAATATCTTGAGAGTACTGAACACTTGCAGGAGAAAAATGTAAATGATACAGGGACAAAAGTTGAGCAACATTACTCAGTTCCATCAATGGACAACAAATATGTAAGTGATAGACAGCATAAAAAAGGTGTAGAACAAGATGAGGCATCAGTTCAGCTTCAGCAACAATGATTCTTCACCAGTGCAAAGCAAACCCCTTTTAATGAAAATGTTGTAGAGATGCAGAAGTTTGTAGACATCTCATCCCCACCAGTGATTGCTGCTTTAAACGTGGATACTCATAGCCAGCTCAAAAAGCAGCTGGATATCAGCAAAACATTGCCAATGCCTCAACAATAGACATGGATAATGCAAATGCAAAGGACAACTCTAGTGCACTAGATACTCCCGTTGGTAGTGAAGCTCTATTTATCTCACAAACTGTTAAAGATCCACTATCTTAATTTTTCTTTTTTTTTCCAGAAAGACCTCGTAACTACAGTTCTCAGATGACCATAGAAGACAATTTTCGTCCATACTGGACAATAAAAATATTACAATGATTCTCTAAAAATACGAATTCGACCAAATTAAATCACATACCTTAAAGCAGCTAAAATACATCTTGAAACTCCAACTCACTAGGCACTACGAATTATATAATTATCACACAAGTAGAGCTCGCTTTCTATTTCATGGAAAACTATAAATGCAGATTTGTCAATGCTTGTGAATGTTATTCATATGCAGTTAGTTATTAATGGACAACTCCACAAGCTTGTCAATGCCATTTACTGCAATTGAGGCAAACACAGACATGAACCATAAAATACCCATGGCACTTTCGTGATGTCTGATAGGTTTCAAACATGTGGAGCTCTTGCAGTCTCCTGTCCAAAGGGGTTTCAAATATTGCTAGTAGTTTGTCATATTAGTCTCAATTACTGTTGGGTAAATCCAAGACAGTGTCGGGAAACCTCGAGATTCAGTTGGAAATATGTTGGATACCTTATGGTCATTGTAATTTTATATAAAGCATGAAACACTGGTGTAGGAGTGGCGTTACATCTCCAAATGGCAAGAGTTGTGATCAAATCAACTAACATATAGAAAGCTGTATTGGATAAAAAGTTGCCTTTATTAATATCAGAATATGACAGAAGGGCCAGAATTAACTGCTTCACAACCTTTGCAAGATACCCTTTCCTTTTCCAAGATCCACTTTTATTACTAGCTATAGTCAAACTTGAAACCGCAAGTAATGGAGGATCAAACAATCTATTTTCTCTGCAATCAAATGAAGATTTTGTGCTCATCTAGGAAAGCAGTAACTGATTAGAAACTACCGGACCAACTCGCAAGGTGATGACACAAACATCAGGAGATAGTTGAAAAAAATGATGTTGGGATCCAATTTGACTGTTCGTATAACTTGTCATGTTGGTTGCAATTCTAATTGCATGCCTCCAGTGGTGGTCACATACATCTAATGAGGATAGAGAAACAGAATGCTTGGAAGCATGAAGAAAAGATGAAAGGTGGTAAGAAACACATGCATTGTAATACTCCATTTGCATAATGGATCGTATATCTTTCATCGTTAAATCAGATGATAGCTAGAATGGTCAAAGGTTTATTATACCAGATCCAAACCCCAGTCTTGTTAGACAAATTATGCAGGCAACTGTACCAGACTTCCCTAAGCAAAGAAAGGGACAAGAGGCATCAAAGATCAATTTAGTAACATCATAGCTGTGCAGAATTACCAAGATCCCATACTTCTAATATTTCTGTGTGGAAGTGGAGCAAATGAGTGACACGTGGAGGTATTATTTGAATGGAAGAGTTGTAAATGCAATGGAAAAACAACTTTGGTTAGACACAAGTTGAAACTATTTTCCCAATATGGCCATTTTTCCATACTAACATTATATATATATATATATATATATATATATATATATATATATATATATATATATATATATATATTATATATATAATTTGACCATACTAAGAGTACTCCAGAATAAATTTTCAAAACTACGAAAAGTAACATTGTCTATAACAAAATAAATATCCTTGTTCCCTATCATTCTCATCCTACTTCAGCCTCAGATTTGTCTTTTGCAGAACCAACACTACTACAAATATAGTTCACAAATTACAGATTCAAAATCCTAATCCAAATGTCATACATTTGACAGTTTTTCCATGTGCCATATCAAAAGGTCGTCTAATTTTACTATCACAGTAGACATATTTGCCTAAGTTATGGAAATTATTATTATGACCTGATTCCTACAAGTAACAGTTGTTTATACTAAGAGCCATAATGGTTTTCTAGTTAGCTGACAGAAGTTTTAGGTATTAAGGTGTCTGCAAAACTCTAAGACACAGTCAAAACTGCTCTGAAGACCACATTGTTGTGGCCATGCCAGTCGGCTTTCTAATGAAATATGCTGGTCTTAATTTTTCTTGCTACTTCTATCATTGAGCAGGTTAGATATTTTTGACTTGCAAGATATTTTGTTTGCTATCACTTTGTTTTCTGATTGTACCTTAGCAGAGATATGTTGATAAAAACTGCACTAGCTATTAATGCATCAGCAGCAGCACGAAGAAGTAAGGTATTTGGATCCCAGAAATACAAAACAGAGCCTACTTGATCAACAGAAAACACAAAAACACAAACTAAACAACCAAAATTTTGGAAATACTGATCTGAAGATGCTAGATTATATGGTGTTTTAAGTAAGCTTTGATAAGAGCTCACTTCTGATGGTAGTCACAAAACTAGGCACTAAAGACAACTAAAGATGAAACTCCCCCGTGATCATCGTCCACGATCACGAGCACGGGGTGGAGATAACTCAATACGACGAGGCATTTATGTTAACAAAACCAACATACATTATTTAGATATTTTATCCAAATTTAAAACCAACTTACTTCTTGTTTGCCGGGAGAGATCTTGTCCCTGCCAAGTCCCAAAACACAACCAAGTCGAGAAAATGACTCCACAAACATATATAAATCCGTAAAATACCGATAGACCGCGTAAAACAACTCCGTAAACCCACAGTCATCAACACATCACGAAAACCTCAACAAACAAACGCTTTAATAATCCACCAAAAACAACATCATAAAAATCCACAGATCCCAAAGGAACTCGCAAACTTGGCTCTGATACAAAAAATTATCACAACCCCAGAGGCACATAATTACTCGAAAATCGGGCAGCATCTCCCTGTACGGCGGACAAGTTAGGACAAATATACATATACTCCAATCACCCAAAAGATGGCTCAGCCATCATAAGAGAAAATAAAAACATCACCGCACAATTTTATATTCAACACAAAAGATAACGGGTGGCTCAACCACCTTAAACATAAAAGAAATCACAATCAACGAGAACTCAAAATGTCTCTTTAATAATGACAGAACCTGTTCGATACTGATTAACAAATAAAATGTGAAACTTACCAAGTGTCGAAAACAAAACAACTAACCCAAATACGGAAACAACTCAACTCTGGGGACTGACAGCTGGATCCTCTCTTGGCTCCAAGAAATGCAACTACCTGCTATCTGAAACAAAAAGAGAAAGCAGGGGTGGTGAGTTCGGGCGGACTCTGCGGGTATATGAGTAGACAATAAGCATGACATAACAAAAGGTATAATAAGTAGAGAACCAACAGAGTACAGTCCATAGGGAATATAAGAATACCTAAACATGCATAACATCTATAGAACAACATGTTATAAAATCGAATAACAACTAAGCAGGTATAAAACAACGTCAACAATAAATCCAACATATACATGCATGTCAACCAAGTGCAACAATCATAGCTCATATAAATGCATCAAACACAAGAAAATGCATAAATAAAATACGTATGTATATGATGCAATTACATGTGTCACCCCTGACGCCAGTTAAGCCGCCAACACATCTCATCTGTATGACCGAGTGGGTAGGGTTGTGACAACTGTACACACAGCTCCAACAAATACCACAGAAAGGTGTGGTTGAGTGGACAGGATGCTGAGGAGCCAACACTCCAAAACCCCGATACATAGGGGGAGCCACCAACAACTCTAATATCCCTCGAAAACAACGGTGAGGGTGTTATTGTTTGCCTACAGCTACAACATATGTGGCATAACAGGACAGTTGCTCGCACTCTAGTAACTACCACGACAACAAGTAGTTGAGTGAACTGAGCAACTAAATGACTAACGACGGCTTAACAATATGGAAGCCCAACAGTCATTAGTATGCAACGTGCAGATATGGTGCATGCTACAAGATGCACAAACAACCAGAGAAACATCGATGCAACCAAAATCCAACAAGTAAACGATGCATCAATACAACCAACCAGAAATCGAAAACCAACGATTATGTACCTACACTACTAGGTAGGGTATTTCTAATGCCAAATAAACCTATCTGTGTTTAATGGACATCTAAGTACTCGCGTACAAGCGACACTTTACAGAACAGAAAACCAACAGGGGACTGTACGGATACAAATTTTGAATACTCGAAGATCAACGAAGAATAAGTATCAACGGCGATGTTAAAATAACAAACAACAAGGAATAAGGTCAAGCAATCTACTAGACATAAAATAGTCATGCTTTAAGGTAAAAGGAACTACTCAAGTACAAAGGAGAAGTACCCGTCTTAATTTTAGAAGTTTGTGAACGAAGAGGATCTTCCACGATCAAACACACATAACTGATCAAAGTCCTGTGTCAAAAACAAGGG
Source organism: Boesenbergia rotunda (assembly GCA_024364735.1). Classification (NCBI taxonomy): domain Eukaryota; kingdom Viridiplantae; phylum Streptophyta; class Magnoliopsida; order Zingiberales; family Zingiberaceae; genus Boesenbergia; species Boesenbergia rotunda. The sequence goes on from JAGFNQ010004340.1 coordinate 163,418, forward strand.
TTAGCTATGTATACGATTAATAAAATAACTAACTACTAAACATAATTAGGATTTAATTCTAATTCAACATCCATTTAATATATTCTTAAATAATGATGAGTTTCTTTTTAACCTAACTGTTACAATTAGGTTATTAGTTTAATTTTCCAACTAACCTAAGGAACTACCATGATACAAACCCCTAAACCAACAACTTAAATCACTTACCTTCAACACAAAGAATTATAATCATTCCTAGAGTTCACGGCAAAGAGGACCAAGATCACAAGAATCGAGCTCCAAAACAAGCTCATGGTTCCCATTATAGAACAAACCAAACACTAAACATATCAACCTATTTCATTCCACAGCTCAACACCTCAGTATCCCCAAAACTCAAATTTAGCATACAAATCAATTCTAAACCCAACAGTAGCACGCACAATAGATTTGATATAGCAACAAGTGAATTTCCAAATCATAACCATACTCAAAGAGGCTCACCAGCAACTCATCTCCACTTATCCAGTTCCAAAACAGAACACACACACAACAACCTACAACCCATGAATCCCTCACGTTAAGAACAGAAATAAGGTAGAACAACTAACCCAAAGCAACACACAAAAACAACAGTATTCAAGATAACAGCTCACAACAGACTTCCTCAATCAACCCTTACTATCCCAACCGTGATACTAATGAAACACACAACACTATTGATATCTACATCTACATTTAATTACCTACGTTGATCTAACAAGATTAACCCTAATCTCTTCATGATCTCGGTAGAAATCCAAGACACAATACCCAATTTGAAACTAAGAATTTCAACACAAACAAAAAACCTTAAAACCATATTGCCATCACAACCCCTAAACTTACTGTGAATTCTCGGCAATGAGGATCAAAAGATCCAATTCCACAACAGTATAAGAAAACAAAATCCCCAGAATTCATCTACTGATCATGCCTTACATGAGTTGGTGCCGACGCGAGCAGAGGGAATCGAAGAGGGAAGTGGCGCTCGATTAGGGCTCCACGCGAGGCAGCGGCACACGAGCGTACGACGCCCAGTTCTTGCGTGCCGGAGAAGACAGAAGAAGAACAGGAACAGGGAGGAGAAGGAGAACAGAGGGCGCGGCGACGGCGTCCCTCGCTTCGGCGTCGGGCATCTCCTAGGGTAGCAGCGTGTTTGGGCGGCGACATCGGGGAGAACCAAAGCAGAAGTTAGGGCTAGTGAAAACTGATTTCGGGAGGGAATTTGTTAGGGTTTTATATTTATTTTAACATTTCACAAATAAGCCCTCCTATTTTAGTTATTCACAACTAAGTCCCAATTTTGCAAAAATGCCCTTTAAAAATTATGGTTTTCAACATCAACAACACACCATGTAATTAATATTATTTCCCAACTTACCGGACCTATCGATTTAGCAGAATAAATCTCGCTCATTGGTAAATCAAAAAAATAAAATATTAAATACATGTGCCCGTTATTATATTTGGATTTAGAGATTGTACTCCATAATAAATCGAGGTTGGATCCAATTATAAAGTCAGTATAAATTGGATCACCTCTATTTTGGTCCTGCTCAATGCACACAAAGTGCACTAGTGAAATTCTATGGTTAAGATAAACCACACATAATTACACTACAACTATCCCGATGGTTTGTCCAACTCCATCTCGGTTGTGAGCCTCTACTTATACTATGCAAGGGACTGATAACATGATCTTCTGTGTGTTACCACACACCATGTTATCTACAATGCAGAGTATGATACGGTTATGCATATACTAATATAAACATGCAACTGTGTTGTTGTGATTCTCTTTCAAAACGCAAATGTTCATATAAAAAGACATGTCTTTTAGTATACATCCTAACAGACAATTCTAGTGAAGAGGAGAAAGAGAGTTATAGGAAGTGGATAAAGACAGATGAGATGCCGTGGTGTTACATTTTGGCTTGCATGTCAAATGTACTGCAATATCAACATCAGGCCTTCACTACTGCCTTTGACATGATGCTCAATCTCAAGGAACTCTTCGGAAGCCAGAATCGGGCTGCTAGGCATGAGGCTATGAGGAACTTAATAACAACAACCATGGCTGAGGGAACACTCATGAGATATCATGTTCTCAAGATGATGACTCATTTGAATGAGATGAAAGTCCTTAGAGCTGAAATCGATGGGGAAACCTAGGTCGATATCATTCTCCAGATGCTACTAAAGAGTTTTGAGCAGTTTAGTTTGAAATACAACATGAATAAAAGCACATATTCATTGGCGGAACTTCTAACATAAATCCAGGCAGCAGAAGAGCTATTTTGTCAAAGTGCGCAAGCTTACTTTGTTGGAAATGATTCTACTTTTAAGCCGAAAGGCAAGAAGAAGAAGAAACAAGGTGGTTCGGCAAAGAAAGCCGGTGGATCTCAAGGACCTCAGGCGGGAGTGAAGAAGCCGAAAGGCAAGTGCTTCACATGCAAGCAGACTGGACATTGGAAGGTGGATTGTCCCTTCCGAAAGGAGAACAATAAAGGTATATCTTTTTCATTAGTTGTTGAAACATGTTTAGCGGCGTTATCTACCGGTACCTCGTATGTAGATATGGGAGCCATTGATCCTGTCTACAATTCATTGCAGGGGTTCCAGGAACTAGACGACTAGCTGAAGGTGAGATTACCGTCTACATGGGCAATGCTATAGAGGTGACGACTATTGTAGTGGAAGATGTTTATTTATCTTTTGATAAGAATAAATTTTTAATTTTAAGAAATTGTTTTACGTACCTTCTTTTAGAAAGAATTTAATTTCAGTTTCTAAATTCTTTAAGGATGGATATATTGTTTCTTTTAATGACAGAGTTGTTATCAAAAGAAATAGAGAAATTATCTATTCTGGTGCGTTGGTTGGTAATTTCTATACTCTTAAACCAATTTCTCCCACGATGCAAATAGAAATTAATAACTCATCTTCTGATTCTAATAAGAGATAACAACCTTCGAAAATAAACCAAACATATCTTTGGCATCTAAGGTTGGGTCATATTAACTTGAGTAGAATTCAAAGGTTGATAGCCGATGGACCTTTGGGTTCATTGGTGGTGGAAGATTTCCCAACCTGCGAATCTTGCTTGGAAGGTAAAATGACCGAGAGGCCTTTTAAGGTCAAGGGGTATAAAGCCAAAAATGTGTTGGAGTTGGTTTATTCTGATTTGTGTTGTCCTATGTCTATCCAGGAAAGAGATGACTTTGAATATTTTGTCTCATTTATTGACGACTATTCAAGGTATGGATACATTTACCTAATGCGCCGCAAGTCTGAATGTTTTGACAAGTTCAAAGAATACAAGGCTGATGTGGAGAAACGTCATGGTAAGAGAGTATCAAGACTCTTCGGTCTAGCCATGCTGGTGAGTACCTCTTGGGAGAGTTTAGGAGTTACTTATCAGAGGCTGAGATTCAATCCCAATTGTCCGCACCTGGTACACACCAACAGAACGGTGTGACGGAGTGAAGGAATATGACTCTTATGGAAATGGTTAGATCGATAATGAGTTATTCTGAATTACCGAATTCGTTTTGGGGGTATGCTCTAAAAACGACAGTGTATATTCTGATTTGGGATATTCTGACTTGGTACCTTCTAAATCAGTACCCTCTACTCCCACAGAATTGTGGAATGAGTGTAAGCCTAGTCTGACACATTCAGATTTGGGATAGTCCAGCACATGTGCTGAAGGGAGACGCTGATAAGTTGGAATCTCGTATAGAAGTACGCTTGTTCGTAGGCTACATAGAGGAACGAAAGGTGGTTTATTTTATAGTCCTAAAGATAAGAAGGTCATCGGTCATACGAATGCCCAATTTTTAGAGGAGGACTATGTTATGAACCATAAGCCCATGAGTAAGATTGTTCTAGAGGAAATGAGAGGGGAAGTTCCTACTTCTGTACCATTAGTATAGGTGGATATACCATAAGTGACTGCACCGCATGTCACAGATGATACAGAGGTAGTACCTCGTTGTAGTGAGAGGATTATTAGACAACCTAACAGATTCATGTTCTTGGGAGAGTCGTTAGACTGGGTCCCTAGTGAACATAAACCTGATCCTTGGACCTATGACGAGGAACTCCAAGATAAAGATGCGGTATCTTAGCAAAAGGCGATGAATTCTGAGATAGAATCTATGGATTCTAATCAAGTCTGGGAGCTAGTAGAACCACCTGATGGTGTAAAAGTCATTGGATGTAAGTGGATCTACAAAAGAAAGAGTGAATTAGATGGAAAGGTGAACACCTTTAAAACAAGGCTTGTTGCAAAGTGGTATACTCAGAAAAAGGGGATCGATTATGAGGAAACTTTTTCGCCGGTAGCCATGCTTAAGTCTATCCGGATTCTCTTGTCTATTGTTGCTCATTTGGATTGTGAGGTTTGGCAAATGGATGTCAAGACAGCTTTCCTTAACGGAAGTCTTGAAGAAAACATCTATATAAAGCAACCAGAGGGATTCATTGAAATGACAAAGATCATTTTGTGTGCAAGCTTAATCGATCCATTTATGGATTGAAACAAGCTTCAAGATCTTGAAATCTCCGGTTTGATGAGGTAATCCAGTCTTATGGATTCATACAAAGTCTTGATGAGTCTTGTATATACAAGAGGAGTGACGAAAATGTAGTGGTATTTCTTGTACTATACGTAGATGACATTTTGCTCATTGACAACAATGTCAAAGTGTTGTCAGACGTAAGGGTATGGTTGTCCAAACAGTTTGATATGAAGGACTTGGGAGAAGCTGGACACATCCTTGGGATCAAAGTTATAAGAGATCGCAAGAAAAGGATGTTGTCCTTATCTCAAGCTTCGTATATTGACACTATTCTAGCTCGTTTTAGCATGCAAAACTCAAAGAAAGGTTTTCTACCTTTTCGGCATGGAGTACCTTTATCTAAGGAGATGTGTCCTAAAATATCAACGGGGATGGAGGAGATGAAGGCAGTTCCTTATGCTTTGGCTGTAGGAAGCCTAATATATGCTATGTTATGTACGCGATCGGATATCTGTTTTGCCGTGGGCATGGTTAGCAGATATCAAAGCAATCTATGACAAGGACATTGGACTGCGATAAAGCATATATTAAAGTACCTAAAAAGGACTAGAGATTATATGCTAATTTACCAGGCAGATCATTTGCTCCCTCTAGGTTACACAGATTCTGATTTCCAATTAGATAGGGATAACAGTAAGTCTACCTTAGGTTATGTGTTTACTTTGGGAGGTGGAGCCATAGTATGGAGGAGTATCAAGCAGAAATGCGTTGCGGACTCCACCATGGAAGCTTAGTATGTGGCAGCCTCTGAGGTTGCCAAAGAAGTTGTATGACTCAGAAACTTCTTAATGGACTTAGAAGTGATTCCTGGATTGCCAAGAGCTATCAACATTTATTGTGATAACAGTGGTGCAATAGCACACTCGAAGGAACCACGAGCCCATAAGGCAGGTAAACATATTAAGCATATGTACCACCTGATACGAGACATCGTAAAGTGAGGAGAAATTATTGTCGCCAAGATTGGATCAGCGGATAACCTGGCAGATCCTTTCACTAAGGCCCTTCCAGCGAAAGATTATGATAGGCATGTTGAGAGGATAGGAATAAGATGTTTGGCAGTTTGATGGAAGCATAGTCTTTTAGTATAAGTGCGAGATTGTTAGGATGTATACTATTAGCCTAACTTTTATATGAACATCTATTTTGGAATAAAAATCATTGTGGTCATGGTTGCATTTTATATTTGTTATATGTGTGCAAATTGTTTGTTACTTTACATTGTAGATAACATGGTGTGTGTTGTCACACAGAAGATCATGTTATTAGTTCTTTGTAAAGTATAAGTAGTGGCTCACAACCGAGATAGATTTGGACAAACCATTGGAATGATTATAGTGTAATTTGGTATTAGTCTATCTTGACTATAGAATTACACTAGTACACTTTGTGTGTATTGAGCAGGACTGATTTGAGGTTGTACGATTTATACTGACTATATAATTAAACAAGACCTCGGTTATTATGATGTACATGCTCTTAATCTCGATATAATAATAGACACATGTACTTAATATTTATTTTTTTAATTTATCAATGGGCGAGATTTATTCGTTAAATCAATAGGCCCGGTAAATTGAGAAATAATATTATTTACATAGTGTGTTATTGATTATAGAAGGAAACCATTCCTAATTATTTAGGATGATGATGTCCCCTGAGGAGCTCATAAAGTTTATCATGTAAATCCTGCAGGTGGACTTGGTCCGACATGATGATAAGGTTGAGTGGTACTACTTATGGAATTAGATATTAATTAATTATATTATCAGTAATTTAATTAATTAATGGACATGCGATGTTTTAAACACGGGGAGATTATATACACATAATATGGTGGAGCCCATATTTAATTATGGGGTTGGTGCGGTAGTTCAATGATAACCCATTATTGGAGCGGGTTATTAACGGATCGGGTTTAGGATTCGTTAGGAGACCAAAAATAACTCCTCCTCATGATCCCTATTGTAGCCTGTAAATACCTCATGAAGCCATGAAACCAAGATTCATAACTTAACTCTAAGGCTTCTTTCCTCTCTCCCTTCTCTCTCCTAGGGTTGCGACGCCGCAACCTACACCTTGGAGGTGGTCGGCGGCAACAAGGAAGCAAAGAGCAAAGGGAAAGGCTTTTCTTCTTCCTCCTCTCTTCTCTCCTTTGGCCGGCGCATCCATACAAGAAGTTTGAGGGCCGACGTCGCAAGGAGGAAGATAGGAAGTGGCCAGCGGTGCACTTCTTGGTGGAGTGTTGGCCGACGCAAGGAAGAAGGAGGAAGAAACTAGGGTTTAGCTTTCTCTTCTTCTTTTCTTCTTCTTCTCTTCTCCCTCCTTGGGTGTGCGGCTAGGGCAAGCAAAGGAAGGAGTGGCTTCTACCTTTTTGGCCGGCGGCAACAAGAAAGGGAAGAAGGTGGTCGGTGCAAGCAAGAGGAAGAAGAAGGTGGTGTTTGGTGGCTTCGTTTCTTGGAAGACCGTCACCCACACGACACCCAAGAAAAGGATAGGAATACGTTAGAAGATCAAGAGATAAACAAGAGGTATAAATCTTGTTTTGTTTTCATTCTTGTATTAATTGTATTGCTATATACATGGACCCCGAAGATAAACACAAAAATCGACGATCCAATCATCATCTATTCCGCGGCTATTCGATAAAAAAACTTACCCCTTCAAAACTAGGGCTTTTTCACAAATGGACTTAGCTTAGGCCATAACACTAGAACTGCATGCACCTATAGATCTAGAAGCCAGCATCTCACAAGCACCTTAGGGTACTTTTGATTGATAACTTAGACTGGGTTGAGATACTTAGGTCTATGCTTTGATTCAAGATGCTTTAAGTCAGTGCATCTGCAGTAATTGGGGCAATAAATACCAACTGAACAGTAATCAGGTTAAATGTCAAGCTTAGAAAATCTAACTTGATCAGATCACTTAACTTGACTAGCCCTAGCGAAAGCTACTGTTTATAACAGTTAGTAAGAAGCTAATTGGGTTAGACAGGACCCGAAAGAGAAAATCTAAATAGTTTTTGTCTAGTTTATGCATAGAATTGGTTCAATACAGGACTTTACTTTCTTTACTCATTTTTTTTGCTATAATATTTTTTTGATATATGGTAAAGGGGGAGAGATTGGAGAGGAGAGAAAAGAAGGTTTTAAAATTTAAAATTTTCCAAGGTTTTAAAATTTAAAATTTTCCAAATTAATTTTTTTTCAAAAATTTTTATCTCCTTTTTTCAAAAAGTAACTTAATTCAAAATTCCTTTTGAAAATTTTCTAAGTACTAAATTCAAAATTCTTTTTGAAAATTTTCTAAGTACTTAATTCAAAATTCTTTTTGAAAATTTTCTAAGTACTTAACTCAAAATTGGTTTGAAAATTTTCTAAGTACTTAACTCAAAAATTCTTTTTGAAAATTTTCTAAGTACTTAATTCAAAAATTGGTTTGAAAATTTTCTAAGTACTTAACTCAAAAATTTGTTTGGAAAATTTTCTAAGTGTTAAAACTTTAAAATTATTTTGGAAAATTTTCTAAGCGGTAAAACTAAATGTTTTGGAAAATTTTCAAAGTGCTCAACTCGAAAATATTTTGGAAAATTTTTCTAACTTGAAAATCCTTTTTGAAAATTTTCTAAGTGTTGAAAACCTGAAAAATCTTTTCATTTTATGATAGACAAGGACTTAGAAATGTTTTCAAAAACCCCACGTATTCTTGAAAAATTCAGGGGGAGAATTTCTTCCAGGGGGAGGAAATTAAGTATCTTACTTGCTTCATTAACTTAACTTTTTGAATCGTGTTGCCATAAATCAAAAAGAGGGAGATTGTTGGTGCAGGCAACACCCAAGTCAAACCTGGGTTTTGATAATGGCAAAGGGTTCAGAAGTTAAGATGTTATAGTGATCTAACTTGTTCACTGAGTGTGCAGGAAGAAGTCCTAGGTACACTAGGCAAGAAGTCCTGGCAAAGGGCTGGGCAAAGAAGTCCTGGTCAAGGACTAGGCAAGAAGACCTGATCGGAAGTCGGGCAAAGAAGTCCTCGTTGAGGACTGGGCAATAAGTTCTGGCAAGGGGCTGGGCACCGAAGACCTGACCGGAAGTTGGGCAAGAAGACTTGACCGAAAGTTGGGCACGAAGACCTTGTCAGGTGGATTGGGCAAAAGAACAACCGGAGGAGCCGGTTGACAAAAGGTAAATTCTCCTGAGAGGAGTAGGTGAGGACGCGTTCCCCGTCGAGGGAACAGTAGGCGTTGGTTCGACCTAGGGTTCCATTTGGGAGACCCGAAGTCAGAACCAAGACAGCTACGGCTGTAACTAATACTTGTTGTGTTTTGGGTACTAACCTTAGTTGCAGGATCGAAGGACTGGTCGTCTGCAAGGGAGGTGCTTCACTGGGCCTAGGCGCCCGAATGGACACAGGCACCCGAATGGGCTCAGGCGCCCGTATGGATACGGGCGCCCAAGTGTGAATGTAAAATCCCAAACACAACTGCGAAGCCACTGAACCAAGGCGGATCAGGCGCTCGTGAGGTCACGGGCGCCCCCATCAGCTTAAGCGCCCAAGTGGAGGTGGATAAGCGCTGACCGAGCCTACGGATAAGGATTCGTGCAGGGAGGGCCACGTGTCAGGCGCCCCCAACGTCACAGGCGCCTGTATGAGCACTATAAAAGGGGGCTCACCCCCAAGGCGTCGACATCCATTCTTTCCAACACTCCAAACACTTTTGCTCAAGCGCTGTGCCCCGACAAAGTTCGATTTCGAGATTCTAGCGCCGATGACGACCCTCTTCTCCAAAATTCGATCCACCTCGGGCGTCGGTAAAATTTCAGTTTACGAAAGTGTTGTGATTCAAATTTTCAAATTCTATATATGTACTATCAATCTGTAAAGATCTTTTCGAATATAGAATTGCCCAAAGTAAACGGTCAAGGACCGTGGGCATTGGAGTAGGAGCCGACCGTGACTCCGAACCAAGTAAAAATCGACTTGTGTTCTTGTGTACTTTATTTCTTTCCGCTGTGTATATTCTTTAACTGTCCGAAATTTTTTTGTTGCTTGTCATTTTGATTATTCCGTTGTGTTTACTCACGTTTTTAATTCGAAAAATTTTCATAACGATATTCACCCCCTCTATCGTTTTCTTCAATCCAACAGGATCCCCTTCCCGAGAGAGTCTTGGGAGCTCCGGAAAGAGAGTCGTTTAACTCACTATATCTTGCCACACAACTTCTTCAACCCACGTGCAACCGGGGTACTCAATCCAATCACAAGTCCCTCCCTTCAAGTCTGATCAAAGGAAGTGTGTCTAACTGATTAGACTAGTGTGGTGATGAAGAAGCTATGTCCCAGTGGGTCCTTGCATCCGTTGCTGCTTCCCTGGCAGTTATACTGTTTCTGAGAGTTGTAGATTTTGCCTCGGGTCTTGAGGCAATCCCTTTTTGGTTTTGTCTTCCCAAAAAGGCTTCCTTGGTTTTCGAGGTACTGCAATGATACCTGTTCCATCCTTCGTAAAGGCACATGTCGCTCCTTAATGCCGACAAATCCCCTTCGCGAATTCCTCATCGCCACGTGCCCCAACTACTCCCCTTGCGATCTGATACTGACGTGCGCAGCTGTACCAGGCTCACGTCAAGCGGCTGTTCCATGGCACTACCCAGATGTGGCGGTTCATTGCCGTCCACGTGCCTCGCCCCCATTGCGCATATGCGGGTGGCTACCTCTGTATATGAAGGGGAGGCGAAGACGTTCGACCACCTTTTGGCTTCGTTGTTTGGTGAACCTCGTCTTTATTTTCTTCCCTAAGGATTCCTTTTCGCGTAAGTCTTCTGCCTCCTTCTCGTCTTTTCCCTTAGGAACTATGGAAGGTTATCGAGTGGAGTGGTATAAGTCTGCCTCCTCAAGAGTGAGGCTGGAGACTTTGCAAGCGACCATTGAGGACTTTGGCATTTCGGCCAAGATGACGGTGGTGATCCCTAAAGTAGACCAGATGCCAGTGGAGCCTCCCGTAGGTTTCTTTATGTTCTTTTTGGGGCAAGTAGAGTCAGAGCTCCGCATCCCCATTCCTTCTTTTTTTATGAATGTACCCTCCTATTTTGATATCCCCCTCCACCAGATGACTCCCAATGCCTTTGCTCAGATGGGCGGGGCGTACATTATCTTCAAGCTCTTCGACATCCCCCTGACCCCTCGCCTTTTCCGTTCATTCTTCGTTCGGATCGGCTCGCGAGGGGTTTTTAGCTTTTTAGCGTGCCCTGACCATAGATTCCTAGGAGGGTTCCCTTCCTCGTACAAAGGGTGGAAGGAGAAGTTTTTCTTCATCCGACTGCCTATGCAACCCTTCAGTCCCCTCCGCTGGACGGAGGATTGCCAACTCCTCCCTCACTAGGTAATTTCTTCCAGTGTCTAGCCTACCAGCACGCCAGAAACATACTCTCCAGCATAGAGTTCAGTGGCCCGGGTCTGGTGCAGAGTGAGGAACTCATGTACCGAGCGAGCCTTAGCTCTAAAGTGACCCGGATTAGCCTCAGCCTGGGTAAGTTCATCTTTTCCATCAATGCCTATTAGTTCTAACTGATATCCTCTTGCCTAGTTATTGCAGAGGAACTCATGTTTTCGAGGGAGATGCACCGACTTATCAAGTGGGAGGAGACCAACAAAGAGGCTCTGGATCCTCCCCCAGTCGCTCCTAGTGCTCCTGATGCGCCCCTGCTTCAGCCAAGTCCTCGGAGGGGACTGCTGAATCATCCAGTGAGAATGCCATTCCAGAGCGGGCAGAGGCTCCTACTACGTCTCCATCGTTTGTTGGCCTGGGGACTTTAGGTCCGTTGGTTGACCCGGAGATGGGCGTCCCTTCGGGGGATGACCCACCCCCGGCTGCTATCCATCTAGAGGGGATCACAGAGTAGTTGTCGCCCCCCTCCCCACCCCGCGCCACCCCATCAACATCCCCATTCCTAGTTAGCAGAAGAGGAAGGTCCCTGAGGGCTTAGGCCCTAGATGGAAAAGGCTGCACCCCAGTGGTCCCAACACACTTCCATCTATTCCTGAGGAAGAGATTCCAGCGTCCTATGGTGAGGGAGCTATTCCTTCATCTCCACTTTTTTCGTCAACTGCCACTCCAGAGGCCGGAGATCAAACCTCTGACTCTTCTTCGGTTGACCCTGTCGAGGTCACGATGGGCAAGGAAGCGTTGCCCACCCAATACCAAATATAGCTTGACCGCCTTAAAAAAAGGCTAGATGCGGCGTTGGAGGCTTCCATTCAATCTTTCTCTCCGGTGTAGTTGAAGGAGGTCCCTGCCGAGGGCCTTTCGTCCGAGGGGACTTCTAGCTCTGAGGAGGGCGACTCCGACCCTTGTACCCTGCCACCTGATGCTCCTATTGTCCTGCCACTTCCTTCACGCAAGGGCTCGTTGCCTTTAGAGAGTCGGGTTGACACCTCGAGGTCTAAAGGGGGGAAGCCGTGCGAGTCTCTGCGGGGCCTCTTACCACCCTCCGTGAGTTCCATTTGAAGGTGCGTGTTCCAGGTACATTGGCTATTTTCTTGTATGCTCTATAATTTCTTGGTCCAATGATAGGCGGCTGAAGACTGCCTTGTAGTCGACCATGGCTTATACGCGTGGCCAGAGATTGAGGCCTTGACCCGCCGGCACTGAGAGCAGAGGCCGCAGCTGACCACGAGCACAGAGCGGGACTTATGCAAGCAGGGGTCAGCAAAGCTCTCCGCGCGAAGGTGGAGCATCAGCTGGACACCTTGTTGCCCATGGAGTCCTCTCTCCATAGTTCTAGGCATCGGGAACGTCTGACATCCGAGAGGGTTGTGGACGTCACCAATGACCTACTCCGGGTGACTCAGGAGCGGGATCAGCTCCAAGTGAAAGAGAAGAAGTTGTCGGGGGATATCCGCCTTCTGGAGGCCTCGGCCGGGAGATTGAATGAACATGTCAAAGACCAAGCACACCAGCTTGCCAGAAGGAGTCTGACCTCATGATGGTAGTTGATCGCTTGTCTGACTTCGAGGAAGATCTGGCCCAGGCACGGTCGGAAGTATGGGCCACCTCGGACAGGCTCGGGGAGGCTCTGGCGGACCAAGACAAAATGACTGCTGAGATGGAGCAGCTAAAGCGTGCCAAGGAGGCTGTTGAGGTTGACGAGTGCAACTTTCGGGCTGCTGAGGCTTCTCATATTAAAGAGACCAAGGCGAACTTCAAGGCTAAGTACCTGGAGTCGGATGAATTCGGCGATATCATTGCCGGCTAGGTAATGAAGCGCTTGAAGCAAGGATTCCACGGGGCCATCGACTAGCTGAGGAAGGCCCATCTTTTGCCTCCAGTGCTGACCTGAGTTTCATGAGCATCGACCGAGTTTGGGAGGAGCTCCCGCTCGAGGACCAAGAGCTGTAGGATTATTTACTACCCGGGAGCGCGACCTCGATGTACCCATTTTGATTATAATGAAAATATCTCTTTGCCTTACTGTCCTATGCATGCATTTGTACTTGGCTTCCTGTATCATTTGTCTTCATCTTGAGGGCTAAGAGAGTAGAAGGATCGGTATTTTTCCATGACTACAGGAGCCAGATAGCATATTCACTTTTTTGAAGAATAGGCGTTCCTTCCCGGCCCCAGGGGCATGGGAGTCAATGAGTCGTTGCTCGTCCCCATCAACCCCTTGGGTTGGTTTCAGGGATCTAGAATCTCTGGTGCCTCCAGGTGTCTCCTAGGGTCTTCGGGTTTGACCTTGGGTGTGAATCTCCCTAAGATAACATCGCACGTCCAACTGCCTGGCCCGCAGATGTTCACCTGTGGGACCCATGTTGGCTCCTTTCTTCGTTGAGTGTTTGCGGACTTCGAACCATCGTCTCTGAGCCCCAGGTGATCCATTGAATTGACCCATAAAGGTTTGTGAGTTCCCAGACTCCGCAGGGGCATGCCAATCGACGGCGACAGAAATGATGCGAAGCTTCAGGATTGGCGTCCATTACTGCGCCTGCGTTGTTCCCTCATTAAATGCGGTTGGGCATCCGTTTCTATAAAGGCGGAAGGCCAACCCATCCGTTCTCCTCCATCTTTCCTTCCCATTCTCATGGATCAGGAAGGGAAAAGAGGTTGCCGCCTGGAGGGGAATCCGGCAAGGGAGGAGGTTCATCGTCCAAAGGGGTGCGAAGCCCTGTCTGCCCAGGCTAAGTCAGGTGCTCTCAGAATCCCTTATGAAGCGTACCACCTTCTGGTACATCCGCCATCGCCCCCCTTTCTCACCGGGGATTTCTACATCACTGGGAAGCATGGTAGAGATGAGATCGCACCTTCCCGGGAGAGCATCGAGGAGATGGCACCACATGTTTTATCGAAGAGTCCGGAAAAGACATTACATGCTTCGCCGGGGAGCATGGCAGAGATGATATCATTTGTTTCACCCGGGAGCATCTCCTGGTGGTTCATTTCCTGCCTTCTCCGGGTGCTCTGTCGCGCCTGATCACTCGTTTCTCCGAGTTTTGGACATCGATTATCAGTCGGGCCTGGAGTAGTTTGTCATTCGGGGAGTAGTTGTAGCTGCTGCTCCCCCTTCTCTTCCCTTTGTATTTTTCAAGTCATCTTTATTCTTAAGTGTGAGTTGACTGTAAGAGGCAATCAGGGTCTTTGAATGGAACTTTTTCGTCCATGTGTACCCCAAGTTGTCCCTATTCCTCTTTCATTCGTGAATGGTCATGAGAAGGGAGGACCCAGAAGTCCCCGCCGCGGCCAAAAATTCAAGGATCTTGATCATAATAAAAATGGCTCACCGTTGATCAGCCTCTGGAAGACGGTTCCGAGATACGCGACCATGCGGGGATGCTGAAGCGATAGGGAAGAACCCGAGCAAAGGAGTGATCTCCTCTACTAGATCCACTGACTGTATCCCCTATTCTTTATATTCCCTTGAGATGTCATTATCAATGTATAGAGATGGAGGAAAACACTTGTTATCTCTGTCGTGTAAGCGCCTCGAGCAGTAACGAGATATTCTGTTGGTTTTACCTTGTCTGAGGGTGCTTGTTTCATATTATGTAGTTGTGTGTTAACCTTCTGTCCCCGAGCCTCCTCCATTTCCCAGTTAGGGGTGGTAGGGGTTGCGTAGATCTTGGTTGGGTATCTGCAGCACCCAACCCTAGCCTAAGTACCTCGGGCATCCGTAGTGTCGTGAGGCATTAGGATTTTTATTTCATGGTTGGGCGTCCGTAGCACCCAAGCTAAGCCTAAGTACCCCCGGGCATCCACAGCACTACGAGGTATTAGGATTTGGTTTACCCCGGGCATTCACAGCACCGTGAGGTATTAGAGTTTTTGTTTATTGGTTGGGCGTCCGTAGCACCCAGACCAAGCCTAAGTACCCCGGGCATCCGCAGCACCGTGTGGATTTCAGTTGAAATCCAATGTCAGAACCATATAGCTCTGGCTGTCAAGGCTTAAGATTATTTGTCTGCTTGTTGTATGTTCTGTTGTCATGCAGGTACTTGGAGTCAGAGGCAAGATAGGAGAGCAAACGCATGAAAATATGAACATGGGAAAAGACTTCCCAGGCACCTGATATGAATCAGGCACCCTGTGTGGTGGGTGCCCTGGGTTGATGGTGTCTATCCCAGGCGCCCAACATACCAGGTGCATGGAAGCTACCAGGTGCCTGAATGCTATCAGGCGCTTGAGAAGCAGGCTTTATCCCAACATTGAGTTCACTGGATCGAATTAGGTTTGACAGCGTGTGAGGCACCCCAGAAGCTATCGGCGCCCAAGAACCATGTATAAAAGGGGGTTCGACCCCTCAACTCAGCATACCAAGTTTTCCATATGCTTAATCATTCTGTGCAATCCAAAAGCGCTATGTCGAAGCTCTACGATCAATGAGGCTCCATGAGGAAGTACGTTGCACTTTGGACTTCCGGATTGGCCGGATCTTCATTTATGTTGGTTTGCTTTTATTTTACGAAGTTGTACTTATTTTATTATCATTTCTTTGATTGTACTTAAACTGTAAGTCGAGTTTCTCCGCCTCCAGAAATTTCGGAAAGGAGATCATTAGTGGACTCACGCTGAGTACTTAGGACTTGGACGTACTGACCCTGGGGGGTTGGGAACTAAGTAAATCCCGCGAGTTATTCTTGTTGTGTTTGTATTTATTTTAGACTCCGCTACGCACTAATACTCTGATAGCAAGAACGAACGACAAAGATCCACAAAAAAGCGAGTCGATATTCACCCCCCTCTATCGATGCCATCAATCCTACAATTGGTATCAGAGCTACGTCGCTCTTCACCAGACTAACCGCCGGAGGAAGCACGAGCTAGAGCCATGATCCATATCTAACCATGTGGGTTAAGCCTTGAATAAAGGATGTGTGGGCTCTTGTGGCTTGATCAAGAGGATTAGACACCAGACAGAGAAGTCCTAGTTGCAGCTAGGCAGTGAAGTCCTAGTAGGTCGAGTGGACCTAGAGGTAAAAAGTCCTGGTGGGTTGAGGATCGAGCATCAAACGGAAAGGGTTTCCGCTTGAGGGGGGCTTGTGGTCCTTTGTTTGAGAGGGAGATTGTTGGAGTTGTAAGGTTGCAAACATAGTCCCATATCGAAGACACATGGGAAAGATCATAAGCTTATAAGGAAAAAAGATATCTCCATTGGCATGAGGCCTTTTGGGAGAAGCAAAGAGAAAACCATGAGGGTTTAGATCCAAAGTGGACAATATCATACCATTGTGGAGATATCTAAATTCCTTTTGGTCATAACAATTGATATCAAACCCTAAAATCTTTCTTAAAATTTTTGTTGTAATTCTTTTCATTTAAATTAAACCCTAAGACTCAGAGGAAGATCAACTTGTAGTCAAAAAGCTCCCTAGGACTGTGTCAGATTTAGGGGGAGTTCAAACTAAAAGAACCATTAGAAATTTCAAAAAAATACTATATTTTCAAAAGCTTAAAAATACTTCTTAATTTTTTTTTAATTCTTTTCGTTTGAATCAAATCTTAAGACTCAGAGGAAGATCAACTTATGATCAACAAGCTTCCTAGGATTGTGTCAGGTTTAGGGGGAAGTTCAAATTAAAAGAAACATTGGAGGTTTCAAAAATATTATATTTTCAAAAAACACTATCATTTCAAAAATACTTTATTTTTGAAAATACAATATTCTCATTTTTCCAAAACATATCTCGAAAATCTTTTATCTTTTGAATATTTTTTTAAAAATACTTTATCTTGAGTTTGAAAAAATCTCCAAGACACATAGGAAAATTTTCTTTGTAGTTAACAAGGTTTCCTATAACTGTGTCAGATTGGGGAGGAATCAAAATTAAAGAATTTATTATTTTTCAAAAATCAAAATACGTTCAAAATACTTTATCTTGATTAAAAATCTCTAAGACACATAGGAATTTTTTTGTAGTCAACAAGATTCCTAGGACTGTGTCAGATTTAGAGAAATTCAAATAAATAAAGTACTCATCTTTTCAATATCTTACTCAAGTACATAGTGTCTCTTAAAATATTTTCTGATAAAGGTACTTGGTTTTGTTAAAAAAAATAGGGAGGATTTTTGAAATTATGTTTTCTTTAAGAAACTTCAAATATTTTCAAAAATCATATTGTTGGTGTAAAATTTAACTTTGTTATTATCCTTTATTTCATTTTGATGCGTGCTAAAGGGGGAGAGAGTACCTTAAGTTAGATTTTTTGATTTCTCCCAAGTATTGACCTAAACCCCTTAGACCAATACCTAAATTAAGATTATTGTCAAACATCAAAAAAGGAGAGATTGTTAGTGCAAAGAGCATCAGTCATGAACAGTCAACCTCCAGTTAAAGTGATCAAGGGTTAAGCCAAACAGGACATGATGTTTGGTAAGGTAAGCCCAGGTTTGATCAGTTTGACAAAAGGGTTAGCCAGACATGACCTGATGTTTGGCAGAGACAATATATCGTGGTCTTGTTAAAGTGATCAAGGGTGAAGCCAAACATGACCTGATGTTTGATAGGGTAAACTCAGGTTTGATCAGTTTGATAAAGAGTTAGCCAAACATGACCTAATGTTTGGTAGTGTTAAAAGAACCCAGGGTTGGTTAGTTGACCAAGGGATTAAACCAAACTGGACTTGAGGTTTGGTAGAGAGAGAGTATACTTACCTGAAGGTTTGAAGCAAGAAGTCTAGTCAGGATTAAGATGACTAGCAAAGAAATCCTGGTGAGTGAAGCTGAGTCCTAGTGAGTGAAGCTGTGTCCTAGTGAGTGATGCTAGGTGGAAGAAATCCAGATAAGTGAAGCTAGGTCCTAGTGAGTGAAGCTAGGTGGAAGAAATCCTGGTGAGTGAAGCTGGGTCTTAGTGAGTACAGATAGGTGGAAGAAATCTTGGTGAGTGAAGTTGGGTCATAGTGAGTGAAGCTAGGTGGTCCTAGTTAGTGAAGTTATGTGGAAGAAATCCTGATGAGTGAAGCTGGGTCATAGTGAGTGAAGCTAGGTGGATGAAGTGCTAGTGAGTGAAGCTAGGCAAGAATACTTGGTCCGGGGGACTGAGCATGAAGTCCTGGTTCGGAGAATTAGGCACGAAGTCCTGACCGAGTGTTGGGCACCGAAGTCTTAGTCCAGGGGACTGAGCACGAAGTCGTGGTTGAGGATCGTGCAACGAAGTCTTTTCCATGCGAGGACTATGGATAGAAGTAGAGACGGATCGAGGATCGGACGTCTCGAGATCCGGAAGTCTCGGAGGCCAAGCACGAAGTCTTGGTCCAGGGCACCGAGCAGAAGATATTGCCGAGCGAGGATCGCGGACAGAAGTAGAGACTAGTCAAGGTCGGACTTCTCGAGATTCGGGTTCTCGGAGGCTCAGCAAAAGTCCAACCGGAGGTCCTGGTTGGCAAAAGGTAACTTCTCCAGGATTGAGTAGGTGAGGACGCGTTTCCCGGGAAAGAGAACAATAGGCATCGGTTCGACCTAGGATTTCAGTTGAAATCCAAAGTCAGAACCAGACAGCTTTGGCTGTCAAGGCTTAAGATTATTTGTCTGCTTGTTGTATGTTTTGTTGTCTTGCAGGTACTTGGAGTCGAAGGCAAGATAAGAGAGCAAACGCAAGAAAATAAGAACCTGGGAAAAGGCTTCCCAGGCGCCAGGCGCCCTGTGTGGTGGGTGCCCTGGGTTGAGGGTGTCCATCACAGGCACCCAACATACCAGGCACCTGAATGCTACTAGGCGCTAGAGAAGCAGGCTTTATCCCAACGCTGAGTTTGCTGGATCGGGTTAGGTTTGACTGTGTGTGAGGCACCCCAGAAGCTATCAGGCGCCCGAGAACCATGTATAAAAGGGGGTTCGACCCCTCAACACAGCATACCAAGTTTTCCATCTGCTTAATCATTCTGTACGAAGCAAAAACACTAAGTCGAAGCTCTGCGACCAAGAATGATCCAGTAGGAAGTGTGCTGCACTTCAGACTTCCGGATTGGCTGGACCTTCATTTTTGTTGGTTTGCTTTTAGTTTACAAAGTTATACTTATTTTATTATCGTTTCTTTGATTGTACTTATATTGTAAGACGAGTTTCTCTACCTCCGGAAATTTCTGAAAAGAGACCATTAGTGGACTCACGCTGAGTACTTAGGTCTTGGACGTACTATCCCTGGGGGTTAGGAACCAAGTAAATCTCACGAGTTATTCTTGTTGTGTTTGTGTTTATTTTATATTTCGCTGCGTGCTAACACTGATAGCATGAACGAACGACAAAGATCCGCAAAAAGAAGTGAGTCGATATTCACCCCTATCAACGCCACCGATCCTACAGATTCTGGATTATGTACATACAGATCTTTGGGGACTAACTAGTGTGGCATCACGTGGAGGGCACTTATATTTTATGAGTTTTATTGATGATTTCTCATGAAAGGTCTGGGTATACTTCATGCGTCATAAGTCAGAAACTTTTCTGAAGTTTAAATTATAAAAAACTGAAGTGGAGAATCAAATAGGAAGGAAGTGTTGAGGAAATCTATGCTCCGTGTAGCCATGTATTTTGATGTTTGGGTAACGAATTTAAGTTAGGTTAACCCTTGTATTTGATATATGTATTTGAGTGTGCAGATCTGCAGGATACACATAGACTTAGCTTAACGACTTCAGATCTGGTGAAGGATGGAACATCCAAGGGATCGTGGACAAGGAAACAACGATGAGTTGAGGGGAGTGCACTTCGCGGCATACGTGAAGGATGACATGGAAACGAGCCACAGGCTTCTATGCATTTGAGCGATGAGAGCCAAAGCGAAGAAGGCTTGAAGATAAGAGTTAAAACTGCGAAGAAGAGTCAAGTGAGTCGTGAGAGTCCGAGTGTGAGTGAAATGTACTCGAGAAGGGAATCCCTAGGTTTAGGGTTTTACCAGTAGACTGGTATGGAATCAGTCGACTGGTAGAGGGCATAGAAGGATCAGTTGACTGGTATCGATTGAATTCGAACGTTGGGTTGTTGTTAGGATGTATACTAAAAGCTTTGCCTTTTGGTTAGGATATATCTACATTTTAAAGAGAATCAGAAAATCACACAGTACACGTTTATATTAGTATGTGCACAAACTGTCTCATGCTTGGCATTGTAGATAACATGGTGCGTGGTGGCGCACAGAAGATCATGTTATCAGATTCCTTGACGAAGCATAAGAAAGAGGCTCACAACCGAGATGGAGTTGGACAAACCATCGGGATGGTTGTAGTGTAATTAGGTGTAGTGTTCTTAACCATAGAATTACACTAGTGTACTTTGTGTGCATTGAGTATGACCAAAAGTGAGGTCATCCAATTTTTGTATTGACTTAGTAAATTGGATTAGACCTCGGATAATATTATGGAGTACGATCTCTTAATTCTGAAATAATGACGGACATATATTATTAATTATTATCTCTTTGATTTATCAATGGGCGAGATCTATTCTGTTAGATCGATAGGCCCGGTAAGTTGGGTGATAATATTAATAATATAGTGTGTCGTTGATTATTGATGGAATCCGTGTCCTGGTGAGTTGGGATGATGATGCTCCCTTGGTGAGCTCAGAAAGGTCGTTATGTCAAATCTTGCAAGTGGACTATGACCCGGCATGATGAAAAGGTTGAGTTGTACTAATCAAGGATCAAGAGGATAATTAATTTAATTATCAGTAATTTAAATTAATTATCGGGCATACAATACCTTAAACACGGGGAGATGGACGACTCGTAATAGGTGAAAGCCCATATGAAAATATGGGGGTTGGTGAGGAAGTACAATGAGATTCTTTAGTGGAATGGATCTCCATTAATGGATCGAGTTTGGATTCATTAACGGGCCAAGAACCAACTCCTCCTCATGGTCCCTATCTTAGCCCAATAAAACCCCATAGGAGTCATGATACAAGGTGGATTAATTAAGAAATTAATTTCGGATTAATTAAGTTATTAATCTCGAATTAATTAAGGAATTAATCTCGAAGTAATTAAGGAATTAATCTCAGATTAATTTAGTTATTAATCTCTGATTAATTAAGAAATTATTCTCTGATAAATTTTGAAATCAATCCATAATTAATTAGAAAATTTTCCAATTAATCCCCTATAAACATAACCTCCTTCTCTCTCTCACACAACTCTCTTCTCCCCTACCCTAAGTCGCCGACGATAGTGGAAGAAGAGGACCACCTCCTCTTCTTCTTCCTTTGTTTTCTATGCATCCTCAAGGTCGCAACTGATCACCGGATAAGGGAGAACTTGGATTCTTCCTTTGGTGGCTCGCAATAAGGAGGCAGGAAGAAACTCGACGGCGCAAGGGAGATCGAAGGGTGGCCGGCGGTGGAAGAGATGAGAACTCACTATTCTCATTCTCCTCCATTCTCTTCTTCGGCCTACCTTGTTGCGGACGTACACAGGACAAAGGAGAAGCTCCCTTCTCCTTTTGTGACGCACGGAAGCAAGGAGGAAGAAGGGTGGCGTGCTGGCAAGGAAGGGCTTCGCTTTTGGTGTTGTCGCTGGAAAAGTGAAGAGCCTGGATCCTTGCAAGCTCTTGGTCGTGAGATAGGAAGGGAAGACAGAGGTTAGCGTGGGCTATGGTGAAGAAGAGGAGTTGCTCCTCTTGGCTTCATCAACTCTACCTTGAAGGGAGCCGGCGGCCAAAACCCTAGTTTAGGGTTTTGTGGTTGCCGCAAGGTAAGGAAGGAGAAAGGAGGATTGATCCGGTGCCTTGGTGATTCCGCGACTTGGTAGATCGTCGCCCACACGACGTCCAGGAGGGGAGGGTCATAAGGTAGAAGACTGCGAGGTAAACGACGAGGTATAATTCTCCCGAGCTCCGTCTTTCTTTTCATATGTCTAATTGTGCCATGTTTTATTTAGCTCGTCATTTCATGCATGTTAATTAGTTATTTTGATTTGTGATCATAGATAATAATTAATTAACTCGACCCCGAAGATAAATACAAAAACCAGCGATCCAAATCATCATCTTTTTCGTGGTTAATTAATCCAGAAAGTTACAAGGTCTTAACCTCGGTTTCGGCTACGTTGTAACTTGGATTAATTAACACGACAATGAGTCGGTCGTCAGAGGGACGACTCTCTATTCGAATTAAATTTTTAATCCGTAGCCATAGAGAGGTCTCTCATATACGACCACGTGGTTGTCTTGGAAACCGCCAAGTCATACCAACAGTTGTAACGTTCAAATTCAACAGCTAGCAGTTGACTAGTGTTGGCACCAGTCGACTGGTAATGGCTGGATCAACAACAAGCTCTATTTAAGAGAGCTCAGTTTACTTGAACAAAGTTGACGAAATTAGTCTTTGGTTAAAGGCCAATTAGTAGTCTAAATGCTCAAGTGTTCTTGGTGAGGTTGTGGCGAGGTTTCTCTAACCATAAAGAGCTACACGAGCATAGCCGAAGGTTTTCGGGGGAGTCATCCACCGACGAATCGGGATCGTCCATCTTACGGACAGTCGTGGAGTAGGAGCATCATCTCCGTACCATGTTAAAAGTTTTGTGTTAGCGTTTGTTCTTTATTGTTTAGTTTGTGTTTCCGCTACGCTACTAACCTTGTAGGAAGAACAAGCTAATTGAGGGTGACGAGCTATTCACCTCCCTCTAGCCGGACCATTCATCCATACAATTGGTGTTAGAGTGGGTCGCTCTCCATTGGATTAATCGCCAAGGAAGCACAAGATGGCCAAGTTTGTAAGTCCACCAAAATTTAAAGGAGGAGATTTTTTTTTGGTGGACGAAAAGAATGGAGATCTTCTTCGAGACAAATTGGAACACAAGTATGGTCATTGAGGAACCATTTGAAGTTCCAAGAGACAAAAAAGGAAAGAAGCTCTGACCGAGATATTGGACCGAGGAGCAACGATCATGATCAAAGGCTAATGATAAGGTAATATCAATTTTGATTGATATTTTGCCCTCTAATGTGATGAGTGATGTAGGTTAATACGAAAATGCTCACAACTTATAGAGCAAGATTAAGATGATTCAAATTCATGAAAGGCCTACACAAGAAGAAAAGGTAGAGGTAGAGAAGGAAGTGAAAGCGTTCACATCCTCAAGTTAGCAAGAAAAAGAAGAGCTCAAAGAGATGAGCATAATTGCCAATGATGTGGCACAAGAGGATGAAGAAGCATCATCAACCTCCTCAAGTGCAGTGGCACAAGAAGATGAGGAATCATCCACTTCATAAATGATTGAAGAAGAAGTCAACCTAGCTTCCACCTCCACCAAAACAAAATCAAAAGATCATATTATTGCTTTGGGTGTAATAAAAATGGACACTATAAGGACAAGTGCCCATAGGATAAAACTCAAATCAATTCCTTTAAATTCTAATATGGGTTGTAAGAATAGGAAGGATAAGAAGTACATTCGATGCTTCATATGTGGTGAGTGGGGTCACTACCACACCAAATGCTGAAGGAAGAGAGAATTCAAGAAGTTGGAGCATTTGAGAAAATGAGAGAAGAAGGAAAAAAAAAGAAGAGCTCATGTTAAGGGGGAGCCTCAAGGGTAAGGGAGGTATACTTGATAATTACCATTTTGTTAATCAATTTAGGCTATCAAATCCATGTTTTGATCCCTTTTTACATGCTTAATCCTGTATTTATACTAGGTTCCATGAATTATCTATTTTAGCTTTGGGATGCAATTCTTTCTATATTTGAGATATTGTGGCATTAAAATTTGATCTAATTTTGTAGGCTTTGAATGATCATGGACCTAGATTAGATTGGATCAAGTTTGAGTCAGAATTGAATCTGGATCAAGATGATCAAGCATTGGATTAATATGGGACGTTCGATCAAGAAACGGGAAGATCTGAGCTATTTGTCAACTTCTGATTAATCCGAGTTCAAGATAGAGTTAATCATGGCCACAGATCAAGATCTGAAAGTTTGTTCCAAATCAAAAGTCAATCGACCGTTGGATCAAGCTCGAGAGAGTCTAAGCCGTCCATTCAAGAGGCAGTGAGATCTGAGCCATCCGTTGCAGATCTGATCGATCCCAGTTGAGGAGGAGCAGATCCTGAGCATTGATGGAGATCTGGAGAGTTTGGACTCAATCCGAGAAGATTCGACCGTTGGATGAGGCGAGGATGATCACAACCGTCCATTTTGAATTGCTGTTAATTAAATCAGAAAACTTCTCCGCCCGAGCTCGTCGTCGCGAATTCTGCTTCTGTTTTCCAGTTCATCTCTGTTCTTCGTCTCCGATCGCACGCGACCACTCCAGATTCAGTTCTTCTTAAGATTTCAAATCGTCCAGATCAATTTCCCGAGAAGTTTACAATCAATTTCATCTCTGGAAGCTCAGGCGAGGGTTTCACCGAGAGCTTGCTTCATCCGATCGATCTCTGCTTGATCTCCATTCTTCATCAATCGGAGCAAGTCAGAGGGGTTCTCTGAATTGTTCTGAGGGTCCCTGAGCTACCATCGCAATCCCAATCATCAAGGAGAAAGAGATCGGAGGAAGTTTCAGATCGCACGACCAAGCTGAGCAAATCGATCGCGGGAGTTGATTTTCGTTCGATTCTCGAGCTAGGGGGTTCTGAGCTCGATTCTTTTGTGACGGCAAGAAGCAAATCTTAGGTGATGAATCTGATCTGGTGTCAATTGTTGTAGATTTTATTTCTGAACTTAGTTCCTTAGCATTTCAGTTTGTATCAGTTTGTATCAGTCGCATTTCAGCATCTGATCGGTCTGTTTGACCGATCAAGATATCGTCTGATTGGTCTGTCGACCGA
This sequence comes from Boesenbergia rotunda, assembly GCA_024364735.1. NCBI lineage: Eukaryota > Viridiplantae > Streptophyta > Magnoliopsida > Zingiberales > Zingiberaceae > Boesenbergia > Boesenbergia rotunda. The sequence continues at coordinate 188,270 of JAGFNQ010004340.1, forward strand.
TTAGGCACGCATCTGATCGGTCTGTTGACCGTTCAGGCAGTTCTCAGTTTCATCCAATCCTGTTTTCTTTAGTAAGTTTTGTTCAACTTCATTTCTCTGTAATTTAGTTACATATTTTAAGCTTTCCTTCCTTGTGATCAATTCTTGAATTTTTAATTTCATAGTATCAAATTGAATTGCTTAGTTCTCAATTAGAGATAAGTTTAGTTTCCTTAATTCTGTTTTCAAATATGTTAAATTTAGTTTTCACAATTTCCTAATCCATTCTTCTTTAGCTGAGTTCAATCTGTTTCAATTTGTTATTTCATTCATATTTGCAAAACAAAACCCCATCTTATTTAAAAACCCAAAAAAATACATAAAACGACAAATTCAAGCTTAGATTAAGCACTCTTAACTAGTCCTTGGAAAAATACGACTTGAGGCCACTGTACTACATTTAATTTTGCGAGCAAAGGGTTTTCAACTTATAAATATCTAAATTTGAGGCTCATTCGTGACACTCGTGATTGTGGGCTATTCAACAATACTCTAACTTAAAGCATAATTTAAATTTAAATTCCTTCATGCATGCTAGGAAGCATTTTTCTTATACTCCCATGCATAATTTTGGATTTAAATATCATGATAGGAGTAAGGTTAATAATGGAGATCATAACCCTAGGAAGTCCATGCATAATCATAAATCTAGACATGATAAACTTAAGGACAAGACATAAATCTCAAAAAGGGGAGACATATACCTAGACAAATGGGTAAGGTCTAGGAATGTCCATGGTGGACATATCGATTCTAGGTTTAAGAACCTAGAAAGGGAAAATCATAACTTTGAGGGCAAATCATGATAAATTGGAGAAAATCCTAGATAGGTTCACTATTGGATCTAAGAGGTTAGGTATGGTATTGGGTAGCCAAAAACTTAATAATAATAGATCAGGTTTGGGATACCGATCTAGACCCTCCAATGCTAAGAAAAAGTTATATGCAAGAGTGTCATATGACTATAGCAAGGAGAAGTACAAAAATGACAATGGAGTGACATTTAAGGGCAAAAAGACATTAGCCAAGGACAAAGTGTCCAAGGTTAAAAGGAAGAAGAACTTAACCAAGGACAAGGTGTTCAAGGTTATGAGTATGAGTCTCATTGGTTGGTTTGGGTCTCGCCTTTTCTTCCTAATGCCAATCCACAGTATGGATCCAGGAAGCAGTCTACTATCTATAGTGATTCTATGGTCCGACCTGGGAACTATCTTCTCAGCCCCAACTATCTTCTCAGCCTTAACTATCCACTCTGTCCTGGGAACTATCTTCTCAATCAGCTCAGTTTAGCTATCGACACATCAGTTAGGGAATCAATCAGTAGCTCAGTTTTGCTATCGGCACATTGTATAGTTAAGAGGCAAGAAAGTTAGGTTTATAGGCCAAGAATCACCGGAGGTACACCAGTGTGGCCTATGAGTTACCTAGAGAGATGGCTAAGGCTAAGAGCTCAAGGGGAAACTCAAAAAATTAATTTGGGACCCATGGTAAATGAATCTCAGGTGGTTACTACATGAGAGTCTAAATGGACTATGGAATGTGTCAAAAGATTTGGAGACGAATTTGAGTATTAACCTTAGGGATTTTGCACATGTGGTTTGTGTTCATGCAAGAAATATGATATTGGGGTCATATTGAATGAAAAATTGATTTTTTATGTATAGATGTCATATAAACTAATGTCAGAGATGCATTGTGGTTTGGTATGGGCAGATACATCAAGAGAAAGCCAAAACTAGGATTTTATGTCAAGATTCAATTGAACCATTTATCTAATTTTGGATTTTGTGTCAATCATGAGTTCTGAGATATATATATTTTTAAATATATTTTTTCCAAGTAGACACGAGTACCACAAGTCTCTCCACAAAATTTAAATTTTTTTGGATATTTATGAAATTTCTGGTGCATTTCTGAAATTGAATTCAGAATGTAGAAAAGATTACTTTTTGAGTATCAGTCGACTGGTGCAGGGAACTAGTCGATTGATAATTCTGTAAGGTACTTTTCGATAGAGATCAGTCGACTGGTAACTATCTTAGTCGATTGATACATGCTGAAACTATTTTCAGGAAAATCGAAAAGTATCCTAATGATGTCAAACATGTATATAATCTTATGTGGGTTAATATATAATGTTTATGATCATTAGAGGTTAAAGAATTCAATAATTGGGATATTGTTGGAGTTCTTTTTGATGTATGATAAAGGGGGAGAATTAAGGTTTAATTAGGAAAATCTTATGTACTTTTGCAAGAAATCTTAGCTCAAGGGGAAGGTTAGGTGAAGGGGGAGCTTTGTTACTCATGTATTGGCAAAGGACACTACAACAAATATGACGTTCCATAGCGCATCATCAACTGCATACAGTTAAAACACGTTGTTAATAATAGTTTTTATGACACGCTTAATTATGTGTGCTACGGATAGTATCATGTTAATATGAACGATGGCGTGCAAAAAAAAATGCTATCAATAAACATTTCTAAGGCATACAAAGTCCGTTGTTAAAAATTAAAATTAACAACGTGCGAAATGCACTATTAATATTATTATATTTATATAAATGATAGTGTGTAAAAAATACATGCTATTAATTAATATTATTTATTAAAATAAAATATCAACATCAATTTTTTTTTATAATATGTAGTTTTTTTTTCAATTTTTAAATCCCTCTCACCGCATGAATGTTTCACCAAATTCTTTTCGCCTCGCAAATCCTTCGCCTTCTACCAAAACCTACTTCCCAAATTCTATCTCCCACAAATTCTTTCCGTTAAATTCCTTCCACAAACCCTCTCTGTCGAATTTTTTCGCTGAATTCTTTCCACCAAACCTTCTCTATTGCAAACCCTCTCAGGCGCCCCACGAACCCTCTATAGGGATTTATAGGCAAAAATATTTAAAAATCACAGCAGAAATAATAGATCCCACGAGCGATCCATGCGAAAGAAAACTTATACAAAGTTAATTTACAAATTCCTATCGTATAGTTATATCTTTGGCGCGTGCCCTTCGCTTATTCCGCTTGTCCGAGATATGTCGGATCTCTTGCACGTTCAAGTGTTCGTGCCTCTATGCGTATCCACATGATCACGATCTCTCAAGCTTCAGAGAAAAATCGCCTTTGTGGTGTTAGCCACAAAAGAAGATTCACAAAGCAATAAGGAGAGGGAGAAGAGGGTTTTCGGCCAAGAGAAGGAGGGAAAGGAAAAATGACAAGTTCCCTATCCAAATGACAAGAAAAACTCTTTTATACTCATCCCATGAATATGAAGAATTTTTGTCCCTTTAGCTTCCCTCCATTAATGCTAATAAAAACCCAAATAGAGCACATTTTTGTAGGAATATATGGGCAAAAATATTTAAAATTCACAGTGGAAATAAGATCCCTTGAGCGATCCATGCGAAAGAAGACTCATACAAAGTGAATTTACAAAAATTCATCATTTAGGTATTCCTTTGGCGCGTGCCCTTCGCTTATCCCGCTTATCCGAGGTATGCCGGATCTCTTGTACGTTCAAGTGTCCGTGCCTCTATGTGTATCCACACAAACATGATCTTTGCCTCAGAGAGGAAGAACCTTAGTTGTGCTAGCAACTTAGGATGGTTCACAAAGCACAAGAACCTCCACTAGGGGTTTTGGACAAGGAGGAGGAAAGAAGAAGAAGAGAAGTGCCTCTCTTTAGCCTTTGACAAGAGGGGGTATTTATACTCATCTAATGAATACCAAGGGTCTATGTCCCTTGAGCTCTGCTCATCTTAATGCTAATAAAACCCAATGAATACCAAGCTTTTTGGTATTCCATGAAACTCTTAATATTCTATTCATCTAATGAATAGAATGTCTCTTAGCCTTCCTCTTAAATAATTTTCATTAAACCATTTAATGAATATTATCCATAATTAAGTGGTTGAGTCTAATCTAGATGAGTCTAACTCAAATTAGACTCAATCTCATAATCCAATTGGATTCACTTGAGTCTAACTCAATTAATCCAATTTGGATCAAATCTTAGTCAAACTAAGATCAATTAATCTCCGAAGCATCGTGTCCTTAGTGTGTGACCCAATAAGTTCTCGTAATGTTGACAATGTGTCTAAACTTCTTTAGACACATAAGTAATGAGCGGCATCTAGCAATGCATCATTGCTACCCAAGTGACGAGAAAGTCGAGATCTGACTTAACCTCCGTGACTATGACAATGTATGACTCTGTCCTTCCATACTCGATATCTAGATTGACCAATGAGGCATAGACCGTGTTATCCTCATCAATCTTTGTGATTCTTGATCTCCGAGTAGACTCACTCAAACAAATGAGCTTAATATCTCATATTGACTCATTTGAGCATGACCATGCGTTTTAGTAGTCCTACTCGATCAAGGGACCCACAGATATCACTCCCGTCATATGAGAGGGATAAATCTCATCTACATCACTCACATCTCTCTGCATAATTTATTACATACCCAGTGATCGCCTTTATAATCTACCCTGTTACGGGTGACGTTTGACGATACCAATGTACATAACTCCTTATTTAGGGAGCCGTAGTGACTTCAGGTTTAAGGACTATTCCTACTAATAGTCACAAGAGAAAGTTTATGACACTCATATGACAATCTATGAAACTTTCTCATGACGGGTCAATTCAGTATACATTCTCTAATGTATACCCATGTGTCAACTTGATATCACATATCCATGACTTAGGAGCTCAAGTCATCAATTGTCCTACATGCTTGTCTCTATGCATTAATATTGTCCTTGAATATTAATGTCTGACTAGGAATGGTTTAGTATAGTGTTCTCTACATCATCTCACTATCGATTCAACCAATCGATATGATGTAGATAAGAATCTACTACCCAAGGACATTATTATACTTAGTTATATGGCACAAATATAAAGTAAGTATAATAACCAAACATGTCTTTATTACCGATAGAATATGATACAAAAAGTCCCTAGTCAATCATCACATAATTAACTCTAGGGCTCCTACTAACAATCTCCCACTAGCATTAGCGCCAATCAGTGTAATATCTAATACTCAGTGACATAGTGTGACCATCATGCTTCTTCTGTGTTAAAGCCTTGGTCAATGGATCCCCGATGTTAACATCAGTGGGTACTCTGCATATCCTCACATCTCCTCTATCAATGATCTCTCAAATGAGATGGAAGTGTCGTAGTATGTGTTTGGTCCGCTAATGAGAGCGAGGTTCTTTAGCATGTGCAATAGCCCCATTGTTGTCACAATAGAGGACTATCGGGTTTGATATGCTAGGAACCACACCAAGCTCTGTAATAAATTTCCGAATCCAAACAACCTCTTTTGTTGCATTAGACGCAGCAATATACTCAGCCTCTATTGTAGAATCTGCGACTGTGTCCTGCTTCGAACTCTTCCAGCTCACAGCGCCACCATTCAAGCAAAATACATTCCCTGACTGCGATCTGAAATCATCCATGTCGGTTTGGAAGCTTGCGTCACTGTAACCCTTTACAGCTAGCTCCTTATTGCCTCCAAATATCATGAAATATTCTTTCGTCTTTCGTAAGTACTTAAGAATATTCTTGACAGCTGTCCAGTGACTTTCACCTGGATCTGACTGGTATCTGCTTGCCATGCTCAAAGCATACGAGATATCTGGACGAGTATAAAGCATGGCGTACATGATAGATCCTATAGCGGATGCATAAGGAATCTGATCCATGCGGTCTCTCTTCTCCTTAGAAGAGGGGCATTGATTCTTCGAAAGACTCACACCATGTGACATCGGCAGAAATCCCTTCTTAGAATTTTGTATGGCAAAACGATTAAGCACCTTGTCAATATATGTACTCTGACTTAAGCCAAGCAATCTCTTAGATCTATCTCTATAGATCTTGATGCCAAGGATATAGGCTGGTTCACCTAAGTCTTTCATTGAGAAATAATTCCCTAGCCACGTCTTTGTTAGTGAGAGCCCTAGAGCCAATCATGTGATGGTTGTTGTATGGACTCATTGTATCATATTTCATATATATATATAAAGGCATTTGATTATGGTTATTATACTTACTTGTATTGGTGCCAAATAACTAAGTGTAATACGTCCTTGGTAGTAGGTTCATATCTATATCAATCGATTGGTTGAATCGATAGTGAGATGATATAGAGAACACTACTCTTAATTATTCCTAGTCAAGTATTAACATTCAGGGACAATGTTAATGCATAGAGACTAGCATGTAGGTCAACACGATGACTTGATCTCACAAGTCATGGATATGAGATATCAAGTTGACACATGAGTATGCATTGGAGAATGTATACTGAATGACCCACCATGAGAAAGTATCATGGATCGTTATATGAGTGTCATATACTTTCTCATGTGACTATTAGTATGACTATTAGTCCTTAGACCTGAAGTCACCATAGTTCCCTATATAAGGAGTTATGTACTTTGGTTTCGTCAAACGTCACCCGTAACTGGGTGGACTATAAAGGCGATTACTGGGTATGTAACAAATTATGCGGAGGGATGTGAGTGATGTAGATGGGATCTATCCCTCCTATATGACGGGAGAGATATCATAGTCTTGATAGAGTGAGATCACTAAGTGCATGTCCATGCCCAAATAAGGCAATATGAGATATTGAGCTTATTTAATTATAGTGAGTCTACTTGGAGTTCAAGACACATAGATTGATTGGAGGATGACACGGTCTATGCTTCATAGAAGATCAATCTAGATATCGACGATAGAAGGACATTGTCACATATTATGAAAGTCATAATTAGTAGTCACATTGGTGATGTTGGATCTCAACATTCTTGTAACTTGGGTAGCAATAATGTGTTGCTAGATACCACTCATTGCTTATGTTTCTAAGAGGTTAGAAGCATTGCCAACGTTACAAGAACCTATAGGGTCACACACAAAGAACAGATAGATGGAGAAAAAATGAAGTCAAGTTTGACTTGGCTAAATATGGAAAGTCCATAAAAGGCAAGTTTGACTTGACCCAAATCCAAATCAAGTTTGACTTGACTTGGTTCCACTTCAAGTTAGACTTGACATGGGAGAAGAAATGGAGTCAAGTTTGACTTGACTAAATATGGAAAGTCCATAAAAGGCAAGTTTGACTTGACCCAAATTCACCTCAAGTTAGACTTGACTTAATGCCACATCATGGTGATGAATTGGCATGGAGCCAACCAGATGATGCTCCACATCATCAAGAGCATTAAGTGTGGATGCCACCTCATCAAGGAAGATTAATGGTCAAGTTTGACTTGACCAAAAGACCACCTCACCTTGACTTGACCAAGTGATGACTTGGCTAACCCCCCATTTGAATTTTAATTCAAATTGAAAGGGGGTTTATGGCCGGCCACTTAATGGCCATTAATGGCCACTATGTGGCCGACCACAATGATAGAATGCCATTAAGTGGCCGGCCATAATGAGAGAACTTGCCAAGTTTTGGTTCTATTTTTCTCATTGTGTGTCTTCTCTTCTTCCTCCTCTAAGTGTTGGTGCTCTTCTTCTTCTTCGCCTCTTGGCCGAACCCTTGAAAGGTGCTAGCACACCTAAAGGGTTTCCTCCATCCACTTTGTTCGCGTGGATACTTCTAGAGGGACGGCACTTGACGTCCTAGAGATCCGACATCCAAAAGGAGCGAGCGGATTAAGCGGGGCACGCACCAAAGGTAAAATGGTTTATCCCTCTTTAGATCTAGGAGTAGATCGAGTTTTGAGCATGAAATGAATACGTGATTTTTGTTTCGGAATTTTTCTTCGCACGAGATCCATGGCTTTGGGTTCTCGGGGTTTCCGCGACGCGAAAAGGCGGTTTTCGCAGCCCGAAAAACCCAACAGTCTTCACAGACTGCAGTGAAGGGATATCATTTCCAATGAGGAGTATGTCATCTACATACAAGATTAGGAAGATAATTGTGCTCCCACTAACCCTCTTGTAGACACATGGTTCATCTTCATTCTTAATGAAACTAAACTTTTTGATTGCATAATCGAATCGAAGATTCTAGCTTTGAGAAGCTTGTTTTAGCCCATCAATGGACCTTTGCAACTTGCATACCTTTCCAGCATGCTCTGGATCTACAAAACCCTCAGGTTGTGTCATGTACACATCCTCGAGTAGGTTCCCATTTAGGAATGTTGTTTTGACATCCATCTGCCCGATCTCGTAATCATTGTAAGCTGCAATAGCAAGCATGATCTGAATAGACTTAAGCATCGCCACTGGTGAAAATGTTTCATCATAGTCGATACCGTGAATTTGCTTGAAACCTTTAACTACCAATCGCCCTTTATAGGTATGCATTAGACCATCCATGTCAGTCTTTCTTTTAAAGACCTACTTACACCCAATGGGTTTAATCCCTTCTGGTGGATTAACAAAAGTCCACACTTGGTTAGTGTAGGATTCCATCTCGGACCTTAAGGCCACTAGCCATTTCTCAGAATATGGGCTCATCACAGCTTCTTGATAGGATGTAGGCTCATTCAACTCAATAAGCGTAACGTCATCATGGTCAGACAAGAGAAATGAGTATCTCTAAGGCTGACGACGTATCCTATCAGATCTGTGAAGAGGTTGGTCTACTTGAACAGCTTGTTGTCCCACAACTTCTTGTGCAACAATCTCATGATCCACAACTTCTTGCGAATACTTGGTCGTCCTTAAGTGACCTCTCCATGTCTACAGATTAAAAATTAATCTGAATAGAGACCCGTCTCCCAAACGACCATCTCGTCATCGTATCAATCGATATGAATTACAACTTAGCCAATCTCAAAGATCGAGCCTTGTAATTCGCCTAACTGATCGACCGCAAAAAAGACGATGAGTGGATCACCGATTTTTGTGTTTATTATCAGGGTCCAATAATTAATTATCAACCATTAATTAAACTAATAATTAAACATAATAACTAATTATTTCATCATATAAAATGATAAGATCAAAGAGGGAACTGAGAGAGAAATATACCTCTCTTTATCTCGTAGTCTTCTACCTTATGCCCCTTCCCTCTTGGACGTCGTGTGGGCGACAAGATACCAAGAACCGGAATCACCAAGGGCTTCCAAACGATCTCTTTCCTTCTCCTTCCCTTGCGCCAATCAACACCCTTCTTCTAGGGTTTCCGCCGGCGCCTATCTCCTCTGCACCGAGCGCCACCAAGCACCTCGAACCGCTATTGAGCGTCGGCCACAAGGGGACTGAAGTGATGAGGAAAAGGATGATGAAGGAACTGAAGAAGATGAGAAGAAGAAGCTCTTCTTTTTCGCTCTCGAAGCTGCCGCCGCCGCCTCCTTTATCCCTATCGCCGGCGCCCAAAATGCCGGCTCTTAGCCGCCGGCTACCCTAGATCCTCCTTCTTAAGTCTCCACCGGTCACAACTGGAAGAGAAGATCCTCCTTGCGCCAAGAAACAAGAGAAGAGAAGGTGGAAGAAGAAAAGAAAGAGGCTCTCTTCTTTCACCTTGCACCGGGTGCCCTAGGAGAGAGAATGTCATGCCCCGAGACCCTGGAGCCGCTGATCCAATAGAGAATCAGACATCACCTCCCCTGTCCGGCGGATAATTTACACAAACACACAGATACAAATAACACAACCACGGAGTTAAATGGCCTCAGGCCTCAAATCCATGCAGAAACAACATATATATGACTATAACCGTCGCAAAACCAAAGTACGAACTCACCTGAGCTGTAACACCCCAATTTTTCGATTAAAGTATCCGAAACTATTTTAAGTTCGGGACGAACTTTTTATAAGGTATGGGGGATTGTAACACCCCAAAATTTTCCCATATGAAATATGAAGAATTCATGAAACATTATTATGAAATGTCATGATGGGCTTGGCTTAATGGGCTTTGATATGGATTAGTGCAAAATGTGATAAAAAAGAAGATGTAGAAAGGAGGAAGCAAGGATCGAACCTTGAACCTCCTAGTTGCACTAACCATGTCTTAACCATTGCACCAAGGATGTTTTCTTGTTGAGAGAATAAGAAACATGCTTGTTAAAGCTAGGGAAGTGAAGAGACATGTCTCTTCATGAGAAGAGTATAAGTCTCTTCATGAGAAGAGTATAAATAAGAGAGGGAAAAGAGGTTGCATTTCTCTCTTCTTCTTCCCCACTTCAAAACCGAAACCTAGAGCCTCTCCTTCTTCTTCATTTTTTCGAAAAGTAAACCCTAGGGTTCTAACCCTAGGGAATTGGAAGGAGGAAGATCCCATCCAAGGATCTTGCCCTCTACTAGGGCCAAGAATTCTAGAGAAGTTCTAGTGAAGGAAACACTCACCCCTCCTTCAACCAAGGATACCCTAAAGATTTAGAGAAGGTGAAATTCAAGCGAAAGGATGTAAGTATCCCCTCGTCTGCAGTGTAATTGTTGTGCATGAATCTTTTGTTCTTCTTGTTTTTCGAAAAAGGGAAAATCCCTTGTGTAAGTTTCGGCCACCCCTTAGGGGAAGGCCTTGGTTACTCCTTGATGCATGAGAAGACCCCTTGGAACTTAGGGTATATGTATATGTTGTTTCCTGCATGATGTTAGGAACAAAACCCTAGGGTTTTGCCCTTGTGTAGGTTTCGGCCACCCCTAAGGGGGAGACCTTGGTTACTCCTTGATGCATGAGAAGACCCCTTGGAACTTAGGGTATACATATATGTTGTGTCCTTCCATATTGTGATGACAAAAACTAGGGTTTAGTGAGGGTTGAATTATCCTATAATATATCCATGCTTAGCATATTGTATGATGGTGTATACAAGGTGTTTGTATAAATGTTTGTGTGAATGTTTCATTGCCAAAAACCCTAATACTCCTACCCTATGACTTTCGGCCAACACCCTAAGATTAGGGTTTGTGAAGGTTAAACTACCCTATGAGATATGCTTATGTTTGGGGATGATGATATGTATATGCATGTGATGTTTAAATGGAATGTTTGATTGGAAAACTTAACTTCCCCCTAGCATGACTTTCGGCCAAGGCAAGGAACATTAGGGTTGTGAAGGTTGATTACCCCATGATGTATGCTATGCTTAGTATGATACATGATGTATATATATGTGATGCTTGTATGGGAAGTTTGATGTCAAAAAGTAACCTATCCTTACCTTATGAATTTCGGCCAAACCCTAGTTTAGGGTTAGGAAGAATGAATTTAATCCATGAAGCATTCTACCACTTTCTATGATATGAGTATGATTTATGTGACCAATCTTGTCATATATAAAGTATGTTAAGTGGTTGAAATATGATGTATGTATGAGCATGTCTTATAGCCCATAGGGCACCCTTATGAGATTGCATGTGATGTGTATGTTAAAATGCTTGAAAGGATACTCCTCTAAGTATGGGATCAAGAGCACCCCTTATGTTGTGTGGTGTGTCCCTATGGGATCATGAGCACCCTTGAAGAGTGGTGTGTCCTTTGAGAGTGATATTTAGAGTACTCCTTAGCATATATGTAAAGACATGATAAGTATTTTACTTTGTAAGTTGTGGTACCCGACTAGGAAGGGGGTCGTTAAACAAATCCGGGGTGCATGTTAACTTAAGGTCATGGCTCCGGTAGGACGGAAGGGTCCTGCTCTAATGAGATTGGTGGCTCGCTACCCCAATTCATTAGGGAACGCGCATTATGTGGTACACAACTGGGCCCTATATGATGTTGATGTATTTTTAAGTAATACCTTTATGGAATTGTTTTGAAAACATTTATTATATGTGAAGGGTATGCTTAAGATACGTTATACTGCTTGCTTAGAAACTTTGATGTTCAGTATGCTATGATAAATTCATGCTTATGATTCCTTATGTGTACATGTTGTATTCTTTCGTATGGATTTTGCGAGTAGGACAGGATCCTTACTAAGCATTTGTGCTTACTAGTTTATGTGTTGTCTTATGCTGCAGATAAGGGTAAGGACACTTAAACTAAAGGAAGAGGTAGGAGGGCTGAAGATGTGTGGGGTGGTGGCTCAGGAAAGAAAGATTCTTATATCTACTTTATCATGCCCATGTTTATGTTTCCTTGACAATAAATGTTAGTGATTAGGATTGATATTGCATGATAGTGACTACACTTGGAATTCTCGTGTACTTGATTTTGTTTGATTATGTTCTGAGTTGAACAAATTGTGAACCTATCATGTCATAGGATAACTCTTGATTAAAATATTTCAAATGATGTTCTAGGATATGAGTTCATGAAGTCTTGCAATGGAATGTATAACCTCACTAATTTATGTGTTACTAAACTTACTATGCACCTACCATGTTCTAATGATTCAAGCATGATATTTGATTGGCATGTATTGACTAGTATGCTTAGCACTTGTAAATATCACCTGATAGTTTAGACAAGCATGCTCAACTTGGCTCTTTTTTATTGTAACGACCCGGCCCATCTACCGGCCCATTTACCGGTCCTCACGACCGTCGTACCGTCGTACCGTCGACCATCGACCATGTCGTTACTCATACTAGGTCTTCCCATCCTTGGGTGTGGTTTTTTGCCTTCCCAGGATTCGAACCCTAGACCCAGGCTTAAATCTAGTTCTTTATGAATCCTGAACACCATAGCCTCAATTAGAATAGATTAAGCCTGGTCTAGGTTCGAATACAAAAACAAAAAAGTATGAAAGACGCCGACGGTGTCGTAATGGCCGGTCATTACAATAAAAAGGCGCCTTTTTATTGTAACGACACGGCCCGTCTACCGGCCCATTTACCGGCCCATTACCGGTCCTCCGACCGTCGTACCGTCGACCATCGACCGTGTCGTTACTCATACTAGGTCTTCCCACCCCTGGGTGTGGATTTTTACCTTCCCAGGATTGAACCCTAGACCCAGGCTTAAATCTAGTTCTTTATGAATCCTGAACACCAATTGAGTTGGTGTTTAGGATTCATAAAGAACTAGATTTAAGCCTGGGTCTAAGGTTCGAATCCTGGGAAGGCAAAAATCCACACCCAGGGGTGGGAAGACCTAGTATGAGTAACGACACGGTCGATGGTCGACGGTACGACGGTACGACGGTCGTGAGGACCGGTAAATGGGCCGGTAAATGGGCCGGTAGACGGGCCGGGTCGTTACATGAGCTGCCAGGGGGCAGGAACAAAGCCAAAACCCCACGAAGTCTAACATAGGACTCAAAAGTACAATACCATCGAATAAAACATGAATACATGTCCAAAACATGGCAACGGAAGCAAAGTATATACTACAGGGTCCATAACCGAAAAACAACATAAGATTAACCAAAACGGAGCTCCTCTCGAGCTGAGGACTGGTGGCTAGGGCTCTCCTGGCAGACATCAACCTGAAATTAAGAAAATAACCAACGGTGTGAGTCCAAAAGGAACTCTGCGGATACCCAGAGTAGATATGCATAGAAAGTTATACTAACAATATGAGTTCCGCTAATACAATCTCATATCAACAATGGGGAAAGACTAGTACTGAAAATACTGAGGTACATACATACCAGAATCCATCTAACCTGAAAAGAGGGTAATAAATACCAATGGAATACCAATAGACATAAAATTTCAGATAACAAGTCTCCAGAATATGCATGTCAAACAAGTGCAGAAATCAAGTGCAGCAAACAATGCACGATGCAAAGTATGCACATGGTGCAATGACATGTGTCACTCCCTAGTCCCAGTCAGGATCATCGTCCACGACGTCCGCGTGGGTAGAGCTGTGACAACCTGTACGCACCCTGCCATCACTGCTCCTGAGTGACCGGGTGGACAGGATGCTGGCGGAGACCACGCTCCTACCCCAAGCAATGGGGGAGTCTAGCTCTCATCTCCTTGTGGCTCAGTACGAGAAGGCATCCCTGGCTGCTACCACGCCCGGTCCCACCCTCCAAATAGTGGCCGAACGGAGCAATACAGGGCGAATGCACACATCCTACGGTATCCACTAACCCATGAGTGGTCGTGTGCGCATATCATGTACCGGAAGACGATAGGCTCAACCACAAGGGAGTCGCTGATCGCCGGCATGCAACAGTGCAGAGATGGTGTATGATAGATACACGTACCTCCCTCACCCAGTCCTCAGTATACTAAGTCTCAGTCTGAATCCTATAACAGGAAATACAGATAACCTACAAGGTATACTGGCCGGAAACTCCTGATCCCTCGATGTCAATGTAAGAGATACATCCTGATATCTAAGCATACATATAGATATGACAATACCTGAGACTGTATGGAACTAACAACATAATAACTCAGGGATAGACAACAAGTATCCAGAACAAGCATACTAAACAAGGATAGCGTATAAACTTACTGCTATCTATAACAGTCTATGCATAACAATATGACAATATCAACAAGATAAGTCAAGGGGTACCCGCCTCCAAAGAAAGAGAAGTCCGTATCAAACGAGATAGAACCACCCGCCAATAATGAACAGCAATAAATCCAATCAAGCTCCTGTATCAAGGATGTATTTAATTAGCTATTACAAAAATAACAACTAACTAATTAATCCCTAATCCGTTTTAGGGTTTACTGAATCATTTCCTTTTCATTCAATCTCTTATAATTAAATGAAAGCTTTTCCCAATTACCCCACGTAATTTAGATTTAGGTTCAGGTTCTACTTTAGGGTTAATCCTAAGCTCGAATTCACCACACTTAGATTATTAGGGTTTAGTTTCATACTAAAACCCAATTTCTCAACCCTTGTACCTACGGTACATATAATCCAAGCCAGAGCAAAAACTACTCCTTACACTACAACCCAAAACCATAGCACAAATAGAACTACATATAGCTTCCAATTCAATATAGGATTGAGCCAAAACTTAATCGAACTCTTACCTGAGCCAAGCAACACTCCACGGCAGAAACCCAATCTGCAAAACTCCAATTCCAGGGGCTGCAACCCAAACATAGCCAATTACACAGTTCATTCAAGGATTGAATCAACTCCAATTCAAAACCAACATACATAAGCTATCCTTACCTAGATTGGCACAACCAGTTTTCCCCCACTGCCTCCTTTGTTCAGAACTAAGGTATCGACAGAGATCTTGGTCCAAATCCTTGCGACCCTACTTCGACGAACCTTCTAAACACCCCCAAATCCAGATCCTGTTCAAACAGAGATAGATCACAAGTCTAACTCAGGGAAAACCTCGCCAATCGCTGTCCAACCCTAAACCAAATCGTTCTCGAACAAAAAGGGGAGAACATACCTTAGGAGAAGTCCAATCAGTGATCGATGATCCACTATCCACCGCCCACTACCACTGCCCCACGATCGACAACTAGAGAGCACACAGATCGTCCAAGCTCGAGTTGAGGTGAAGCCCTCTTGTGCGGAAGGAAGGAATACCAGGATACAACTTCGATCGATGAGGGCGACAAAGGTGGCTGATTGTCGTTCGTGAGGGAGATGAGGTGCAGAGAGGATCGAGAGGAGCGCGGCTAGGGTTCGCAGAGGAGAAGAGAAAGAAAGGCCAGTGGAAGGAAGGGGGTGGCCGTCGGGTTCAAGCTAGGGCAGCGAGCGAGAGAGGAAGCAACGATCGGCTGTGGAGGAAGCAAATGCGGCCAAGCAGTGAGCCCTAATCGGCTCTTAAGGTGGCCATTTTTCAGTTTAGTCTAGCAGTTTCAGTCCAATCGCACGGCTGCCCCTACTTTTAAACTTAATTACATGATAGTCCTTGTAACTATTTGTTTTATAACATTTTGGTCCCTAATTTGTGTCCAAGGACTCGGAGACCCTGGAACCTATCCGGTAATCCTCCGGAAATTAGCGGGACCTAGTCAAAAGTGTCGGATTTAACAGAGAAGGTGAGGGAGAGAGGAGAAAAGCTAAGCCTTGATGATTAATTTTTATTCCCCTTGGTTTCTTGATTCCATGGGGTATATATAGGGCTAAGGTAGGGACCATAAGGAGGAGTTGGGTCTTGGCCCGCTAATGGATCCAAATCCGATCCATTAATGAAGATTCTGTTGGTGCAGACAACACCCAAGTCGAACCTGTGGTTTGATAATGGCAAAAGGGTTCAAAAGTTAAGATGCTATGTTTATCTAACATGCTACTTGAGTGTGCAGATTAAAGTCCTAGCGAAGGACTGCTAGGCACCTAGCGAAGGACTGCTAGGCATCGGAACCCTAAGACCCAGCGAAGGATACTGGGCACCTAGCGAAGGACTGCTTGGTACCGAAGACCTAGCGAAGGACTGCTAGGCACCGGGCGAAGGACTGCTTGGTACCGAAGACCTAGCGAAGGACTGATAGGCACTAGGCGAAGGACGGCTTGGTACCTAAGCCGTAGCGAAGGACTGCTAGGCAAAAGTCCAACCGGAGGAGCCGGTTGGCAACAGGTAAATTCTCCTGAGAGGAGTAGGTGAGGGCGCGTTCCTCGTCGAGGGAACAGTAGGCGTCGGTTCGACCTAGGGTTCCATTTTGGAGACCCAAAGTCAGAACCAAGACAGCTAAGGCTGTATAAACCTAATATCTTATTGCTTCATATTGTTTTGGACTAACCCTGGATGTAGGACCGAAGGAACGTGTGTCTGTAGCTCAGAATGCCCAAAGGAGAGAGGCAAGTAGCTTAGCAGGGTGCCCCCAGAGTCCCGGGAGCCCCCAAGGCCAATACAAAACAAGTGAAGCAAAGAAGTGCTTCGGTAGTTCACTGGGCGGGGCGCCCCCATGCTCCCGGGCGCCCGGGCGCCCCAGTGCCCAGGGCGCCCCGCGCTTAAGCCAACGAAGCAGATAAAATTTCATCCAGCCGAGAAGCTCGCTGAAAGGGTCAACCAGGGCGCCCCCTGCTTCCCAGGCGCCCCTGCTTCCCGGGCGCCCCCGTCAAGGTTCGATCCCTATTTGGAGGGATAAAAAGCTGACCGAAACTATTGCGGATCAAAGGCCACGTGGAGGGCGCCCCCAACGTCCCGGGCGCCCCTAGACCTACTATATAAAGCCATCGACCCCCAAGGCTTCTCATTCACTGCTTCCAACGCCAATACGCTCTTCTGCTCAAGCGCTCTGCTCCAGAAACCTCCCAATTCGAGATACAAGCGCCGACGACGTCCCTCTGCTCCGAGAAACATTCTACACCGGACGTCGGTAACGAAGAACTGTCATTTCATTTGTTTTATACTACAACTGTAATCTTTCTGTAAAACTCTTTGCGCACATATAGAATTGCCCCCAGTAAACGGTCAACGACCGTGGGCCTTGGAGTAGGAGCCGACCGCGACTCCGAACCAAGTAAAACTACTTGCGTTTTTTTGTTGTGATTTGATTTTCCGCTGCGTATGCTCTTATCTTTAATCCGAAAATAATTTACGATATTCACCCCCCTCTATCGTTTCTCTCGATCCAACAAGTGGTATCAGAGCGGGGAAGCTCAAAATTGGTGCAACCACCAATTTGAGAATTTTTCGGATTTTTACGAAATCTTTTTAATTTTTTTCTCGAATTTTCATAGTTAATCGAGGTTGGTGCAACACCCCTCGATAAGTATTTTTTTTCTCCCGCACTACTAATCCAAGACCAAGTCTTAGGATATTTTTTTTCTTCTTTTTACTCTTAGTTTCAGTTAAATGACCATGCAAGAAGGATTCAACACAGCCAGACCTCCACTTTTCAGTGGAGAAGACTTTTCCTACTGGAAAAGTCGAATGGAGGTCCACCTGAAAACTCAGGTGGACATGTGGATAATCATCCAGTCTGGACTGGAGATTCCAAAGAATGCTGAAGGAGTACCATAGCCGTACACTGAGTGGGATACCGCTCTGAATAGAAGAATTGAAGCTGATGCGAAAGCGACCCAGACCCTTCAATGCGGCCTGACCAAGGAAGAGTTGAATCGGGTAGGACCATTCAACAGTGCCAAGGAGCTGTGGGGCAAGCTGATCGAGCTGCACGAAGGAACTTCCGACACTCGAATCAGCAAGAGAGATCTCCTCCTGAACAAGCTGTACACGATCAAGATGAATGACAACGAAACAGCAGCCCAGCTCCATGCCAGAATTCAGGAGTTAATGAACGGACTACACACAATCGGTCACAAGGTAGAAAACCGTGACATGATAAGGTACGCTCTCAACGCTTTCCCGAGAAACACCTTGTGGGCATCTATGGTAGATGCATACAAGGTTTCAAGGGACCTTTCAAAAATAAAGTTAGATGAACTATTTTTTGAATTAGAATTGCATGAGCAGACTAACTGCAATATGGCTGAGAAAGGCATCACTTTTCTTGCAGGTAAAGCTGGAAAGACAACCAAGAAAAAGCCTCAACCTGCACCCGAGTCTGATTCAGACTCAGACTCAGAAGACAGCGAGGGAAATCGACCGAAGCTGGTTCGGCTAGCCCGAGACTACTACAAAGAACTAAAGAACTAGACCAACAGAAGAAAAGTCAGCCGAAGAAAGGAAGAACCAGCTGAACCCTCAAATGACAAGAACAAACCAAACGTGACCTGTTACGAGTGCAAGAAGAAGGGTCACTACAAGACGGAGTGTCCGAACCTAAAGGAGACCAAGAAGACTAGAAGGAAGAAGGCACTTCAGGCAACGTGGGACGAGTCCTCCTCCGAAGAAGAAGAAGAGGTCCCACAGTCGAACCTGCTAGCCCTAACCGCCTTAGAAGAAATAGAAACCGAGTTAGAGTCAGAGCCGGACGACGACAAACTTACATTCTCAGAGGATGGTGAAATAACTGTAAGTGGTTTTTCAAGAAATCAGTTAAATGAATTAATTTCCTATCTTTCTCGAGATTTGGCGAAAGCTAAACTCCGAGTCGAATCTCTCCGACAGGAAGTAAAACTCCTGAAAGAGAGAGCTGACTCTAGATCCTTAACTGAGAAGGTTCAAGAAGGAACCTCTACTCAAGTTGAAAAACTTGAGAAAGAGAACTCCTCCTTGAAAACTCAAGTTAAGGACCTTAGATCAGCTTTTGAACGGTTCACTTCTGGTTCCAAGGGTCTTGACATGATTCTTGGAAAACAGAAGTCGGTTCTAAATCAATCCGGACTAGGCTATAGAACCAAATCTAGACAAAGATCCTACTATGTTGTACTGAACCAGTCCAGACCTAAAGTTCAGGCATGAGTACCCAAACTGTGCCTGAACAAACAAACTGGATCAAATCAGTATTGGATCCCCAAGGACAAGATTCACATCTTGCCAAACAATTATCATGGCTTTAGTTCAGGGGGAGCCAAATTAAGAACTATATTTATAATTAGATAAATTTCAACTCTTGTTTTCAAAATGCATGATTGCTTGTTTATTTAATTTCTGCAATTTACCATGCTTAGACTTAGGAATGGTTAGTTTAAGGACTGAACCAACTTAACTGAAATTTGAATAACATAGTATTGGGTGGCGGTGAGATGATAGTACGTTAGGGAAGCTAATTCTAATAAGGTCAAGTATTCTCTACTTGGTCTCTTTAGACTGGTGAAACTAGCCGAAGCTACCGATCCAAGACCCAAACTAGTTAGACCAGAATTTTTCAAGAAATAGTTTTGAAAATGAAATTTCATTAAAAGGCTTTGTCAAGGAAAGGGTTGATGATCCAATAAGGCTATGGCCAAAGAAGGCCTAGTGTCTCGCCAAGACCTGGAAGCCAATTTTTGAAATTCAAATTCAAATTATTCTTTGTCAAATTCGAATCTAACACAAATTTTCAGTTAGTTATATATTCAAACATTATTTTTAAAATAAACTCAAAATCAATTACTTTCAAAATTAATTAGACTTTTTCAAAATAAATCATGATTTGTTTTTATAATACCATCAAAACCTGTCTCACAAAACCTGTAAGGCTAACGTGATTGATAACCCTAATTGGGTGAGACGACAAACTTAACTTAATCAAAATTCATTTAATAACTGCATTGTTGGTTAAATACAAACATTTAGTTTAGAACGACATTGACCTAATACTAGTCAACCATGGTCAAAGTAGTCAAACCATGGTTAAACCAGTCAAACCTGGTCAAAAGCAGTCAAACAAGTCTATCAAAACAAACTTAGACTGTCACCTAGGGCACCCGTGACCCCTCGGGCGCCCCCACCTCTCTCACTTCCATCCTTCAAGGCAAAAAGCTGAAAAAGGAACTGACCAGGGCGCCCGGGTCCTCACGGGCGCCCCATAGCCATGGTCAAAAGCAAAAAGGCTGCCAAAAGGCAGCTGCAGCCTGCGGGGGGGGGGGGGCGCCCTCGTCCTCCGGGGCGCCCTCATGGTCTGGGGCGCCCTCTCCCTCCAGGGCGCCCGGCCGAGGCCTATAAAAGGGCTCCATGCCCCCATTCTTCTCTCCACACCCAAAATTCTTCTACTCTTCAACTCCCTTCTTTCCAAGGTGACCTTGCAACCTTCTCAAGCTCTCATCCTCGATAATGCCTCCCCGAGCTGCCACCCGGTATAGTTTATTTGCATTTAAATTAATTTTAATTTTCCTTAAATGTAATTCCTTTATAATGTTAGAAAACGCCGAGCAAACCAAGCAAACCCCGGTACAGAACCTAGTCCCGATCCTAGGTTCCCAACTTTAGAACTTTGTAACAAGTTTGCTCAAACAACCTATAAGCCCATAAAAACTAGTTATCTCAATAGACAATTCTTCACCCAATCGTGTCCCTTGGCAATGAATGTTATAAACTTTTACCAACTCGATAACCTAGTATTCTGCACTCATCCTATTAATACAACCTTATGTGCAGAATTCTATAATAATATAGTCAGACAAGATCAGCTTAGATTTGTCACCACAGTCCAAGGGATGCCTCTATCCATCACACCCTCCTTACTTAACCGATTTCTTGGACTACGATTCTCTCAGTCTACCTTTTGTTGCTATCCTCCTAGGGATCCTCCATTTGATGCTCCCTACTCACACATTACCCTAGACACTCTCCACTCCTACTTTTATAGGGAAGCTAGAAATCCCGTAGCTAGACGATTTCAGTCCGTTGACCTTCAGGTCCAGGACTACGCCCTGTATAGAGTTCTGGTCCGCTGCCTCCTACCTTTATCTACTCGGGACGTCGCGACCATGCGACCTTTTCACACATTCTTATTGTATGCGTTGATCCACCACCTAGACATTGACATTGGCCTTCACATGTTCCACGCCATCCTACATGCCTCCAGTGTCACCACTCAGGGTCGGGTACGCACCCCTTTCTGCCACATCATCACCTCTATCCTTCATCACCACGGTCGTAACATTACCGTAGGTGAAATGACCGTGATGACCGATTTCGACGAGATAGGATTTAGGAACTTTTCCCTAGCCGGTATAGAGGTCTCGGCTACCGGGGTTTTGTCGTGGAGACGCCAGCGAGTTGGACCACCGTCGACTCCGACGAGGTGGTTGAGGTCAATGTCGGAGATCTGGCAGTCGAGGTTCGTGAGCATATAGACGAGCCACCACCGCTGACCATCGACCAACGCTTCACTCAGATGTAGACGGAGCTCCACAGCCTCCGAGAGAAGGTCGAGGCTTACCACTTCGAGCAGATGGACGCTCGAAGAGCCGATCGAGAAGTAGATGACGCTCGATACACTGAGATGATGTCACTACTCAGAGCGTGGCAACCCAGCTCTTCTGATCATCCTGATCCCTCCTCCTAGATCTGATTAGCATTGTACTAGTGACTTTTGACTGCCCCTACTCAGTAGGGTTGACTGATGTTTGACTTGTATGACTGTGCTGGTTCTCTTTCATACCAGCTGACTTATGGGGTTGACTACTTGCTTTTCATGATTATCTGATCTTCATTAGGATTATGCTTAGTAGAATAGGTTTACCCTACTTTTGGTTTTAGTACTGCTTTATTTAAAAATCAGTTTATAAAAGAATTTTAAAACTGCTTTACTTGATTTCAAAATCAACGTTTAATTAGTTTGAAAATTCTTTTGGTTTTTTTTTAATTTTTCGACTTAGTTTTATTTTAAAACTACCCCCTTCAAAACTAGGGCCTTTTTTACACAAATGGACTTAGCCTAGGCTCTAACCCTAGAACTGCATGCACCTATAGATTTAGAAGCCAGCATCTCACAAGCACCTTAGGGTACTTTTGACTGACAACCTAGAATGGGTTGAGATGCTAAGGTCTTTGCCTTAATTCAAGATGCTTTAAGTCAGTGCATCTGCAGTAATTGGGGCACTAAATACAACTTAAACAGTAATCAAGTTAAGTGTCAAGTTTAGAAAATCTAACTTGAACAGAACACTTAACTTGACTAACCCTAGCGAAAACTACTGTTTATAACAGTTAGTAAGTAGCTAATTGGGTTAGACAGGACCCTAAAGAGATAATTGAAATTGGTTTGATTCATCTTATATCTTGATTTGGTTCAGTACAACACATTGATGTTATCCTTATGCAATTTATTTTATTTGCTATATTGCCTTGTTTTTGATATATGGCAAAGGGGGAGAGATAGGAAAAGAGAGAAACTTTAATTTTTCAAAAAATTCTCAATTTTCAAAAAGTACTTAATCTAAGTTTTTTAAAACTGTTTCCAAAGTACTTAAGCTAAGTTCTTTTCAAAACTACTTTCAAAAGCACTGATTCTATTTTGATCAAAAGTACTGTGTTCTCAAAATTGATTCTAAGTACTTGACTCAAGAAGGTTTCAAAAGCATCTTCTAAGTACTTAAGCTTAAGGTATGTTCAAAATACTTATTTCTAACTTCTCTAGAAAAGTTTCTAAGGTTCTAAAAGTACTAAAGAAATTAAAAACTTTTAAAAAGTGCTTCCAAGAACTTAAAAAATGTTTTAAAAATTTTTGTTTCACTAAGTTATTTCTCTAAATTTCTAAGTATAAAATTTTTTTTGTTCTTTTGAAAAATCTTCTAAGTTTTTGAAAAATTATTTCCATCATGTTTTGACTTAGAAATTTTTTGCAAACCCCACGAAACTTTGAAAAACCTAGGGGGAGATTCCTTCCAGGGGAGGAAACTAAATTGTTATACCAATTGTATGAAATAACTTAACTTTTTGAACCAGGTTGCCATAAATCAAAAAGGGGGAGATTGTTGGTGCAGACAGCACCCAAGTCGAACCTGTGTTTTGATAATGGCAAAAGGGTTCAAAAGTTAAGATGTTATGTTTATCTAACATGCTACTTGAGTGTGCAGATTAAAGTCCTAGCGAAGGACTGCTAGGCATAGGAACCCTAAGACCCAACGAAGGGCTGCTGGGCACCTAGCGAAGGACTGCTTGGTACTGAAGACCTAGCGAAGGACTGCTAGGCACTGGGCGAAGGACTGCTTGGTACCGAAGACCTAGCGAAGGACTGGTAGGCACCAGGTGAAGGACGGCTTGGTACCTAAGCCCTAGCGAAGGACTGCTAGGCAAAAGTCCAACCGGAGGAGCCGGTTGGCAACAGGTAAATTCTCCTGAGAGGAGTAGGTGAGGATGCGTTCCCCGTTGAGGGAACAGTAGGCGTCGGTTCGACCTAGGGTTCCATTTTGGAGACCCAAAGTCAAAACCAAGACAGCTAAGGCTGTATAAACCTAATATCTTATTGCTTCATATTGTTTTGGACTAACCCTGGATGCAGGACCGAAGGAACGTGTGTTGGCTTATGCGCGGGGCCCCCAAGGCCAATATAAAACAAGTGAAGCAAAGAAGTGCTTCGGTAGCTCACTGGGCGGGGCGCCCCCATGCTCCCGGGCGCCCCCAGCGTCCCGGGCGACCCCAGTGCCCAGGGCACCCCGCGCTTAAGCCAACGAAGCGGATAAAATTTCATCCAGCCGAGAAGCTCGCTGAAAGGGTCAACCAGGGTGCCCCCTGCTTCCCGAGCACCCCCATCAAGGTTCGATCCCTATTTTGGAGGGATAAAAAGCTGACCGAAACTATTGCGGATCAAAGGCCACGTGGAGGGCGCCCCCAACGTCCCGGGCGCCCCAGACCTACTATATAAAGCCATCGACCCCCAAGGCTTCTCATTCACTGCTTCCAACGCCAATACGCTCTTCTGCTCAAGCGCTCTGCTCCAGAAACCTCCCAACTCGAGATACAAGTGCCGACGACGTCCCTCTACTCCGAGAAACATTCTACACCGGACGTCGGTAATGAAGAACTGTCATTTCATTTGTTTTATACTACAACTATAATATTTCTGTAAAACTCTTTGCGCACATATAAAATTGCTCCCAGTAAACGGTCAACGACCGTGGGCCTTGGAGTAGGAGCCGACTGCGACTCCGAACCAAGTAAAACTACTTGCGTTTTTGTTGTGATTTGATTTTCCGCTGCGTATGCTCTTATCTTTAATCCGAAAACGATTTACGATATTCACCCCCTCTCTATCGTTTCTCTCGATCCAACAGATTCATTCCACTAAAGGATCTCGATTGAACTTTATTACCAACCCCCATATTTTCATATGGGCTCCACCTATTATGAGAACATCCATCTCCCCGTGTTTAAGATATTGAATGCCCGTCGATTAATTTAAATTACTGGCAATTTTAATTAATCAACTTCTAACTCTTTGACTAGTTCCACTCAACCTTATCATCATGTTGGATCAAATCCACCTACAAGGTTTAACATGATGAACCTTATGAGCTCATCAAGGGGGTATCATCATCTCGACTCACCAGGACACGAATTCTGTCAATAATCAATGGCACACCATGTAATTAATATTATTTCCCAACTTATCGGGTGTAACGACCCAGAAAATTCTCTTAATATTTCTTTAAAATATTAAGCATGTCTAGATAATTTTCCGAGGAACCTAGGAATATTAACATGAATTTTAACCTAGGAATCCATGTTTTTCCAATTAAAATTGGGGAAAAAGGCACTAATGGACCTTATATGGGCTTTCTAGTACCATGATTAATGGTGAATTTTAGGTAAAAATTTATAGAAATATAGAGGGATGTTGATGAGGAATATTAACATAATTATGGGAGAATTTTTAGGAGATTTTCGAAATAATAGGAAAATAAAACAAAAATAAATGAAAAAAATTAGTGCATGCACCAAGGATTGAACCTTGGACCTCTTGTACAACCATGCATGCTCTAACCAATTCACCTAGCAAGGGAGTGCTATGAGGAAATGAAATGGAGTTTGGTTAAGGCTTAAGGGAAGAGGAAAAGACACCATGACTCTTCACTTACCCTCCTTAATGTGTTATAAAGAAGGGGGTTTGGGAGTTACCTTCTTCCTCCCATCAATTTCATTTTTCTTCCTCCTCCTCCCTCCTCCTAGCTGAAACCTCAAGGAGAGGTTCTCCCTTGGAAAAGCTCCACAAGAAGGTCTCATCACCAAGATCTAAAGGTTTTCCAAGGCTACAAGGGCAAGGGGGTTCAAGTGTCCAAGGGATTTACAATTTCCTTCTCTTTTAAGGTCTAAAAATTAAGATTAACCGAAGTAAGACTCCCTCACCTATGGTATAATAGTTCCTTGGTGATTTTTAGCATAATATAAAGTTGGTTTTGAGTTTGATATTGAGAAAACTATGCTTTGGACCCCTATCATATTCGGCCACCATGGGTTTTGGGTCCATAATGATGTTAAAAATCTAAATCATGTTTTCTAATGTGTTATCATGATGAATATGGAATAAATATAATTTTTGGGGAATTTTTGGAGTACCCTAAAAGACCCCTTAGGGTTTGGGACTCTCACCATGATTCTTTGGTTAGGATTGGGCCTAACCCTTCAAGCATGTACTTTGGGTATCCCCATGATTCAAAAGGAGGTTCAAAGTGAATTGGGTGAATTTTCACAAGGTCTTGTGACCCTTGTAAGTTTCAGCCAAGAAGGGTCTAGGGCAAAAAGGTTAGGGCTTCCCTCAAGCAAGGGTCCTAATGGCCCTATGGTAGGGTATGGTTGGTGTTTAATGGTTGATTGGGGTTTTTATGGAATTTTTCCATGCACCCATGGCCTTGTAGGGTTTCGGCCAGCCCTAGGAAGGAGGACTAAAGGTTAGGGATAACCCTAATCATGAGCCCTAATGGCTTCCCATGGTCTTATAAGTAATGTATGGTTGTTTCTTTACCTTATGCTATCTTACATGTTAATTGAATGATGGAACCTTTCCCTATAGGTTTCAGCCAAACAAGGAATTTAGGGTTTGGATGGAGTTAGGGTTTGAAGAATGGTGGTTTATGGTTTATTATGAAGTATATATATAAAGGTTCAAGCATGTGGTAGAAATTAAGTTACCCATAACCCTAACTCTAAGCACCATGTTTCATGTTTGTATGTTTATGATTGGATGCCATGCTTAATAGGGTTTATTTATGAATGTCTTATGCCCTATGCCATGCACTTGAATGGTAGGTAGTATGTTTATGGAAGTCCTACTTATGTATGCTTGGGATGAATACCATGCTTATGTATGAAATGCAATGTTTACCTTAGAGATCATGATCATGCAAACTCTATGGGTTAGGATAATTGTCTATGCAAACATGTCATGTTCAATGAATATAATGCAATGCTTACCTTATATGCCATGATCATGCAAGCACTAGGAATAAGAATGATGTTTATGTAAGTAGGCCATGTTCTATGAGTGAAGATGCATGTTATGATTATAATGAAGATGCATGTTATGTTTATGAATGAAAGTGCATGCTATGTTTTATGAATAATGATGCATGCCATGTTTATGAATAACGGCACGGTCGATGGTCGACGGTACGACGGTCTTGAGGACCGGTAAATGAGCCGATAGACGGGCCGGGTCGTTACGCATGCCATGTTTTATG
This sequence comes from Boesenbergia rotunda, assembly GCA_024364735.1. Taxonomy (NCBI): domain Eukaryota; kingdom Viridiplantae; phylum Streptophyta; class Magnoliopsida; order Zingiberales; family Zingiberaceae; genus Boesenbergia; species Boesenbergia rotunda. Next base: position 215,085 of record JAGFNQ010004340.1, read on the forward strand.
AATGAAGATGCATGCCATGTTTTATGAATGAAGATGTATGCCATGTCTTATGAATGATAAAGCATGTAAAGTATTTTACTTTATGAATGGGCTTGTACCGGACCGAAGTATGGGTCCAAGGGATGGGCACCTTAAGAACGCCCCGGTTCTGGACTACCGACTATGCTGTCCACGGTTCTGGCACTACCGAAGCTGTGCAACAGGGATGGGCACCTTAAGAATGCCCCGGTTCTGGGACTACCGACTATGCTGTCCTTACCCTAGTAGGTCGGGGCTCGCGACCTCGTATTTACTTAGGGATGCGCGCTTATGATGTATGTATGTGGTACAAGCCGGGGACCCCCAATGATGTTATGATGATGTTTAAGTATTTAAAAGTATGATTTTAAAAGTTAAGCATCCTTATGTATATGCATTAGACTCATGCATTCATGTTATGCATTATGCCATGATAGTAACGTCTTATACTTATGTCTCATGTCAAGAAATATGCATGATAATAAACGATTTATGCTTATGGTTATGTTAAGAAGATGCCCATATGATATGATAGAAAGCATGCCTATGTTTATGCCATACAGGTTAGTTCATGTTTTATGTTTATGTTTATGCCATGTATCATGCATGTTAAGAATGTTTCTTTATGTTTATGTTTATGCCATGTATCAAGCATGTTAAGAATGTTTATTTATGTTTATGTTTATGCCATGTATCATGCATGTTAAGAATGTTTCTTTATGTTTATGTTTATGTCATGTATCATGCATGTTAAGAATGTTTCTTTATGTTTATGTTTATGCCATGTATCACGCATGATAAGAATGTTTCTGTATGTTTAGGTTTATGCCATGTATCAAGCATGTTAAGAATGTTTCTTTATGTTTAGGTTTATGACATGTATCAAGCATGTTAAGAATGTTTATTTGTGTTTATGTCTATGTCATGTATTATGCTATGCTAAGTTGAATTATGTTCATGTTATGTCACGTATCATGCCATGTAAGTTTATTTATAGTTATGTTCAAGCATAAAGTTATGTTTATGTTTCATGTGCTCATGATTAAGTGATGAAGGGTTTTAGCGAGTAGGAAAGAGTCTTACTAAGCCGATGTGCTTATAGTCTTATTTTCCTTATACCGCAGATCACGCAAGGGGACAATAAAGAAGCGGCAGGAGGACAAGAATGTATGTGTGTGGTAGTGACTTGGCCACGAAAACAATATGTTTACCGGTCTTATGCTAGAACTTTATGTTTGCTACTTATGTGTTTGAATAATGACTTATGCACTATATGACATGATGCTAAGTATGACATGATGTTAAGTATGATATGATGCAAAGTATGAAGTTAATATGCCAAGTTCCCATGTCATTATGTTAGGAATGGTAGTAGAGCTTATATGTGTAAGTCTTAAGTTATTCCGCTGCCTTATGATGTCTATATGCCCTAAGTATGTTAACGTAACGCCGCTTTATGGAAGAAAAAAAAAAGCGGGCGTTACATCGGGCCTATCGATTTAGCAGAATAAATCTCGCCCATTAGTAAATCAAAGAAATAAAATACTAAATACAAGTGCCCGTTATTATATCGGGATTTAGAGATTGTACTCCATAATAAACTGAGGTTCGATCCAATTATAAATTCAGTACAAATTGGATCACCTCTATTTTGGTCCTGGTCAATGCACACAAAGTGCACTAGTGTAATTTTATGGTTAAGATAAACCACACCTAATTACACTACAACTATCCCGATGGTTTGCCAACTCCATCTCAGTTGTGAGCCTCTACTTATACTATGCAAGGGACAGATAACATGGTCTTCTGTGTGTCACCACACACCATGTTATCTACAATGCAGAGTATGAGTCGGTTATGCATATACTAATATAAACATGAAATTGTGTTGTTGTGATTCTCTTTTAAAACGCAGATGTTCATATAAAAAAATAAGTCTTTTAGTATACATCCTAACAGACAATTCTAGTGAAGAGGAGAAAGAGAGTTATAGAAAGTGGATAAAGGCAGATGAGATGACGCGGTGTTACATTTTAGCATCCATGTCAAATGTACTGCAACATCAGCATCAGACCTTCACTACTGCCTATGACATGATGCTCAATCTCAAGTAACTCTTCGGACACCAGAATCGGGCTGCTAGACAAGAGGCTATGAGGAACTTAATGACGACAACCATGGCTGAGGGAACACTCGTGAGGGATCATGTTCTCAATATGATGGCTCATTTGAATGAGATGGAAGTCCTTAGAGCTGAAAACGATGGGGAAACCTAGGTCGATATCATTCTCCAGATGCTACCAAAGAGTTTTGAGCAGTTTGGCCTGAAATACAACATGAATAAAAGAACATATTCATTGGCAGAACTTCTAACATAAATCCAGGCAGCAGAAGGATATTTCATCAAAGTGCTCAAGCTTACTTTGTTGGAAATGATTCTACTTCTAAGCCGAAAGGCAAGAAGAAGAAGAAACAAGGTGGTTCGACAAAGAAAGACGCTGGATCTCAAGGACCTCAGGCTGGAGTGAAGAAGTCGAATGACAAGTGTTTCACATGCAAGCAGACTGGACATTGGAAGGTGGGCTATCCCCACCGAAAGGAGAACAATAAAGGTATATCTTTTTCATTAGTTGTTGAAACATGTTTAGCGGTGTTATCTACCGGTACCTGGTGTCTAGATACGGGAGCCACTGATCATGTCTGCAATTCATTGCAGGGGTTCCAGGAAATCAGACGACTAGCTGAAGGCGAGATTACCGTCTACATGAGCAATGCTATAGAGGTGGCGGCTATTGCAGTGGAAGATGTTTATTTAAGATTTGCTAAGAATAAATTTTTGATTTTAAGAAATTGTCTTTACATACATTCTTTTAGAAAGAATTTAATTTCAGTTTCTAAATTGTTTAAGGATGGGTATACTGTTTCTTTTAATGACAGAGTTGTTATCAAAAGGAATAGAGAAATTATCTATTCTGGTGTGTTGGTTGGTAATTTTTATACTCTTAAATCAATTTCTCCCACGATGCAAATAGAAATTAATAACTCATCTTCTAATTCTAATAAGAGAAAACAACCTTCGAAAATGAACCAAACATATCTTTGGCATCTAAGGTTGGGTCATATTAACTTGAGTAGAATTCAAAGGTTGATAGCCGATGGATCTTTGGGTTCATTGGTGGTGGAAGATTTCTCAACCTGCGAATCTTTCTTGGAAGGTAAAATGACCAAGAGGTCATTTAAGGCCAAGGGGTATAAAGCCAAAAATGTGTTGAAGTTGGTTTATTCTGATTTGTGTGGTCCTATGCCTATCTAGGCAAGAGGTGACTTTGAATATTTTGTATCATTTATAGATGAATATTCAAGATATGGATACATTTACCTGATGCGCCACAAGTCTAAGTGCTTTGACAAGTTCAAAGAATACAAGGCTGATGTGGAAAAACATCATGGTAAGTGGATCAAGACACTTCGGTTTGACCGTGGTGGTGAGTACCTCTTGGGAGGGTTTAGGAGTTACTTATCAGAGGCTGGGATTCAATCCCAATTGTCCGCACCTGGTACACCCCTACAGAACGGTGTGACGGAGCGAAGGAATAGGACTCTTATGGAGATGGTTAGATTGATGATGAGTTATTCTGAATTACCAAATTCATTTTGGGAGTATGCTCTGGAAACAACAGTGTATATTCTGAACATGATACCTTCTAAATCCGTACCCTCTACTCTCACAAAATTGTGGAATAGGCGTAAGCCTAGTCTGAGACATATTCAGATTTGGGATAGTCCAGCACATGTGCTGAAGGAGACGCTCATAAGTTGGAATCTCATATAGAAGTACGCTTGTTCGTAGGCTATCCTAGAGGAACGAAAGGTGGTTATTTTATAGTCCTAATGATAAGAAGGTCATCGGTCATACGAATGCCCGATTTTTAGAGGAGGACTATGTTATGAACCATAAGCCCATGAGTAAGATTGCTCTAGAGGAAATGAGAGGGGAAGTTCCTACTTCTGTACCAACGGTACAGGAGGATATACCATAAGTGACTGCACCGCGTGTCACAGATGATACACAGGTAGTATCTCGTTGTAGTGGGAGGGTTATTAGACAACCTAACAGATTCATGTTCTTAGGAGAGTCGTTGGACTGGGTCCCTAGTGAACATAAAACTGATCCTTGGACCTATGATGAGGCACTCCAAGATAAAGATGTGGTATCTTGGCAAAAGGCGATGAACTCTGAGATAGAATCTATGGATTCTAATCAAGTCTTGGAGCTAGTAGAACCTCCTGATGGTGTAAAAGTCATTGGATGTAAGTGGATCTACAAAAAAAAGAAAGAATTAGATGGAAAGGTGGAAACCTTTAAAACAAGGCTTGTTGCAAAGGGGTATACTCAGAAAAAAGGGATTGATTATGAGAAAACATTTTCGCCGGTAGCCATGCTTAAGTCTATCCGGATTCTCTTGTCTATTGCTGCTCATATGGATTATGAGGTTTGGCAAATGGATGTCAAGACAACTTTCCTTAATGGAAGTCTTGAAGAAAACATCTATATGAAGCAACCAGAGGGATTCATTGCAAAGGGCAAAGAGCATCTTGTGTGCAAGCTTAATCGATCCATTTATGGATTGAAACAAGCTTCAAGATCTTGGAACATCCGGTTTGATGAGGTAATCCAGTCTTATGGATTCATACAAAGTCTGGATGAGTCTTGTGTATACAAGAGGAGTGACGGAAACGTAGTGGTATTTCTTGTACTATACGTAGATGACATTTTGCTCATTGGCAACAATGTCAAAGTGTTGTCAGACGTAAGGGTATGGTTGTCCAAACAGTTTGATATGAAGGACTTGGGAGAAGCTGGACACATCCTTGGGATCAAAGTTATAAGGGATCGCAAGAAAAGGATGTTGTGTTTATCTCATGCTTCGTATATTGACACTATCCTAGCTATAGTTATAGTGTAATTTGGTATTAGTCTATCTTGACTATAGAATTACACTAGTACACATTGTGTGTATTGAGCAGGACCGATTTGAGATTGTTTGATTTATACTGACTATATAATCAAACAAGACCTCGGTTATTATGATGTACATGCTCTTAATCCCAATATAATAACAGGCACATGTACTTAATGTTTATGTTTTTAATTTACCAATGGGCGAGATTTATTTGTTAAATCTAAGGCTTCTTTCCTCTCTCCCTCTCTCCCTTCTCTCTCCTAGGGTTGCGGCACTGCAACCTACACCTTGGAGGTGGTCGGCGGCAACAAGGAAGCAAAGAGGAAAGGGAAAGGATTTTCTTCTTCCTCCTCTTCATCCTCTCTTCTCTTCTTTGGCCGGCGCATCCATACAAGAAGTTTGAGGGTCGGCGGCGCAAGGAGGAAGAAAGGAAGTGGTCGGCAGTGCACTTCTTGGTGGAGTGTTGGTCGACGCAAGGAAGGAGGAAGAAACTAGGGTTTAGCTTTCTCTTCTTCTTTTCTTCTTCTTCTCTTCTCCCTCCTTGGGTGTGCGGCTAGGGCAAGCAAACGAAGGAGTGCCTTCTACCTTTTTGGTCGGCGGCAACAAGAAAGGGAAGAAGATGGTCGGAGCAAGCAAGAGGAAGAAGAAGGTGGTGTTTGATGGCTTCGTTTGTTGGAAGATCGTCACCCACACAACGTCCAAGAAGAGGATAGGAATACGTTAGAAGATCAAGAGATAAACAAGAGGTATAAATCTTGTTTTGTTTTCATTCTTGTATTAATTGTATTGCTATATATATGGACCCCGAAGATAAACACAAAAATCGGCGATCCAATCATCATCTATTCCTCGGCTATTCGATAAAAGGAGTTAGAATGCTTGAACAACAAGTTTGTTCAAGCGATCACTCACTCGAATAGCACGATGATGAAAAAGGTCGTTCGGAAAGTTTTCTTTCCATCCAGATTAGTTCTAATCAATAAAATTTTTAATCCGGGGATATGTAGAGGAACCGCAATCGAACGAAACCAACACATCTCACAAGCACATTAGGATTAACTTTCTTGACAACCTAGACTGGGTTGAGATGCTTAGGACTGTTGCCCTTGACATAGATGTTTCAAAATCAGTGCATCGATACAAGTTGGGGACGTTATAAATATAATTCAAATTAATCAAGTCAAGTATTCCAGCTAACTGAGCTGATTTATGAAATACAATTGACTTGACTAACCTAAGTGAAAACTATTATTTATTATAGTCAGTAAGTAGCTAAAAGGTTAGACAGGAGCCTAAAAGGAATTGACTTTATTTTTGAATATTTAAAATTATTTTCAATTTTTTTTATTATTCTTGATTGGACTCAAAATAAAGGTGCCCAGACTTGACTTAGACTTAGCCTAGAGTTAGACAATTTCTTTTATTGCTTAAATTTACTTGCTTTGATACACTTAGCCATTTTTATTGTGAATACTTTAGTCATTTTTTTCTGTTTTTACCCTTATCTTTCATACATGATTTTGATATATGGCAAAGGGGAAGAGAAAGAAATGAGTTCAAAGTTGTTAGAAAAATTCATGTTTTTCAAAATATTGTCAAAAGAAAAGTTTTTCAATGTTTAGTATTTTTCAAAATTAGTTAATGTTTTTCAAACTGGAAAGAAAAGTTCAAAATGGAAAGAAAAATTCAAAATTCAGAATTAACTTGGTCGTTCAAATACTAAGTTTTTTTTAATGCCTAGATTTTTTTTAATAACTCAGCATTTCTCTTCCATACTTAGTTATTGAAAAGCACATAGTTTTTTTTCGAAACGTATGCTCTAATAAGTTTTTTTAATAGTTTTTCAAAAGTTAGTTTAGTCTCTAACTTTTTCACACTTAAATAAGACTAAGTCTATTTTTGGAAGATATCATCTACTCTATAAACACAGTTGTTAAATGATCTAGGGGGAGATAACTGGTTAAGGGGGAGAGCTTAAAAGAAATTTCATATCCCTGTTAAAACTTATTTTTAGCTTAACCTTGAACTGGTTGTTATAATCAAAAAGGGAGAGATTGTTGGTGTCGAAAGCACCAGATCGAACCTTATTTTGATAAGTGGTAAAGGGTTCAAGTTAAGCTGGTATTTTGTACTAATGGATTTGTGGAGATTGCTGGTGTTCTAGAAGGAATCAACATCGACAGGCAGTCACCAGGGTTCAACCCACGCGGACGTTGACGCCAGAGGAAGAACTCACACCCTGCGAGATTAACACGAGCGTTAGGGAAACACGCCAGAGATTGCCCGGCGGAGCGCACTCCGACGATCAAGTTAGTGCCTCGATCCAGGAGATGAAGAGTAAGGCAAAAAGGAGATATGCGAGAAGTAGAGAGAGCGTAACCCCATTACTGGAGGGGTTGGAGTACCTTTTATACCTACGGCGGCTGTCTCATGAGTCTCCACGATCTTTGCCACGCCCCCCGATTGTCGGTTACAGGATAACCTTTGCAACGATCCCCGCCGTCATTAAGTTCGGACCATTACAACTATTATGGGTCATGATGACTCCGTGATAAAGGGTGATGGTTATCCGCAAATCTAAAGAAAGGGGGTCGTTACTTGAGGTCGAATGCTTCTTGGGCTCCACTTCCCCGAGGTGATCTCGGGGTCTTCTGGCCCGGGGGATCCCGGGCATTCCGCTTTCCCGGAGGTGGTCTCGGGGACCTAGCTTCCCGAGGTGATCTCGGGAGTACGCCCTCTGATTTGAACTCCAGGGTGTGTCTACCCACGGAGGTGGGTCCCGGGGATTCCCTTCCCAAGAGAGTCTCGGGAGCTCCAAAAAGAGAGTCGTTCAGACTCACTATATCATGCCACACAGCTTCTTCAGCCCACATGTCAGCCACGGGGTACTCAACCCTATCACAAGTCCCTCCTTTCAAGTCTGATCGAAGGAAGTGTATCTGACTGATTAGACTAGTGTGGTGATGAAGAAGCTATGTCCCAGTGGGTCCTTGCATGCGTTGATGCTTCCCTGGCAGTTATACTGGGCCCGAGAATTGTAGATTTTGCCTCGGGTCTTGAGGCAATCCCTTTTTGATTTTGTCTTCCCAAAAAGGCTTCCATGGTTTTCGAGGTACTACAATGATACCTGTTCCATCCTTTGTAAAGGCAGATGACACTCCTTAATGGCGACAAATCCCCTTCGTGAATTCCTCGTCGCCATGTGCCCCAACTGCTCCCCGTGCGATTTCATACTGACGTGTGCAGTTGTAGCAGGCTCATGTCAAGCGGCTGTTCCATGGTGCTACCCAGATGTGGTGGTTCTTTGTCGTCCACGTGTCTCGCCCCCATTGCGCACATGCAGGTGGCTTCCTCTGTATAAGAAGGGGAGGAGAAGACGTTCGGCCACCTTCTGGCTTCGTTGTTTGATGAACCTCATCTTCATCTCCTCCCTAAGGATTCCTTTTCGTGTAAGTCTTCTGCCTCCTTCTCGTATTTTCCCTTAGGAACCATGGAAGGTTATCGAGTGGAGTGGTATGAGTCTGCCTCCTCAAGAGTGAGGTTGGAGACTTTGCAAGCGGCCATTGAGGCCTATGGCATTCCGGCCGAGATGGCGGTGGTAATCCCTAAAGTAGACCAGATGCCGGTGGAGCCTCCCATAGGTTTCTTTACGTTCTTTTTGGGGCAAGTAGAGTCGGAGCTCCGCTACCCCATTCCTTCTTTTTTCATGAATGTGACCTCTTATTTTGATATCCCCCTCCACCAGAAGGCTCCCAACGCCTTTGCTCAGATAGGTGGGGCGCACATTATCTTCAAGCTCTTCGACATCCCCTTGACCCCTCGCCTTTTCCATTCATTCTTCGTTCCGATCGGCTCACGAGGGGTTTTTAGCTTTTTGGCACGCCCCGACCATAGATTCCTAGGAGGGTTCCCTTCCTCGCATAAAGGGTGGAAGGAGAAGTTTTTCTTCATTCGACTGCCTGAGCAACCCTTCAATGCCCTCCGCTGGACGGAGGATCTGCCAACTCCTCCCTCACTAGGGAATTTCATCCAATGTCCAGCCAACCAGCTTTCCAGAATCATACTCTCCAGCATGGAGTTCAGTGGCCCGGGTCTGGTGCAGAGTGAGGAGCTCATGTACCGAGCGAGTCATAGCTCCAAAGTGACCCGGATTAGCCCCAGCCTGGGTAAGTTCATCTTTTCCATCAATGCCTATTAGTTCTAACTGATATCATCTTGCCTAGTTATTGCAGAGGAACTCATGTTTTCGAGGGCGATGCACCGACTTATCATGTGGGAGGAGACCAACAAAGAGGCTCAGGATCCTCCCCCTGCCGCTCCTGGTGCTCCTAATACGTCCCCTGCTTCAGCCAAAATCCTCGGAGGGGACTGCTGAATCATCCAGTGAGTATGCCACGCCAGAGTGGGCAGAGGCTCCTGCTGCGTCTCGGTCGTTTGCTAGACCGGGGACTTCAGGTCTGTCGGTTGACTCGGAGATGGGTGTCCCTTCGGGGGATGACCCACCCCCGGCTGTTGTTCGTCCGGAGGGGGTCACAGAGGAGTCATCGCCGCTCGCTGCCCCATCGACATCCCCATTCTCTGGTCGACAGAAGAGGAAGGTGCCGGAGGGCTTAGGCCCCAGATGGATAAGGCTGCACCCCATTGGTCCCAAGACACTTCCATCTATTCCTAAGGAGGAGGTTCCAGCGTCCGATGGTGAGGGAGCTATTCTTCCATCTCCACTTTTTTTGTCAACTGCCACTCCAGAGGCCGGTGATCAGGCCTCCGACTCTTCTTCGGTTGACCCTGCCGAGGTCACGAAGGCCAAGGAAGCGTTGCCCACCCAATATCGAATACAGCTTGACCGCCTTCAAAAAAGGCTAGATGCGACGTTCGAGGCTTCCATTCAATCTTTCCCTCCGGTGCAGTTGAAGGAGGTCCCTGCCGAGGGCCTTTCATCCGAGGGGACTTCTAGCTCTGAGGAGGGCGACTCTAGCCCTTCTACCCTGCCACCTGAAGCTCCTACTGTCCAGCCACTTCCTTCGCGCAGGGGCTCGTTGCCTTCAGAGAGTTGGGTTGACACCCCGAGGTCTAAAGGGGGGGAAGCCGTGCGAGTCTCTGCGGGGCCTCTTACCACCCTCCATGAGTCCCTTTTGAAGGTGTGTGTTCCAGGTACATAGGTTGTTTTCTTGTATGCTCTATAATTCCTTGGTCCAATGATAGGCGGTTGAAGACTGCCTGACAGCCGACCATGGCTTGTACGCGTGGCCAGAGATTAAGGCCTTGACCTGCCGGGCACTGAGAGCAGAGGTCGCAGCTGACTACGAGCACAGAGCGGGACTTATGCAAGCAGGGGTCAGCAGAGCTCTCCGCGCGAAGGTGGAGCATCTGCTGGACACCTTGCTGGCCATGGATTTCTCTCTCCAGAGTTCAAGGCATCGGGAACGTCTGATGTCTGAGAGGGTTGTGGCCGTTACCAATGACCTACTCCGGGTGGCTCAGGAGTGGGATCAGCTCCAAATGAAAGAGAAGAAGTTGCCGAGGGATATCCGCCTTCTGGAGGCCTCGGCCGGGAGATTGAATGAACGTGTCAAAGACCAAGCGCACTAGCTCGCCAGAAGGAGTTCGACCTCATGATGGCGGCTGATCACTTGTCTAACTTGGAGGAAGATCTGGCCCATGCACGGTCGGAAGTTTGAGCCACCTCGGATAGGCTCAGGGAGGCTCTGGCGGACCAAGACAAAATGGCTGCTGAGATGGAGCAGCTAAAGTGTGCCAAGGAGGCTGCTGAGGTAGACGTGCGCAACATTCAGGCTGCTGAGGCTTCTTATATTAAAGAGGCCGAGGCAGAGTTCAAGGCTAAGTACCTAGAGTCGGTTGAATTCGGCGATATCATTGTCGGCCTGGTAATGAAGCGCATGAAGCAAGGATTCCACGGGGCCATCGACCAGTTGAGGAAGGCCCAGCTTTGCCTCCGGATGCTGACCTGAGTTTCATGAGCATCGGCTGAGTTTGGGAGGAGCTCCCGCCCGAGGACCAAGAGCTGTAGAGTTATTTACTACCCGGGAGCGCACCCCGATGTACCCATTTTGATTATAATGAAAATATCTCTTTGCCTTACTGTCCTGTGCATGCTTTTGCGTTTGCCTCCCTGTATCATTCGTCTTCATCTTGAGGGCTAAGAGAGTAGAAGGATCGGTATTTTTCCCTAACTACAGGAACCCGATAGCATATTCACTCTTTTGAAGAATAGGTGTTCCTTCCCGGCCCCTGGGGCAAGGGAGTCAAGGAGTCGTTGCTCGTCCCCATCAACCCCTTGGGTTGGTTTCAGGGATCTAGAACCTCTGGTGCCTCCAAGTGTATCCTGGGATCTTCGGGTTTGACCTTGGGTGTGAATCTCCCTAAGATAACCCCACATGTCCAACTGCCAGGCCCACAGCAGTTCACCTGTGGGACCCATGTTGGCTCCTTTTTGTTGGTGCCGGAAGCACCAAAGTCAAACATTTGTTTTGATAATGACAAAGGGTTCAAAAGCTAAGATTTGGTTGTGATCTAACAATCTTATTAAGTGTGTAGGAAAGTCCTAGGTACACTAGGCACTAAGTCCTGGCCGTGGGCTGGGCAACTAAGTCCTGACGTAAGGTTGGGCACGAAGACCTGGTGAGTGAAGCTGGGCATGTAGACCTGATCGCGGATTGGGCACGAAGACCTGGTGAGTGAAGCTAGGCAAAAGTCCAACTGGAGGAACCGGTTGGCAAAAAGATAAATTCTCCCGAGAGGAGTAGGTGAGGATGCGTTCCCCGTAGGAGGGAAGATTAGGCGTCGGTTCGACCTAGGGTTCCATTTGGGAGACCCAAAGTCAGAACCAAGACAACTTAGGCTGTAAATCATGGTTAATATATCATTTGTATATGCTTTGTGTATTTTGGAACTAACCCTGGTTGCAGGAACGAAGGGATGAAGTTTCTGCATTCAGGCGCCTCACTGGGTTAGGCGCCTGTGATGAGACAAGCGCCCCAGTGCAAGGCTACTCCAAAGTCATCGAAGCAAACTGCCACGCAAGCCTCTGGACCAAGTCAAGTGAGGGCCTGTGTTAACACAGGCACCCCAGTTGAAGGGATAAGCGCTGGCCGAGTCTGCGGATTGAAGTTCGCACAGGATAGGCCACGTGTCTGGCGCCCCCTTCAACACTGGCGCCTTCTGACTACTATAAAAGGGGGTTCACCCCCAAGGCTTCCACATCAATTGCTTTCAACTGTTACGCTCAAGCTCTCCGCTCCGACAAGTTTGTACTGGTGATTCAAGCACTGACGACGACCCGCTGCTCCAGAAACTTCCAACCTCTCCAGTCGTCGGTAAAAACTAATTTTGTTATGTGTTGTAATTGCTTTTCAATTCTATATTTGTACTTTCGACTTGTAATCTTTTACGATAATATAGAATTACCCATCGTAAACGGTCAAGGACCGTCGGCCTTAGAGTAGGAGCCGACCGTGACTCCGAACCAAGTAAAAATAAATCATGTTAGCGATTGGTTTTCATTTTTCACTGTGCAATTACTCTTTGCTTTCCGAAAAAATTTACGATCGATATTCACCCCCCCTCTATCGATTCAATATGATCCCACAAGTGGTATCAGAGCGGGTGGCTCAAACCTGGTGCAACCACCAGTTTTAGAATTTTTTTTCGAATTTACGAATTTTTAATTTTAATTTTTTTCGCTCGAATTTTTTCGTTAATTAATGTTGGTGCAACACCACTCGATTTATTTTTTTCGTTATTAATATTCTTCGAGCACTACTAATCCAAGACTCAGTCTTGGAACGAGTTTCTTCTTATTTCTTTTCCAGTTAAAAACTAAATGGCCATGCAAGAGGGATACAGCACCGCCAGACCTCCTCTTTTCAGTAGAGAAGATTTCTCCTACTGGAAAAGCAGGATGGAGGTCCACCTGAACACTCAGGTGGACATGTGGATAATTATCCAGTCTGGACTGGAAATTTCCAAAAATGCACAAGGCATGGTGCAACACTATACCGAGTGGGATGACCCACTGAAGAAGAAAATTGAGGCTGACGCAAAGGCGACCCAAACTTTGCAATGCAGCTTAACAAAAGAGGAGAAGAATCGGGTAGGACCTTTCAACAGTCCGAAGGAGCTTTGGAACAAGCTGATTGAGCTGCACGAAGGTACATCCAACACGAGGATCAGCAAAAGAGATCTATTGCTTAACAGACTCTACAGAATCAAGATGCACGACGGCGAGATTGCAGCCCAACTCCACACCAGAATCCAGGAGCTGATGAACGCACTGCACACGATAGGTCACAAGGTTGAGAACCGTGACTTGATAAGGTATACTTTAAATTCTTTTCCTAGAAACTCACTGTGGACATCTATGGCGGATGCCTACAAAGTTTCAAGAAATTTATCTAAAATTAAGCTAGATGAGCTATTTTCTGAATTAGAACTGCACGAACAGACTAACACTACCTTGATCGAGAAAGGTATAGCTTTTGTTGCAGGAAAATCTCAAGGAAAAGCTCCCAAAAAGAAGCCTTAACCCGCACCCGAGTCCGACTCAGACTCAGAATCAGAAGATAGTGAAGGGGATCAACCCAAGTTGGTTCGGATAGCTCGGGATTACTACAAGGAACTTAAGTACCAAACGAGCAAGAAAAAGTCAAACCGAAGAAAGGAAGATCCAGCGGAACCTTCAACAAGCTCGAAAGGTAAAAGCAACGTCATCTGCTACGAATGCAACCAGAAGGGACACTTCAAGTCAGAGTGTCTCAACTGAAAGGAAAACAAGAAGACACGGAGAAAGAAGGCTCTTCACGCCACCTGGGACGAGTCATCTTCCAAGGAAGAAGAAGAGGTCCCACACACAAACCTGCTTGCCTAGACTGCCTCGTAAGACGTCGACTCCGGATCAGAATCAGAACCAGGCAAGGACTCCAACATTGGAAGACTCACAATCTCAAAGAATGGACAAATCACTGTAAGAGGTTATTCTGAATTTGAATTATCTAAATTAATCTCGTATTTGTCTCGTAACTTAGCGAAATTCGAAATCTGGGTTGAGTCCCTCAAATAGGAAGTAAACCGCTTGAAAGAGGAAGCCGACTCGAGGTCCTTGACCGAGCAAATTCAAGAAGGAATCTCAACTCAAGTTCAAAAGCTTGAGGAAGAGAATTCCTCCTTGAAAACTCAAGTCAAGGAGCTCAGAGTAGCCTTAGAATGGTTCACTTCGGGTTCCAAGGGTCTTGACATGATCCTTGGAAAGCAGAAGTCCGTTCTTAACCGATCCGGATTAGGCTATCGAACTAAGTCGAGACAACAATCATATTACTCTGTATTGAACCAATCTAAACCCAAGTCCAAGCATCGGTCCCCAAACTATGTCTAAATAAACAAGCTGGACCAAACTAATATTGGATCCCCAAGGACAAGATTCATATCTTGCCTAACCCTTATCGAGGCTATAGTCCAGGGGGAGCCAATATAAAAACTATATTTATAGTAAGATAATTTTACTGAATTTCTTGCTTGCTTGTCTATTTTCTTTCTGTAATTTTTTATGCTTAGACCTAGGATTGGTTAGATTAAGGACTAAAGATTCAATTGAAATTTGAACAACATAGTATTGGTGGAGGTGATATGATAGTACGTTAGGGAAGCCTTCTGGTGGAACTAGCCAAAGCTACCGATCCAAGACCCAAACTAGTTAGACCAAAATCATTCAAGTAGTAACTTAAAGATAAATTTTCAGTAAAAGGCTTTGTCAAGGAAAGGGTTGTTACTCCAATAAGGCTTCGACCAAAGAAGGCCCTGTGCCTCGCCAAGACCTGGAAGCCAATTACTGAAAATTAAATTCACTTTACTGTTTGTTAAATTTGAATTTAACATAAATTTCAATCAATCATAGATTCAACATATTTTTCAAAATCAATTATCCTTACTCAACATTGTTTTTCAAAATTAATTTAACATTTTCAAAATTGATTGTGTTTCAAAAATTTAAACATTTTTTTTAAAACCAGTCTTACAAAACCCATAAGGTTAACATGTTTGATAATATTAGACTGGGTGAGACAGACTAGGTAGTGAAATTCAATTTAGGCTATCCTTCTAGTGGATCCAAATCAATAAATACTTTATGTGTAGAAACATAAAGATTTGGACCAGTGGATGTTAGATAGCGGGTGCTCCAGACACATGACTGGAGACAAATTGAAATTCACCAAACTCAAGTTCAAGAACCTAGGCTCAATAGCATTTGGCAACAATGCTATACTCAAAGTCATTGGGTCAGGTAACATTGACTTAAATCTGATTTCATCATTAAGAAAGTATTTTTGGTTGAAAATTATAAGTTCAATTTGCTTAGTATTAGTCAACTCTATGATACTGGTCACATAGTTACCTTCACCAACTCTGACTGCCTGATTAGAAACCTCCAAAACTCAGAAATAATGCTTAAGGGTACTAGAAGAAACAATGTTTACACTATTAATCTACCCTTGGTACCAAAATGCTTTTTGACTCAGTTAGAAGAATCTAATCTTTGGCATAGGAGATTAGGTCACACTCACACCAAATTGATTTCTAAAATTACCCAACTTGGTTTAATTAAGGGTGTACCTAAAATCAAGAATTTTGAAAATACTATTTGCAACTCCTGTAAACAAGGCAAACAAGCTAAGTCTACTCATAAACCAATTCAATCAGACTTAACCCAAACCACACTTGAGCTCCTACACCTTGACTTATTTGATTCACATGGAGCCAAGTCACTAAGCGGGAATCGGTACTGCTTAGTAATTATCGACGATAACTCTAGATTTACCTGGGTTAGGTTTCTAAAATCTAAGGATGAACCCCTTAGTTCACTTATTGATTTATGCAAAATAATTGAAACCCAAAATGATACTAAGATTAAGATACTTAGGAGTGATCACGGGGGAGAGTTTGAAAATCAAAGGTTTGAGGAATTCTGCAAAATCAATGGGTATATTCATGAGTTTTCCTGTCCTAGAACCCCCCCAACAAAATGGTATAGTGGAGAGAAAAAATAAACCCTTCAGGAAGCCACTAGGACCATGTTGAATGAATATAACCTAGCTAACCAATTTTGGGCAGAAGCAGTAAGTACGGCATGCTACATCCAAAATAGGTCCTAATTAACAAAAGGCATAATAAAACTCCTTATGAACTATATTATCATAGAATGTCTAACCTACACTACCTAAGGGTCTTTGGGTGCAAAGTTCATATCCTGAACACTAAGGACTACCTAGGTAAGTTTCAATCTAAGTCAACCCCAGGAATCTTCTTAGGATATTCAACTACTAGTAGGGCCTATAGGGTTTATAATAAACAAACTCACAAAATTGAAGAAACTACTAACTTAATTTTTGATGAGGAAATTTAACCAAAAACTGATAATCAAAACTTGAACCAATCAAATGTTGATCAGGAAGACAGTGAACCAATAATTGAACCATCAATTGAACCACTGATTGAACCTCTAAATGAACTAACCCTTGAACCAATTACTGCGATATCAACTGAACCAATAACTGAACTGACCCAAGTAGTTGAACCAAACACTGAACAGAACCATCCAACCGGACCTGAGGCTGAACCTAGTTCTAGAAGAATCAAGAAACCCAGACTCAATCACCCTTCTGATCAAATTATGAGTGATCCAACCTTTGGAGTCAGAACTAGATCTTCTATAGAAATCTTAGTTAGATCGCGTTAATTTCAAAAATTGAACCTAAGACTATAGAGGAAGCCCTACCTGACCTTGACTGGATCATAGTTATACAGGAGGAGTTAGCCCAATTTAAAAGGAACCAAGTCTGGGAACTAGTACCTAAGCCTGAGGCCAAATCTATTATAGATACTAAATGGGTGTTTAGAAACAAACTAAATGATCAAGGGAAAATTGTTAGAAATAAAGCCCGCTTAGTAGCTAAAGGGTTTAGTCAAGTCGAAGGGTTAGACTATGATGAAACCTATACCCTAGTAGCCAGACTTGAGTCAATTAGAATGTTGTTAGCCTTTGCAGCCCATAGAGGGTTTAAGCTATATCAGATGGATGTCAAGTCTGTCTTTTTAAATGGGTTTATTAAAGAAGAAGTTTATGTAGGAAACCCCAGGATTTGAGGACCTAGAAAAACCTGACTATGTTTTTAAACTTAGAAAAGCACTTTATGGGTTGAAACAAGCACTTAGGGCATGGTATGAACGGTTATCAACCTATCTAATTTCTAAGGAATTTAACTAAGGTCAAATTGACTCCACACTTTTTGATAAAACCTTAGAAAAAGATATTTTTATTGCACAAATTTATATTGATGATATAATTTTTGGATCCACCAACTCTAACTTTCTAAAAGAATTTGTAAAAATAATGGAAAGTGAATTCGAAATGAGCTTGGTAGGTGAGCTCAACTTTTTCTTAGGATTACAAATTAAACAAACTAAAGATGGTAATTATGTTCACCAATCCATGTATGCTAAAGAGTTAATAAAGAAATTCAAAATGGATAATTCCAAAAGCTTAAGTACCCCTATGACTACAAATGTCAAAATTGATAATGACCCTGAAGGTAAGCCTCTAGATCTTAAGTTATACCGAAGC
Organism: Boesenbergia rotunda; assembly: GCA_024364735.1. Taxonomy (NCBI): domain Eukaryota; kingdom Viridiplantae; phylum Streptophyta; class Magnoliopsida; order Zingiberales; family Zingiberaceae; genus Boesenbergia; species Boesenbergia rotunda. Next base: position 232,698 of record JAGFNQ010004340.1, read on the forward strand.
ATGATTGGTAGTCTACTTTACTTAACTGCTAGTAGACCTGATATCTTGTTTTCTGTAGGAATGTGTGCTAGGTACCAAACTTGTGCTAAAGAATCACACTTAGCAGCCCTAAAAAGAATACTTAGGTAGATTAAGGGTACCATAAATGTAGGGATTTGGTATCCTAGGACTTCCACTTTTGAATTATCAGGATATTCTGACTCTGACTATGCTGGGTGCAAATTAGATAGAAAGAGTACAAGTGAAAGTTGTCAATTATTAGGACATAGCCTAGTCAGCTGGTGTAGTAGAAAGCAACACTGCGTAACCTTGTCAACAACCGAAGCAGAATATGTTGCCCTTGGAGAATGTGTAGCACAACTTTTGTGGATGATGCACACTCTTAAAGATTTCCAGCTTGACTACAACCAAACCCAAGTTTTTATTGATAATATTTGTTCAATCAATTTAACTAAGAATCCGATTCAACATTCCCGAACAAAACATATAGAGGTTAAACATCATTTTGTAAGGGATCATGTAGCCAGGGGTGAAATATTACTTAAGCACGTGGACTCAAAATCCAATTTAGCTGACATTTTCACCAAATCCTTACCTGAATCTGAGTTTAGCTCACTAAGAAGGCAGTTAGGGTTGTGCTTAGTAGAATATGACTGTTCTTTTCAAAAAATTTCCTGTTTTGTTCATTTATTTTCAAAATTGCTTTTTAAAATTAGCAATTTGAAAAATCATTTCTTTGATCAAGTTTTTGAAATTTAAAAGGATTTTCCGACTTAGTTTTTGTCAAAAACTACCCCTTCAAAACTATGGTTTTTGCGCAAATGGACTTAGCTTAGGCTCTAACCCTAGAACTGCATGCACCTATACATCTAGAAGCCAGCATCTCACAAGCACCTTAGGGTATTTTTGATTGATAACCTAGACTGGGTTGAGATGCTTAGGTTTATGTCTTTATTCAAGATGCTTTAAGTCAGTACATCTGCAGTAATTGAGGCAATAAATACAACTTGAACAACAATTAAGTTAAGTGTCATGCTTAAAAATCTAACTTGATCAGATCACTTAACTTGACTAACCCTAGCAAAAGCTACTGTTTTATAACAGTTAGTAAATAGCTAACTTGGTTAGACAGGACCCGAACAAGAACGATTCAATTTGGTTTGGTCCTTTTGTCTTTGCTTGAAAGTACTAGAGTTGGTTCAATACAGATTTCCAATTTGTCAAACTAACTCTAATTCAAAATTGAATTGCAATAGTCAATTTTCCTTGCTTATCATTTTTTTTTGATATATGACAAAGGGGGAGAGAAAGGAAAGAAAAGAAAGGGAATTCTTTTTTCTCTTTTGCAAAAAGTAAAGTAAAAGTCTAAGTGCTTAAAATTTTTTCTAAGTAAGTCTAAGTGCTTAAAAATGTTTCTAAGTAAACCTAAGTACTTCAAAATTTTCTAAGTACATTTGCTTTGAAAATTCTCCTTAGTAAACAAAATTTGTTGAGCGAAACTCTTCTGAATTTTTTTGTGCAAATGGTTCTAAGTGAATTTTTTTTTCTAAATGTTTTTTGCACAAAGTATTTTCAAGTAAATTTATTTTCTAAGTGTAAAAAATTTGCAAAAATTTTTTAAGTATGAAAAACTTGCAAAAATTTTCTAAGTATGAGAAACTTGTCTAAGTGTGAAAAATGTGCAAAAAAAAAGTTTTTCAAAAATATTTTTTCTAAGTGTAAAAAGCTTGCAAAACTTTTTAAAAATTTTCTAAGTATAGAAAGCTTGCAAAATTTGTTATCTAAGGTTGCAAAAGTTTTCATCTAAAATACAAATACTTCTGCACGTAGTCAAAATCTAAATCACTTAGAAGGTTTACAAAGACCCATATATCATTGAAAAATTCAGGGGGAGAATATTCGTTTCAGGGGGAGAAAACTGGAATTTTGTTTGTTTTGTTAGAAATGCTATATTTTTTAAACATAACTTTTTGAACCGTGTTGTCATAAATAAAAAAGGGGAGATTGTTGGTGCCAGAAGCACCAAAGTCAAACTTTTGTTTTGACAATGGCAAAGGGTTCAGAAGTTAAGATTTGGTTGTGATCTAACAAGCTTATTAAGTGTGTAGGAAAGTCCTAGGTACACTAGGCACTAAGTCCTGGCCGCGGGCTGGGCAACTAAGTGTTGACATAAGGTTGGGCATGAAGACCTGGTGAGTGAAGCTGGGCACGAAGACCTGATCGTGGATTTGGCACGAAGACCTGGTGAGTGAAGCTGGGCAAAAGTCCAACTGGAGGAGCTGGTTGGCAAAAAGGTAAATTCTCCCGAGAGGAGTAGGTGAGGATGTGTTCCCCGTAGGAGGGAACATTAGGCGTCGGTTCGACATAGGATTCCGTTTGAGAGATCCAAAGTCAGAACCGAGACAGCTTAGGCTGTAAATCATGGTTAATATTGTAGGACTGGTGCTGTCGATAGAGGGGGGTGTATATCAACCGTAATAATCATTCGCAAAAATCATCTTTCGTATACTTTCAAGATTTGTTCTAATCAATGAGTTAGTAGCACGGCGGAAAATAAAATAGTAAAGTAAAGAACAACACAAATTGCACACGGGATTTTACTTGGTTCCCGACCGCCCAGGGTCAGTACATCCAAGGCCTAAGCACGGGAATGCCCATCCACTAATGGTCTCCTTTCTGGACTTTTCGGAGGCGGAGAAACCCGTCTTATAGTGCAAGATATACAATCACAAATGTTAAATAACTTAAGTACTGAAATGTAAATCAAACCGAACAACAAGAATTGAAGACTCGGCCGATTTGGGCCTCCAAAGTGCCGCGCACTTCCTCCTGGAGCTTCCTGGTCGCAGAGCTTCGTCGTTAGCGCTTTGTCATCACTTGGGAAGCTTAGAATGGTTTCAGAAGTTGTGTCTTGAGTTGAGGGGTTGAAGCCCCTTTTATAGTCTTCATTGGGGGGCCTGTGATCACTGGGTGCCTCACAGGGCTTGGTCAAAGCTTATCTCCGCGCCAAACTCGCCGCAGCCGATAAAGCCTTTGACCAGGATGCCCTGGACCTTTGAGGTGCCTCATTGAACCCAAGCGCCTCATTCAATGAGGCGCCTGGCTCCATTAGGGCGCCTCCTTCAATGGGGGCGCCTAGCAGCCCTTTTCTAGTCTTGTTTGTTTGGTTGTTTGCCTGCTTTGTCTTCACTTTTAGGTACCTGCAAGATACATAAATACAAGGCAAATAAGTAGATAATCTTAACCTTAAAGAAATGGTTCTGACTTCGGATCTCCATGAAACCCTAGGTTGAACCGACGCCTAATGTTCCCTTCTAGGGGAACGCGCCTTTCACTTACTCCTTTCAGGAGAAGTTTTGCCAACCAGTCCATTCGGTTGGACTTTTACTTAGCCTTCAATACTCTCGGATCTCGAGACGTCCAAACCTAGACCCGTCTCTACTTCTGTCCTTAGTCATCGCTCAGCTAAGTTGCTCAATCCCTCAGACCAAGACTTCGTGCCAAAACCCTAGATCCAAGACTTAGTGTCTAACTTCACTCATCAGGACTTTTGCCCAATTCCTCGAACCAGTCTTCGTGCCCAACCCTTGGCTAGGACTTAGTGCCCAATTCCTCGAACCAGGTCTTCGTTCCCAACCCTTGGTCAGGTCTTAGGTGTCCAGCCATTGGCCAGGACTTAGTGCCCAATTCGTAGAACTAGGACTTAGTGCCTAGGTTAACTAGGACTTTGGTTCACTTTGGTCGAGTTTTCTTGACTACCCTTCCCTTGTTCAATGTATCACTGACTTAAGCATATTGTCAAACATTAAAATACTTAGAGAAGGACATCACTGATGCAACTTGCACCAACAAATATATCATTTGTATATGCTTTGTGTGTTTTGGAACTAACCCTGGTTGCAGGAACAAAGGGATGAAGTTTCTGCATTCAGGCGCCTCACTGGGCTTAGCGCCTGTGATGAGACAGGCACCCCAATGCAAGGCTACTCCAAAGCCATCGAAGCAAACTGCCACGTAAGCCTTTGGACCAAGTCAAGTGAGGCACCTGTGTTAACACAGGCACCCCAGTCAGCTCAAGCGCCCCAGTTGAAGGATAAGCGCTGGCCGAGTCTGCGGATTGAAGTTTGTGAAGGATAGGCCACGTGTCAGGCGCCCCCTTCAACACAGGCGCCCCAATGACTACTATTAAAGGGTGTTCACCCCCAAGGCTTCCACATCAATTGCTTTCAACTGCTACGCTCAAGCGCTCCGCTCCGACAAGTTTTGTACTCGTGATTTAAGCGTTGGCGACGACCCGCTGCTCCGGAAACTTTCAACCTCTCCGGTCGTCGATAAAAGCTAATTTTGTTAAGTGTTGTAATTGCTTTTCAATTCTATATTTGTACTCTCGACTTGTAATCTTTTACGATAATATAGAATTACCCATCGTAAACGGTCAAGGACCGTGGGCCTTGGAGTAGGAGATGACCGTGACTCTGAACCAAGTAAAAACAAATCGTGTTAGCGATTGGTTTTCATTTTCCGCTGTGCAATTACTCTTTGCTTTCCAAAAAAGTTTATGATCAATATTCACCCCCCCTCTATCGATTCAATACGATCCCACACTTCCTTTGTTGAGTGTTTGTGGACTCTGAACCGTCATCTCCGAGCCCTAGGTGATCCATTGAATTGGCCCGTAAAGGTTTGTGAGTTCCTAGACACCGCAGGGGCATGCTAATCGATGGTGACAGAAAAGATGCGACGCTTCAGGATTGGCGTCCATTACTGCGCCTGCGTCATTCCCTCATTAAATGCGGCTGGGCATCCGTTTCTATAAAGGCGGAAGGCCAACGCATCCGTTCTCCTCCATCATTCCTTCCCATTCTCATGGACCAGGAAAGGAAAAGAGGTTGCCGCCTGGAGGGGAACCCGGCAAGGGAATGTAAGATGTGTATACTGAAAGACATGACTTTTATTATATGAACATCTTTATTATGAAAAGAGAATCACGACTACACTAGGTGTTTGTTTATAATAGTACATACACGAAGTCCCATTGCTTTGCATTGTAGATAACATGGTGTGTAGAGTCACACGGAAGATCATGTTATCAGTTCCTTACTTAGCATAAATAAAGGCTCACAACCTAGATGGAATTGGACTACCCATCGGGATGGTTGTAGTGTAGTTAGGTGTGGTTGGTCTTGACTATAGAACTACACTAGTGTGCTATGAGTACATTGAGTAGGACCAAAACCCGAGGTTATCCGATTTGTACTGACTAGATAATTGGATAGGACCTTAGTTGATATTATGGAGGACGATCCCTTAATCCTGAAATAATATCGGACATATATTATTAATTATTATTTCTTTGATTTACCAATGGGCGAGATCTATTCTGTTAGATCGATAGACCCGGTATGTTGGGAAATAATATTAATAATATGGTGTGTCGATGATTATTGACGGAATCTGTGTCCTGGTGAGATAGGATGATGATGCCCCCTTGATGAGCTCAAAAGGTTCATCGTGCTAAACCCTGCAGGTGGATTTGATCCGGCACGTTGATAAGGTTGAGTGGTACTAATCAAGGATCCAGAAGTTAATTAATTTAAATTGTCAGTAATTTAATTAATTAACGGGCATGCGAGATCTTAAACAAGGGGGAATGGAGGACTCGTAATATGTGGAGCCCATATGAAAATATGAGGGTTGGTGAGGAAGTTCAATTAAGATCCTTTAATGGAATGGATCTTAATTAATGGATCGGGTTTGGATGCATTAGTGGGCCAAGAACCAACTCCTCCTCTTGGTCCCTGCCTTAGCCCTATAAATACCATATGAGGTCAAGAAACCAAGAGCTAATTTTTTTATCAATCCAATTTGAAAAACCCTTGGCCCCTCTCTCTCTTTTCTCCCTCTCGACTTCTCTCCTAGGGCGTCGGCGCAAAACCGAAGAAGAGAAGGCTTCTTCTCTTCTTCTTCTTGGCTTCTTCTCTCTTGGCATGGGCTACTGAGGAAGGGAGACGATCTCCCTCTCGGTTGGTGGCCGGAGCACGCGGGATAGAGAGGGGAAAGGTGTCGTCGGCATGGAGAAGAGGCACAAGGTCGCCGGTAGTGAGGGAGAGGCTTAGAGCGATTGGCAGCGGGTTTGGGAAGAGGAAAACTCTTCTTCTTCCTTCCTCTTATTCTTCCTTGAACTCCTCGGCCTCTGTTGGACTCGGTGCAGGTGGCCGGCGGGCTTGGCTGTCGGCGGCGCACGCGGGGAAGAGGGAGGAGGCGGCGACGCAAACCCTAGAGGCTAGGGTTTGCGGCTAAGGCAAGGAAGTGAATATTTTGGAGCTATTGGTGATCTCGGATCGTAGTGGATCATCGCCCACACGATGCCCGCGAAGGGAGGGACATAAGGTAGAAGACTGCGAGGTGATCGGAAAGGTATAACTTTCCCTATGCTCCCTTGTATTTCCTTATGTTGTTTTTGTGCCATGATCATATGCGTCGTCATTTTATGTTTAAGAATTGATTATTTTGATTTCAAAATATATCGAATAAATTCTTAACTGGACCCTGACCATAAACACAAAAGCCAACGATCAACTCATCGCCTTTTCCGTAATCGAACGGTCGAGCAAATTACAAGGCCAATTTTGATAATTGTCTAAGTTGTAACGTTCGATACGGCACGAGACGGTCAATGGGAGACGGGACTCCACTCGGATTAATTTTGAATCCGTAGTCGTGGAGAGGTCTCTCGGATCGACCAGGTATTCTTAGGAAACCCGCCATGTCATACGCAACAACTGGTATCAAAGTTGAGGTTTTCGGCTTTGTGTGTTTAGGATTGGTTAATTTTGCAATTTTCATACATTTTATTTTGATGATGCGTGGATGTGTGTAGGCTAACTTTGTGTTGCAGGCACGAGATTCCAACTTCATGGCCAAAATATTGTTTGTGTGATTGATTTGCAATTTTTATAATTAATTAATCCTCGGGGTTGACAAGGCTAGGTATTTAATTTTTGTAATTAAATACGGCACATGTTTAGCCTAGTTTTTTATTTACAGTTGATCTAGATTTCATGTACACTCCTTCGTGGAGTATAGGATCAATGATGTAAATAATTAGTTTTTCATTTCGGCTCGGGGATCTCTCAAGGTAGCATGCGCAGAAGGAAGGGAGGAGCGGACCAAGTGACGACGCGACTGGAGACACATGAGAGACCAAGGGGCCATGAAAGTTGGAAAATCTATGATTTTCATTATTTTATTTTCATGTTGATTGGCTGTGTGCTTGGTTGTGTGGTAGTGCTAAGACAATTCCTTGAGATAAATTACTAAGTGGGAGAGGGACCCTAAGGGTCCCACGGCTTCCATTACAATTCGATAAGTGATGCGAACAAGTCTGTGCGTCGGCTCTGAGTGTCTTCCTCCCCATCGGATGGACTTGTTCTGCGGATCACTGGGTCGAAAAAGACTATAGAAAATTATTGAAGAGCGTGTGGACTTCTCCATCGGAAGGCACATAATTGGAAATAATTTTCTTAGTGTCGTGTGATGGTGCACACTTAGATGCGAATAATAGTATCCTCCCCATCAGAGTCACTGCTATTATTGTTGCAGAGCCAAAGGAGACCAACTGTTGATCTTAATTGTCAAAAAGTTAGGTTGACAAGATAGTAAGATCGATGGGTAAAACCTCCTCTTACGAATGTAGGGATTCGTATACGTCCACACCATCGTGGCATGCGAATTTCTCGGTGTATAGGGGTGCTGATTGATTTCGAAAATTAATTATTTTGAGGAATCAATTTATTTTCGATTTCTAATGTAGTGTATGTTGTGATTCTCAGGTTTTTCATAATGGCCAATTTATTTTCCACTAGCTACAATTCTTAAGGACAATAAACTTACTGGCCCAAACTACATTGACTGGAAGAGGAACCTAGACATTGTCCTCACTGCTGAGGAGTACAAATTTGTACTCTTCGAAGAATGTCCGAAAAAGCCTAGAGAAGACTCTGGTGAAGAGTTAAGGGAGCGTTATAGAAGTGGAAAAAGGAAGATGAGATGGCGCGGTGTTACATTCTGGCATCTATGTCGAATGTGTTGCAACATCAGCATCAGGCCATGCCCACTGCTAGTGATATGATGTTGAACCTCAAAGACCTCTTCGGCCACCAAGGTCGAGCTGCTAGGCAAAATGCGATGAAGAGTCTGATGTCAACCACTATGGTTGAAGGGACACCCATAAGGGATCATGTCCTAAAGATGATGGCTTATCTCAATGAGATTGAGGTACTGGGAGCTGAAATTGACGGGGAATCCGAGGTCGATATCATACTCCAATCTCTGCCAAGGAGTTTTGAGCAGTTCAAGCTCAACTATAATATGAACAAAAGGAATTATATGTTGGGAGAACTACGAGGAGAACTCCAGGCGGCAGAGACCCTCTTTCGTCATAACTCACAGGCTTTAGTGACTCAAAGGGTTTCTTCTTCTGAGCCGAAAGGCAGGAAGAAGAAGAAACAAGGAGGGTTCAAGAAGGCAGGAGCATCACAAGGACCCCGGACTGGCGTGAAGAAGCCGAAAGGCAAGTGCTTCACGTGCAAGCAAACTGGGCACTGGAAGGCAGACTTTCCCCGTCGTCAAAGCAAAGGTATTTCTTCAACCTTAGTCGTTGAAACATGTTTAGCGGTGCTATCTACCAGTACCTGGTGTGTAGATACAGGAGCCACTGACCATGTCTACAATACTCTACAGGGGTTCCAGGAAACCCGATGGCTAGCGGATGAAGAAATCGTGGTCTACATGGGCGATGCTATAAGAGTAGCAGCAGTTGCAATGGGAGTCTTTTATTTATCTTTTGAGAGAAATTAAGTGTTAGTTCTGAGAGATTGTCTTTATGTACCTTCATTTAGAAAGAATTTAATTTCAGTTTCTAAGTTGTTTAAGGATGGATATCCTGTTACTTTTGATAATAAAGTTGTTATTAAGAGAAACAGAGAGATACAATGGTTGGCAATCTGTATACTCTGGAACCAAAACCTCCCACGATGCATACTGAAGTAAATAGCTCATCATCTAACTCAAATAAGAGAAAAGAACCTTCTAAGATGAATCAGACATATCTTTGGCACCTTAGGCTAGGTCATATTAACCTTAGTAGGATTCAGAGGTTGATAGCCGATGGGCCCTTGGGTTCATTGGTGGTGGAGGATCTCTCGACCTGTGAGTCTTGCTTGGAAGGTAAGATGACCAAGAGGCCTTTCAAGGCTAAGGGGTATAGGGCCAAAGATGTGCTAGAACTGATTCATTTTGATTTGTGCGGCCCTATGTCAATCCAGGCTAGAGGTGGCTTTGAGTATTTCATCACGTTCATTGACGATTATTCAAGGTATGGGTATATTTACCTAATGCGCCGCAAGTCTGAATGCTTTGATAAGTTCAAAGAATTCAAGGCTGATGTGGAGAAACATCGAGGTAAAAGTATCAAGACATTGCGATCAGATCGTGGTGGCGAGTACCTCTTTGGAGAGTTTAGGAGCTACTTATCAGAAACTAGGATTCAGTCCCAGCTAACTGCACCCGGTACACCCCAGCAGAACGGAGTTGCAGAAAGAAGGAATAGGACTCTTATGGGAATGGTTAGGTCAATGATGAGCTATTCAGACTTACCTGATTCGTTCTGGGGATACGCTCTGGAAATGACAGCGTACATACTGAACTTGGTTCCATCTAAGTCAGTCCCTCATACTCCCATAGAACTGTGGACTGGGCGTAAGCCCAGTCTAGGACATGTTCGGATTTGGGGTAGTCCAGCACATGTGCTGAAGGGAGATACTGATAAGTTGGAATCTCGTACGGAGGTACGTCTGTTCGTAGGCTATCCTAGAGGAACAAAGGGTGGTCTGTTCTATAGTCCTAAGGATCAGAAGGTAATTGTTAGCACAAATGTCAGATTCTTGGAAGAGGACTATATGATGAGTCATAAGCCAAAGAGTAGACTAGTGCTTGAAGAGTTAAGGGGGGACGTTCCGACTTCAGGACCAATTGTACAAGAGGACACACCACAAGTCACTGCACCGCGTGTCACTGAGGATACACAGGTAGTACCTCGTCACAGTGGGAGGGTTGTGAGACAACATGAAAGGTTCATGTTTTTGGGAGAGTCTTCAGACTTGGTCTCTGGTAAACATGAACCAGATCTCTGGACCTATGACGAGACCCTCCAAGATAAAAATGCAGATTCTTGGCAAAGGGCAATGAACTCCGAGATAGAATCGATGGATTCTAACCATGTCTGGGAGCTAGCAAAACCAACCAATGGTGTAAAAGCCATTGGATGCAAGTGGATCTACAAGAGAAAGAGAGGATTAGATGGGAAGGTTGAGACCTTCAAAGCAAGGCTTGTCGCGAGAGGGTACACTCAGAAAGAGGGTATCGATTATGAGGAGACCTTTTCGCCAGTAGCCATGCTCAAGTCGATCCGAATTCTCTTATCTATAGCAGCTCATATGGATTATGAGGTATGACAGATGGATGTCAAGACAGCCTTCCTTAACGGGAGTCTTGAGGAGACCATCTACATGCAGCAACCAGAAGGGTTCATTACAAAGGGCAAAGAGCATCTAGTGTGCAAGCTTAATCAATTCATCTATGGATTGAAGCAAGCTTCAAGGTCTTGGAACATCCGCTTTGATGAAGTAATCTAGTCATATGGATTTACGCAAAGCCCGGATGAGTCGTGTGTATACAAAAGGTGTGACGGAAATGTAGTGGTGTTTCTTGTACTTTACGTAGATGACATTTTGTTAATTGGCAACAATGTCAAAGTGTTATCAGACGTAAGAGTCTGGCTATCAAAGTAGTTTGATATGAAGGACTTAGGAGAAGCGGGACACATCCTTGGGATCAAGGTCATAAGGGATCGCCAGAAAAGGATGTTGTGCTTATCCCAAGCTTCATATGTTGACACAGTCTTGTCTCGTTTTAGCATGGAAAACTCCAAGAAGGGTTTCCTACCCTTCAGGCATGGAGTTCCTCTATCCAAGGAGATGTGTCCGAAAACATCAAAGGAGATAGAGGAAATGAAGGCGGTTCCTTATGCTTCGGCAGTAGGAAGCCTCATGTATGCTATGTTGTGCATGAAACCTGATATCTGTTTTGCCGTAGGCATGGTTAGCAAATATCAGAGTAACCCTGGACAGGGACATTGAACAGTGGTAAAGCATATATTGAAATACCTGAGACGGACTAGGGATTATATGATGGTTTACCGGGCAGACCAATTAGTCCCTGTGGGTTATACGGACTCAGATTTCCAGTCAGATAGGGACAAGAGTAAGTCTACCTCAGGGTTTATGTTTACTTTAGGAAGTGGAGCCATTGTTTGGAGAAGTGTCAAGCAGAAGTGCGTGGCGGCCTCCACCATGGAAGCTGAGTATATGGCAGCCTCGGAGGCGACCAAGGAAGTTGTATGGCTCAGAAACTTCATCATGGACTTGGATGTGATTCCTGGTTTGCCCAGATCTATCACAATCTTTTGTGATAACAGTGGTGCAGTTGCAAACTTGAAGGATCCACGAGCCCATAAGGCGAGTAAACACATAGAACGCAAGTACCACCTGATACGAGAAATCGTAATGTGAGGAGAAGTGGCTGTCGCCAAGATTGCATCAGAGGACAACCTGGCAGATCCTTTCACTAAGGCTCTTCCATCTAGAGCTTTTGACAGACATGTGGAGGATTTGGGAGTCAGATGTATGGCAGTGGGAGAACAGTAATATCTTTAAGTATAAGTGGGAGATTGTAAGATGTGTATACTGAAAGACATGACTTTTATTATATAAACATCTTTATTATGAAAAGAGAATCACGACTACACTAGGTGTTTGTTTGTAATAGTACATACACGAAGTCCCATTGCTTTGCATTGTAGATAACATGGTGTGTAGTGTCACACGGAAGATCATGTTATCAGTTCCTACTTAGCATAAATAGAGGCTCACAAGCTAGATGGAATTGGACAACCCATCAGAATGGTTGTAGTGTAGTTAGGTGTGGTTGGTCTTGACCATAGAACTACACTAGTGTGCTATGTTTATCCTATTTGTACTGACTAAATAATTGAGTAGGACCAAAACCCGAGTTTATCCTATTTGTACTGACTAAATAATTGGATAGGACCTCACTTGATATTATGGAGGACGATCCATAAATCCCGAAATAATATCGGACATATATTATTAATTATTGTTTCTTTGATTTACCAATGGGCGAGATCTATTCTGTTAGATCGATAGACCCGGTAAGTTGGGAAATAATATTAATAATTTGATGTGCCGATGATTATTGACGGAATCTGTGACTTGGTGAGTCAGGATGATGATGCCCCTTGATGAACTCAAAAGGTTCATCGTGCTAAACTCTGCAAGTGGATTTGATCCGGCACGTTGATAAGGTTGAGTGGTACTAAACAAGGATCCAGAAGTTAATTAATTTAAATTGTCAGTAATTTAATTAATTAACAGGCATGCGAGATCTTAAACACGGGGGGATGGACGACTCGTAATATGTGGAGCCCATATGAAAATATGGGGGTTGGTGAGGAAGTTCAATTAAGATCCTTTAGTGGAATGAATCTTAATTAATGGATCGGGTTTGGATCCATTAGTGGGCCAAGAACCAACTCCTCCTCTTGGTCCCTGCCTTAGCCCTATAAATACCCTATGAGATCAAGAAACCAAGAGCTAATTTTTTGATCAATCCAATTGGAAAAACCCTTGGCCCCTCTCTCTCTTTTCTCCCTCTCAACTTCTCTCCTAGGGCGCCGGCGCAAAACCGAAGAAGAGAAGGCTTCTTCTCTTCTTCTTCTTGGCTTCTTCTCTCTTGGCGTGGGCTACTGAGGAAGGGAGACAATCTCCCTCTCGGTTGGTGGCTGGAGCACGCGGGATAGAGAGGGGAAAGGTGCCGGCGGCGTGGAGAAGAGGCGCAAGGTCGCCGGTAGTGAGGGAGAGGCTTAGAGCGATTGGCAGCAGGTTTGGGAAGAGGAAAACTCTTCTTCTTCCTTCCTCTTAGTCTTCCTTGAAATCCTCGGCCTCTGTTGGACTCGGTGCAGGTGGCCGGCGGGCTTGGCTGGCCGGCGGTGCACGCGGGGAAGAGGGAGGAGGTGGCGACGCAAACCATAGAGGCTAGGGTTTGCGACTAAGGCAAGGAAGTGAGGATTTTGGAGCTATTGGTGCTCTCAAATCGCGGTGGATCGTCACCCACACGACGTCTGCGAAGGGAAGGACATAAGGCAGAAGACCACGAGGTGATCGGAAAGGTATAACTTTCCCTATGCTCCCTTGTATTTCCTTATGTTATTTTTGTGCCATGATCATATGCGTCGTCATTTTATGTTTAAGAATTAATTATTTTGATTTCAAAATATATCGAATAAATTCTTAACTGGACCCCGACCATAAACACAAAAGTCGGCGATCAACTCGTTGCCTTTTCTACAGTCGAACGGTCAAGCAAATTACAAGGCCAATTTTGGTAATTGGCTAAGTTGTAATTTGGATCGTTCGATACGACACGAGACGGTCGATGGGAGACGGGACTCCACTCGGATTAATTTTTAATCCGTAGTCGTGGAGGTCTCTCGGATCGACCAGGTATTCGCTTAGGAAACTCGTCAAGCCATACCCAACAAGGAGGAGGTTCACCGCCCAAAGGGATGTGAAGCCCCGTCTGCCCAGGCTAAGTCAGGTGCTCCCAGAATCCCCTACGAAGTGTACCGCCTTCCGGTACATCCGCCATCACCCCCCTTTCTCACAGGGGCTTTCTACATCACTAGGAAGCATGGTAGAGATGAGATCGCACCTTACCGGGAGAGCATGGAGGAGATGACACCACATGTTTTACCGGAGAGCCTGGAAAAGACATTACATGCTTCGCCGGGGAGCATGGGAGAGATGATATCATTTGTTTCACCCGGGAGCATCTCCTGGTGGTTCATCTCCTGCCCTTCTCCAGGTGCTCTATCGTGCCTGATCGCTCGTTTCCCCGAGTTTTGGGTATCGGCCATCAGTCGGGCCTGGAGTAGTTTGTCATCCGGGGAGGAGTTGTAGTTGTTGCTCCCCCTTCTCTTCCCTTTGTATTTTTCAAGTCATCTTTATTCTTAAGTGTGAGTTGACTGTAAGAGGCAATCAGGGCCTTTGAATGGAATTGTTTCGTCCATGTGAACCCCAAGTTGTCCCTAGTCCTCTTTCGTTCTTGAATGGTCATGAGAAGGGAGTGTTGGGTCCGGGTGCATGTTGACATGGATGCGGGTTCGTAATTTTAAAAATAATTACGTGCAGCGGAAGGTTTAGAATAAATAATTTCTCTAAATCATTTAACCACATATTTAAGCATGCAATTTTATCTTGTGTAGACATAATCATATATTTAAAATTTTTTGCAGAAACGTAAACTAATTTACATATTACCTCGCGTAACTCGAAGGAAGGGACGAGATCCAACCGTAAGCGTCCCTTGGAAGCTCCGCCTCTATTCGCGTCCACGCCGAGTATCTTCGGGATGACTTCACAAAGCCACGAGTTTCGTGTTCTCAAGAACTACTAGATTCTCCGAGAACGCGATGAAAAAAAACTAAGAGAGAAGTCGGAAGACTAACCACAAAAGGATGGCCGGCTGGTGCTCCTTCTTGGGGCTGGTTGGCGCACGGCAAGAAGGGGAGAAGAGAAGGAGAGAAGAGAAGGAGAGAAAGAGAGGGAGAGAGCCTATGCCTTCATCTCTATGATTATCACCCAAGTCTTGCCTTGGGTCCTTTATATAGTGGCCTCTCAACCATCAAGCCTCTCAAATATGGAATAACTTATTCCATCATGCCAAGTTTGATTTTATATCATGGTTAAAATCATATTTTAATTCATGATAAAAAACAATCAAGTCTCTTCTCTCTTATGGAATAAATTTCCTTATCATGGTAAATCAATCCATGATTGATTTTATAAAATAAATCAATCTATGGTTCATTTTAATTTCCATGAAAAATAAACCAAACCTTAGTTTATTATATAAAAAATTTATATCATCCATAATTTTATAAAACAAATCACACTTGGTTTATTTTATAAATTGAACCAAAAACTTGGTTCTCTCCCTTTGTTGTGGTCGGCCAAGCAAAGAGGATGGAGGCCCTCTTTGCCCGGCCCATCCAAGCCAAGCCCCAATGAATTAAACTTATTTAATTCATCTATTAAGTCTTCAAAAGACTTAGCCATTTTACGCTTCCGATGCGTCTCTGAAAAATTCAGATTCGACTTATCGTTTGGCTCAACCAAACTTAATCACTCTTGATTGGAAAATCCAATTTTTAACTCATTTTAAATCCCTCGGATTACTCATAGTGCGTGTGACTAAATAAGTTTTCGATTTATGTTGGTCGTCTATAATTAATCAATTATAGAACGATCATAAGTGGCACCTAGTAGTACATCATGATCCCCAATTAATCGAAAGATCAACAGTTAACCTCAGAATCAATTCTGAAACCCTTCAGCAGCTATAATGAATCGTACCCCATTCCCTTCACCATCTTATACCCACTTGGTTCAGGACATGGTCTATGTGTGTCAGTCCCCACTATGCTGACTACGTCACACCTAGCCCAAGTAATGTTTTCTCATCCTACGGATTTCATGTATTTAAGAGATTCATACTCTGAACATGTCATGCTCTGGCCAGAGGCTTCGAGTAACAATCCGACGATAGGCCTGGGGTATACATCTCCTCGCAAGGAGTGGTGAATCCTCTGTAGGCTGTTCAAACATCTTCGGGCACTTCGGCTTATACCCAATCATCCTGGGTCCACACCTCCTTAGAGATGCTTGCTTAAGATGTCAAAGTATAAGTCTCCATGACCAAGATGACTTGAACACCGCAAGTCATATCGCACTTAAGCTGCAGTAAGAACTTCACTGACATATCTATATGTAGACTACCATATGAAGTTTTACAGTCAGTCACTCCAATGAACTAGTTCCCTTAACTAGCATTCATGTTTATCTTCGGACATCTCAATGTCACCAGCCAGTGAGAATCACCTGATTAGAGAATAACCCATGCTAGTCTCAACAGAATTGATAGTGCCCGTATTTATCAATTCATCGACTAGGGACAATTTCAATACTTCACAATTGCACATGTAGAGATAATCACTAGTTGTGAATTCATCACAAATTCTCTCATGCTGTGAATTGTATTGCGGACATTCAGTAAATGACTTTAAGATCTCAATCAAATACATAAATATGTATACTCAAATAATGAATATTTATTTATTAAAATAAATGATTACAATCATAAGGCGATTGTCTTAGAACACTTCTCTCATATCACTAACAAACTCCCACTTGGCCTAATGCCAATCGCTACGGTACCCAATACCACAGGCTCTAATATGACCCTCAAACTTGCTTTGAGGCAAGGCCTTAGTTAAAGGATCCGCTAAATTCCTTTCAGTGGGAATTTTCTCAATTTGTATATCATTCCTACTTATAATCTCTCTGATCAGATGATAGCGGCGAGTTACATGTTTGGATCGCTGATGAGACCTTGGTTCCTTCGCTTATGCAATAACTCCATTGTTGTCGCAGTAAACCGGTATTGCTTCATCAATGGTTGGAACCACACTAAGTTCTGAGACAAACTTCTTGATCCAGACTGCTTCCTTTGCTGCTTCCGAAGCTGCAATATATTCCGCTTCCGTGGTAGAATTCGCTACGGTGTCTTGTTTGGAACTCTTCCAACTTATTACGCCTCCATTCAAAATAAATACGTATCCGGACTGAGATTTGGAGTCATCCTTATCTGTCTGGAAACTGACATCTATATACCCACGTATTACCATATCACCTTCTCCATATATTAGGATCACATCCTTAGTGTTTCTTAAGTACTTGAGGATTGTCTTGACAGCCGCCCAATGATCCATTCCTGGATCAGACTGGTATCTGCTTGTGACGCTCAGAGCATACGATACATCGGGCCTAGTACATAACATAACATACATGATAGATCCTATCGCGGATGCATAAGAAATCTTATTCATGCAAATCCTCTCGTTTTCTGTGCGTGGACACATAGACTTCGAAAGGTTGATCCCATGCCTGATGGGAAGATAACCTTTCTTGGATTCCGACATGCTAAACCTTTCTAGCACTCGATCTATATATGTAGACTGTGAAAGACCAAGCAACCGTTTTGATCTATCTCTATAGATTCTAATTCCAAGGATATAGGTTGTTTCTCCCAGGTCTTTCATGGAGAAAGTTTTGGACAACCAAATTTTAACTGACTGTAAGACTGATATATCGTTTCCTATAAGTAATATGTCATCGACATATAACACTAGGAATACGACTGCACTCCCACTAACCTTCTTGTACACACAAGGTTCGTCAGGATTTTGTGAGAAATCAAACTCTTTGATTGTCTCATCAAAACGGATGTTCTAGCTCCTGGATGCTTGCTTTAGTCCATATATGGATCGTCGAAGCTTGCATACTTTGGTTTTATTAACCGATGTGAAACCTTCAGGTTGTATCATGTATACATCCTCAAGCAGGTTTCCATTAAGGAAAGTTATTTTCACATCCATTTGCCATATCTCATAATCATATTGAGCTGCTATGGCCAGGAGCATCCGAATGGATTTAAGCATAGCTACTGGCGAATAGGTTTCGTCATAATCAATTCCTTGTTTCTGACGATTAT